>VDFB02193867.1:444593144-444699450 GCA_007258455.2 Sequoia sempervirens
TATAAGCATCAACAAGTAGAATCCATGAAGCTATTTGGAGTTACCCTTGAAGCTATGTGGAAGCAACAACAAGTAGAACCCTTGAAACCTTGACTAAATGAAGAAACGTGAACATATCATTTTCCTTAATGAAATTTGATATAATATATCAACACCATCAACATGCACTCTACTATACCTTGTCATGAATGAGCAAGCATAACATTAGCTAATCAACATTACATACATTGACTAAATGACACGAATATCATAAATAACATTAACCACTACCAATTCCTAACCATCAATGACACATATAAATGAAAAAAAAATATCAATACAACATATTCCATGTTGACTCAAAAGGATTTTCTTTGTTTTTTCTCTCTATGTGTCATTTTTCCTATTCCATGAGTTATGTGGGGAATGATGAAGTTTACGAGATCTATATTATCATTATAGAAAATACATACGTTGACCCTAAATTTGTGGATCCCTTATGTGATTTTAGTATTTCATTTTGGTGGCAGCCACTTCATTTTTCATGATGTAGCTTCAGTTGAAAACATGTAACTTGGCATACGTCTTTCCAATTGATCTCTCATGTCTTCTTAGAATTTATCATTTGCTAATTTAAAGTAATTTCTCATAGCATGGTGTTAGAAATTTCTTTAAAGTGGGGAGATATATTGGCATATTATTTTGGAGATCTTGGATTATTTTTTACGTTTCATTGAGTAGTCTTCTTACTTCTTCTAATGTTTTTTCTTCTTGGTGGTGTCATTAGGTCTAATGTCCTCCAAGAGTGTGACCTTTCTTGGCATATGACTTTCCTCTTAGTGTTGATGCTACACATTGCATTCCCTAAGTTGTGAATCTCTTTTCCTAGACTTATCTGCTCTTGGAGACATTAGGCATGATCTTCCATAAGAGGAGACCTTACATGAACTAAGCAAAATCACTTTGGACATGTCTTATCCTATCTTCATTTTTTTAATAAGTGTTTAGGATAATACAGCTTGCTAACCTTATGAAGCTCAAAGTTATAACCCTTTTTCATGGCCACCAAGAATAACACACTTTACTTGCTTGTGGTGTCATGTTTGTTCATAAGTGTTTGGCATAACACAACTTGCTAGGCCTTATGAAGCTCGAAGTTCAAATTAAGTGGTGCCTTATTAAACTTATCAAATGTATAAATTTGGTATGGTATGGGAGCCTAATAAGATTCTCTCATTTTCTACCCTTGGGGTCTAACCTAGTGGACAAAAATTTTCACTAGCCCATGTGAGCTTGCATTGTTTTTTGCATAGTGGATACAGAGTTCCACTTGCAAAATAATTTTGACAAACAACTGAGGTATTTTCCACATTGTTTTAGGTAGTCAAGGCTTGATCCTTTCTCTTTTCCTTTTCCTTTTTCTCTTTCTTTAAGTCTTTGACATTATATGATTGAGTATCTTGTCATTTCTACATACATATATATGTTTAACATAGGAGGGCATCTACAGGATCATCATGGAAAAAAAAGGCCCTTAAGTGGCAAAAATTAAAAACTAAAAGTAACTAAAACATAAAAATTTAAATAAGTTATTCATATTATTTAAAAATATGTAAGAATAGAATTGAAAACCAATGAAGTTTCTAAATCCACTAGACGATGAAAAATAAAAAATCTATTTATAAATTAAAATTTCAACGACTAGTGCTTAAATTTCGTGAAAATAAGAAGTAGGTGTCTATCCGACCACCCAACCACACAAAATGATAATTATTTTATATAATATTTTTATGGCAAGAGGACCCAGGTAATCATGATGTTATTTTTTTTTGTAATTTTTTTCCAAGTAACAATTAATTATGAATTTTTATTACAACTTTTAAAAATATAATAACTTCATATGTCCAATTAAGACAATTTGGTCAAAAATTAATGAAATTCAATTTTTGTTTTTAACCTATATTATATGAAGTATAGAATGTGATGCAAATTATCTAAAAAAGGTGATACAATTTGAAAGCTGCGTGTTTATCAATCAACCTATCAATCAACACTAGTTGTAATTCAAATAGAAAATGAATACAATTATTTATTAAAACAATTTATATTGGTGAAAGCTAACATCTTTTAAAAACTATTTCTTATTCATCAATTTTGGTGAAAAATTTGTCAAATCATATACCCTACAACACCAAAGATATTGCCACTTTTTGGCCCATCATGATCCTGCACATACCCAAGAATGTGTCTCCTTGTGCCTTTGTTGTTTTTGGAATGAGTTCTTAGATCTTGGAGGCTTGATCAAATCCTCCTTGATCTTTGTCATCTTGTATTTTCAATGATTGTGCAACTAGACATCTCTTGATTGCCTACTTTAGTGTGAATTTGATGTAGTTTCATCCTCTCACTAAAGTGGGGGGCTAAATCAAATGTACAAAAATGCAACCTTTTACATTTTCTCACTTGTTTGGGCCATCCTATTCAAAATTTAGCTTAATAATTTCTTAATTTAGTGTTTTTGAAAGAGGAAAACAAGGGTTTCATAGGGACCCAAAACCACAAAGTTTACAAAATAAAGATAGAGTTAATAGAGACATCACAATCAGAAAGGTTGTAAAAATAACAAGAGTAAATTCCCATAGCCATAAAAAAGGACAAGGAAGGCCACATAACCAAAAAACCAAAAAAAAAGATAGCAACAGCTAAATTTGAGTCTTTAAAAGATCAACAGTCTCAGCTTCCAGCTCATTCATATCTTGAACTCCCCTCTTTAAGATCTGAACCATTTGTGTAGTGGGAGGCACTTTCCTTTTTAGATTGGCTCAAGTTCTTTTAGAAATACCTTGGTCCTCATTCTTGCTTTCCTTGTTCTCTTCCAAATCAAGAACAAGTGAACCATGTTATGTTTTTTCTAGCTTTTCAAACATAGCATTGATATTAATGGCCTTGTGCCTAGCCATTTATGGTTTTGTTCCACTATTTTTTTATGTTATTTTTAATTTTAACCATTTCCTCTTCCAAAGACTTGTATTTTTCCTTAATGTCACCTCTTTCTTTCCCTTCATTGCTAAGAGTAGCTAGCTTCAATTCCAGCTCCTCTAACTTACTATATAGAGCCCTATTTCTTTGATTGAGCTCATTAATTTCTTGATAGGCCCTCTTTAAGACACTGAAAAATGTCATTGATGTTGTTTCTAGTAGAGGCTAGAATGTCACTAGACTGAACCTAGTCTAATATGAGATTAACATCACCCAGGTTGGGGGAGCTAGGAAATATAGTACCTTTGAATCTGAAAGAGGCAAGAGGGGAGGGCACAAAATTTCTATTGGCTTTAGGGTTTTCAACTTTTTCTTCCAAGGAATTTGTAGAGAAGGAAACCAGCTTGTTGGTAGGAGAGCCCTTAAGAACAGGATTCTTTAAGGGGGTAGAGCAGTTGGGTAAGGACTCAGGGTTAACTCTAGTAAGCTGGGGTTTTTTAGATTAGGTTTTCTTACCAGACATCTCAGAGGACAGGTGGGTTTCGACAATTCTCTCCTGGTTTAGCTAAATCTCTGAACCCCCACTATCAGTATCATAGTCCTCAAACTCTGTAGAGGCCATAGGTTTAGATAAAGTCAACATGCTTTGATAGTGTTCATAAATTAACCTAATAAGACTAGGATGAAGAATAGGGTATCTCCTAGGATTTTTCTTATAATCTTCAAGGCTAGTACTCAACAAACATAACAAGTAGTGAGGCAAAGAAATTTGTACCTTATGGCAGAAGTGGTTAACAATGGAAAAATGATGCCCATACACTCTAGTAAATCTCTTGTCTAGAGTGATATTCTCCATTATAACATGAAGTACATTTCTCCATAGCACCTTGGTGGTATCAATTTCAAAATAGCTATTAGATATTTTAACTAGTTTTATTTTCTCCTTGTCCTTCTTATGAAATCTGATGACCACCTCGTTAGAGAACCTTTTGTCATGATAAAACTTCATGCTCTCTGCTATAATCTGTTCATCCAACTTCACCTTCCTTCCAAAGAGAATAATTGTGTCATTGTTCCAATTCTTCTCAAAGTACTCTGTAGCCATAAAATTAGGCCCATGAAGTTTTTCTAGATATGGAACCAGCCCACCTCTTTCAATCTACTCCCAAACCTTTTCATTCATAGTGTGCACCTCATAGCTTTTAGGCTGAACTCTTTTCCTAGCCCCCCCATTTTCATTTTCTCCTTGTTGTAGACTCTACCAGTGTTGAGTACCTATTACAGAATTATGCAGCTATTCCAATGCACCCACAAAGCATGCCACTTTTTCTTCCCTTCTAATTAATATGATGCAACCCCATAAAATCTCTTGATTTTGATGTACCTGGCCCCTTTCTCTTTAATAATTAATTGTATTTTCCTCTTTCCCATGCATAACATCATAATATAGTAAATCCTTGACTTCAGTTCTCAAGTCCCAACATTTTTTCCACATGTTCAATCCTTGCTTCCTAACCCCTTCATTCACAAAGTAATTTTCCACGCTATTAGCTTCCCTATAGACATGTGAAACTTTTACTTTTTCAATATTTTCTAGAATATACTTTGCTTCATCTATCTAACTCTTTATTGACCATGAGGGTGGGGTCCTTCCTAAAAGACAATCAATAATATTTTTAGAATCTCCGTCAAGCCATAATTTTTTTATATTCAGATTATAAGCTAACTTTAAAACTTGAAAATTTCCTACAGCCTCCGCCTCATGGTTCATTTGGTGGCCAAGGGATATAGCCACAACTTCCATAAAGTTTCCATTTGAATCCATTAGCAACCTCCACTTCTAGCCATACTCGAGTTACCCTTCGTAGCTCCATCAAAGTTGGTCTTATACTAGCCATTTGGGGGAAAGGTCTAGCAAAAACCCTCCCTACTTTTACACACTTATGTGGGCCCTCTTAATTAATTGAGAGTAGGATCTTGTTTCATTGAAAACAAGATCATTTTTTTCTGCAAACAAGATCTTATTTTATAATTCTTGGCTTAGGATCTGGCCATGTAATAGGATACCATTCTAAATTTAGTCTTGGGATTCCAAAGCATAACAAGATCAAGCTTCTAGAAAATGAGATCCCATTTTTTTTGCCTAATTTTGATTTTTTTTTTAAGTTTGTAGCTTCCACTAGAAGTGGACTCATCTTCTTTCATTCACCCATCTTACCATTTGCACATATATCCAAATATATATACTCATAGGTATGTGCAGGATCATCATGGAAAAAGTAGGCCCTTAAGTGGCAAAAAATTCAGAAAAATCAAAGTTAGACAACTTGATGTTAAAATTTGAATAATTTATCTATATTATTTCAAAATTATGTAAAATAGAATCTATAGCAAATTTAATGTGGTTTCTAAAGTAATAGGTTTGTTTAAAAAACAAAAAAAAACTATTTCGTGAAAACTTGAAATTTCAATGCAGTGGTACTTAAATTTTAGGGAAAAAATAAGTAGGTTTCTGTCTGACCACCCTAACCATAATAAAATGATAATATTTTCTTATAATATTTTAAATATAAGTAGAGGAGTCATGCCCCGATGTGATGCATATTTTTTTGTAATTTGTTTCCATGTAAATAATTAATTATGAATTTTTTATTACAATTTTTGTTAAATATAAAAAACTCATATGTCTGACCACCTTAACTTGGTCAAAACTTCATGAAATTCAATTTTTCTTTCTTTAATCCTATAGTATGTGAAGTATAGAATGTGACACATGTTTTGGATTCAAAAAATGTGACACCGTTTGAAAGCTATAGATGTTTTTCAATTAGCTTATCAATCAGGACTTTAGTCGTAATTTGAATAGAAAATGAATAATAATTACTTATTAAATTCAAAGTAAAGAATAATTTATATCATTGGAAATTTGAGAATCTCCTTTAAAAACCCTTTTCGTTTCATCAATTTTGGGTAAAATAATAGTCGTCAGCCACATACCCATCATATTGCCAGTTTTTGGCCCACCATGATCATGCACATACCCTCATAATTATTTTTTCCATTTACAAATATTTATCTCATTTCTCTCTTAAAAAGTTCTTGGTTATGCAATAGCTTCAAATTTCTAATTAGAGGAGTGTTGAAGATAAAATATGCTATGCACAATATTGGAGACTAGAGATAACACCTAATTCTCATGATAAATATAAACCCAAGTAGAGAGAAAAAAAAATATCCTAAAATATTGGATGATTATTAATAAGATAGTAAGAATTAGTGTTGCATTTAAAAATAAGGTTCATCAAGGTTAAATGAATCAAGATAATGAGCCACTAATTTTAAATGTTGTGAAACATACAATTATGAGGGTCGAAACATGCAAATAACAATCCAAAACTAACCCTAACTATTATAGAAATGAAATGATGTGTACCTTGTAGAAAACTTGTTATTTTTAGGCCACAGAGGACTCATTCACCTTTAGTGGCGAATGGGTCCCTATTAGGGTTCCAAAAGCTTATTTATGGGTTTTATTCCTCTCAATCTGTACTCCCAGATCCCATATTTTCACTGCTTCAAACCCTATAGAGGACTCATTCACCTTTAGTGGTGAATGGGTCCTTTTAGGGTTTTAGTAAAATAATTTCTAGGCTCTATTCCTTTATTCTTGTACTCTTAGATCTTAGGTTTTCAACTCCTAAAACTCTGAGATTAATTCTCTAGAACTCTTTTCGTGATCTTGCAATAAAGGTGGCAACTTTGCAACTTGACAATTTTGACAATTTTGATTCCAATTTATTACCCTCTTGATCTTCAACCTGTAAATCTGAAAATACACATTCATGGGAAGAAAAAATTGTTATTGTTAGTGAATAGGGGTTTTCCTAAGTATAACCCCTTGTAGGTAATTAAACCAAATGATGAAATAAGGAAATTGAAGCATGAAACATGAAAGGTAATTCATGATCTACCTTGGATGTTGTCTTGGAATGCAAATCTGCAATCTAACATGAAGTGGCCATGATATTTTATGTAGATATTGATCTTAAATAGATTTGAAACAATTCTTGCAATATGGATCTTCAATGCTACATCAACTATCTTATCTCAACAACATGCATGAATGCACTGAACCCTTGACATGATGAAATGACTTTGAATTGTTGCAATAAACTCTTGATAATATTCCCTTGAATTTCTTTGAAATTTTCTATAATTCTCTTGTAAATGTACTTTTGAGTGCTCATGAATATCTAGGATGAAACTAGGAGAATTAACCCCTTATTTATACTAAATCAAGAGATTAACCCTAAAATTCTAGCAATTCAAGTCGACACTAGATCTATACACATACATTATTAAATTCCTACTAGAATGAAATTCAAAAAGAGGGTCCTCATTAAAGGAGAACCCATTCACCATCTAGGGCGAATGGGTCCTTGCACTATTTTCTAGGACCTTTCCTTCAAGGAATGAAAGAATACTAAAAGCTCATGTCAAATATGATGATAAAGTGAAGTCCTATATAGGAAGGACCCATTTGCCACCTAGAGTGAAGGGGACCAACACCAATTTCTAGGACCTTGATTTTTCCCAATTAAATGTTATGTATTTTGAATTATGGGTGTCAGGATAGATCTTCATGATGTGTCACAAATAAGACTTAAATTTTAATTAAATGGGCTAATTAACTCTAATTAACCACAATTAATTAAGAGGACCATAGATAAGTGTGAAACTATGTTACAACACTTTACAATAGTTAAATAATGTACACATTAAGTTTGTTTTAGTAAAAGGGGGCACAAGCTCAATGTGAATGTGTTACAACACAATACAACAATAAACCTAGGAAAAATTAGGTTAATTCCATGACAATTATTCCCAATTCAAGTAAGGAAAAGGGATACTTTTTCTGATACTATATTTGTCCCCCACTTTAGTGAGATGATGACATCATGTCAAACTCACACTAAAGTATACATTCAAGACACTTAAGTATGTAGCAATAACAAAGATACATGAAAAACAAAGGATCAAAGGCAAAGAAAAATAAAGAAAAACAAAGGATAAAGCACAACCGTTCCAACGTGATGTGGAATGGGGTTGTTTGTGTATAACATATGGTGCTCACTTTGGGGTAGTGGAACCTCAATTTTTCCACTGGGTGAGTTGTCCTAAAATATGTATCACTCACTTTGGGGTAGTGGAAGCTTAGTATTTCCACTTGGTGATATATCCCAAGGTATGTGCATGATCATGATGGGCCAAAAAGTGGTGATATGATGGGTATTTGTAGGGTATGTGGCTAACAACTTTTTTTTACCCAAAATTGATGAAATGAAAAGAGTTTTTAAAGGATATTCTTAGCTTTCCACCAATATAAATTATGATTTACTTTGAATTTAATAAATAATTATTATTCATTTTCTATTTGAATTATGACTAAAGTCTGATTGATAGGTTGATTGAAAAAATCTATAGCTTTCAAATGGTATCACATTTTGAATCCAAAACATGCATCACATTCTATGCTTTTCATACTATAGGATTAAAAAAAAGAAAAATTTAATTTCATGAAATTTTAACCAAGTTTAGGTGGTCAGACATATGAGTTTTCATATTTTTTAAAATTTGTAATAAAAAATTTATAATTAATTATTTACTTGGAAAAAATTACAAAAAAATATAAATTACATCCAGACATGAGTCCTCTACTTATTTCTAAAATTTTATAAAAAAATTTTTATCATTTTAATTTGGTTAGGGTGGTCAAACAAACACCTACTTATTTTTCCCCTGAAATTTAAGTACTACTGCATTGAAATTTCAAATTTGCAAAATAGATATTAAAAATAAAAAATAAACCTAGTAGTTTAGAGACTACATTCAATTTGCTACAGATTCTATTTTTACATATTTTTGAAATAATATAGATAACTTATTCAAATTTTTACATCAAGTTTCCTAACTCTGATTTTTTTTAATTTTTTGCCACTTAAGGGCCTGTTTTTTCCATGATGATCCTACACATAACCCCCCAATGAGGTGGAAAATCTGAGAATCATATTAGCCTCTCATACCATACCAAATTTATCCTCCTAACAACTTCAATAAGGTACCATAATGTAATGTTATGTATGTAAGTTTTTGTTAAAGGGGATTTTGCTTTGTTTGTGTAAGGGTCTTCTTCTTAGGGAGAATTGTGCCTAATGTATCTGAGAGAGGACAAGTCAAGGGTTTCAGATCATCACTCATGGGATTCCTCATTCACATCATGCCATGAAAGTAGATCACACACTCTCAGATAGCATCAAATGTAATGACACCACCAAGAAGAGGACATATCACAAGAAAAAAGAAAAATCACGAGATGATTTTTTGTCAAAATATGCCATCAATGTATGCCCCCACTTTAAGCGATTGCTACACCATTACTATGAGAAATTTATTTAAAGTAGTCAAATATTTTTTCTAATACATGAGAGCTTTCCTCGAAAATCCCTATGCCAAGTCATATGTTTTTGAAATAAGTTATGTCATGAAATAGGAAGAAAGAGTTGCCCCAAAAAATTCAATACTAAAGATAACTCAATACATCACAAGCAAGCCAACTTGAGGCATGACGATCACACCCCAATATTGCTCTCATATAAACCTAGAAGGTGGTCAACTAGCCAAAAGAGACAATCAACAAGTGACATGCAAGGACAAAGATAAAGATTGGCATAAAGTTTCCACCTTTGGCATAAAGTGTCTCACTTTGGCACAAGGTGTCCAACCACCGAATCACTTGCCCCCCACTAAGTGTAGGACAAGGGTGGGCTATGAAAATTAATATCAATTAGAGGAACTAGGTGCTACAACACAAGGAAGAGCATCACACTCCTTAATATATCAAATTTTGTTACTCAAAGCCTTACATTCATTGGTAGAATGACCATGAACTTTATGATATGCATAAAATGAACTCTTGTAATAAAATTTATTTCATGTTCTTAGAGGAATCTCAACAAGATACCCTCTTGATCTAAAGTAGAAGATGTTTCTATATTTTGCAACAAAGATATCTCTTGCTTAGTACATGATGTCATACTTACACAAGACTCTTTAGATTGCAATATTTTGTACTCTCCTTTATACAAGGGTGTAAAATCTAATGAATTCCAATAATTACTAAGAAATTTCCTAGGATTTCTCTATGTGATGACATTAATGTTAAGTGAAGACGTCTTTGTTTCTTTTGTTTCTATGAGGGACAATATCAAGACCACTAGTGTCTATCAATTGAAGATGCAATAATATTAAATTTGGTTTTAGGAGAATATTTTATAAGAGTCATGACATTGAGAAAAGGATTGTTCATTGGTTTTATGTCTATCAAAGAAAAATAACAAAGACCATGATTTGTTTCTTGCATGTTAGGCTCTATAGGGACACATATACCTTGTTCTCTAGCACCATATCCTTTTCCACTATACCCAAGTTGTTTCATATGTAAGCTCATAACCTCTTCTATAAAGCTTTTTGAATTTATTTTGGATTCAGTGGTTGTTCATAATCTACTTCATCAAATTTTGTTGTGTAATTTCCTCGATCTTCTAAAGTGGTTGAAGTGGATGCTTTTGAATTTTTTGTTGAATCTTGTGTTGACATTAACACTTTTCTTTTCCCTTTTCAAAATCCTTTTTTATGATCTTGCACTCTCCCACGAATGTTGGTGTGAAATATTAGGAACCCCAATCATCTTCCAATACCTTTGTGACTTGATTAATGTTCTTCTTGTGTTCTTCTTCTTTCTTGACTTGCACTTTCTCAGTTAGATACAATGCTTCCAAAGGATCTCATCCTTCTTTCTCAGCAATCAAACAACTTTCAAGTTGAGGATTGACATTAAGTGTGTAAAATTTTTTGTTATAGAAATTCTTCATTACACGGTGTGAGGTAGAAGGTAGGTCCCATTCATCTCATAAATCCAAGGTCTCCTTGAGAGGAGATTGTAAGAAATATTGTGAGGCATAACATGGACTAGAGTTTGTAAAGTAACCTTTCCAACTGTAATAGGTAATGTGATGAATCTAATCGGTTTCTTTCCTATATTATCAAGTCCAAGGATAGATAAAGAATTAGGTTTAATATCATTTCTACTCATTCTGATCTTTTCTAAAAGGTTGACACTACACATATTAAGGGTTGACCCATTGTCAACAAGAGTTATCTTTATCATAGTTTGACTAACATGAACTATGAAATTGAAAGCTTCATCTCAATTTTTCTCTTCTAACGAAGGTAATTCATCTTGATGAAAAATAATGTCTAATTTGATTAGACTTATAGCTTGAATTTTGGCTATTACTCCATTTGATTATACATTAGGAACTATAGAAACTTCTAAAGAAATTTGAAGCATGTTATGATAATGAGGGGAAGCTTGAATGAGTTCCCATAAAAATATCTTAGC
This sequence comes from Sequoia sempervirens, assembly GCA_007258455.2. Taxonomy (NCBI): domain Eukaryota; kingdom Viridiplantae; phylum Streptophyta; class Pinopsida; order Cupressales; family Cupressaceae; genus Sequoia; species Sequoia sempervirens. The sequence continues at coordinate 444,604,564 of VDFB02193867.1, forward strand.
AATATTATTCTTTATTTGTTTAATAAGATCATACTCCTTTCCACATTTTAAATGAAAAAAAAGGAGGACCAGGTAAGATAGGGTTAGGAAATGAGAGGGATGTTGGAGTTGGTTTTCTTGGTTGTGGATTGTTCCTAGTGTTATATGTGCGAGCAATAGTATTGAAACTCAGTTGCTGCAAAACATTATCAATTTTCCTTTTAGGTGGTTCTAAGATAAGCACATGTTTGTTTTGAGCTTGTGGTTTTCGTGAGGGTGGATAAATGATAAGTTTAGGCTTAGAAGAGTATTTCAAAGGATATCTAATGTGCATAACCTTAGAAGATGTATCCTTATTTTCATGATCTCTTAGTGAAGGGGAGTCTAATGTCTCTTCATCATCTTCATCTAAGGAATTTCCAATATTCTCATTTTCTTCCACCATGATATCTTCCCTAGTAGGAGATTCTTTAAGAGAGCTACAAACTAGATGTTCATGACATTCAATATTTGGTCCTTCTAAAATGACTTCATTGCAAGTAAGGGAGTTATCAATTGTTGTATTTTCTTGTTCAATAATGTCTTTCCTAGTAGGAGAGGCAAGGGAAGAGAGATAGATAGGACTCTCATAACTCTCATTGGTTTGATCTTCTATCACCAAAATATATTTGTCACAAATAAGATAGATATTAGGGGAAGACCAAATTTGATTGTCATGATTATCCACCATTGTATTCTCTTTCACTAAAGCATTCTCATAAGGGGAGGAAATGAAAATTTTCCTACCATGTTCAGAAAGTTAGGATACTAACATTGTTTGACCAAAAATTAAAAGTACATCTAGCCATCTTATGCAATTCTTCAAAAATATAAACAATGTATATCCAAAGATGAAAAGTGATTTTATCCAATGTATGCAAAGCTTTAAGAATGCAAACGAAGTGTATCCAAAAATGAAAAGTAATTTTATCAAACTTATTCAAAGATTTATGAATATAAAAAATTGTGTACGCAAAAATGAAAATTAATTTTATCCATGTTATGCAAAGTTTCAAAAATGTGGACATTTACATATCTAATGATTTTTTTTATTGCAATGATTTAAAAAATGACTACCCTAAATTAATGTTTTTGACCTAGATGCATAAAAAAGATGCTACTAAAACTTTTCAGACTAATATTATAGGTTACTAGCAAGATTAGGAAGTAATAAACAAGGTTTTCAATGTTTTACAAGGAAGTTTCAAGCCTAATCAGAGACCCATTTTCCTTTAATGGCGAATGGGTCCTAGATAAGGATTTTTGAAATGTTTTCACTGATTTCTAAGTCATTTTTTAGTGAGTTTTAGATGCCAAAAAGTTTGGGTTAGGGATGATTGGGGACTCATTCACTGCTAGGGGCAAATGGGTCCTAAATCAAGGTTTGAAAAAGGTGAAAACTATAATTTTTATGTTGTTTTATATATTTCTTTGTGCCCAATTTCAAACTATAACTTTTATGACAGAAATTTCCAAAATTTGATGACCTAATGCAAGTCAAATGAAGGCAAAATGATGACATTTAACACCTTTTGAAATGCAATTTTTTTTTTTTTTAAAGAAAATGTATGAGATCTAAAATGAATGATTTTTTTTGTATTCTTAGATTTAGAGAGATGCAAAACAATGTAAATTTAAACCCTATATAAGATGCAAGTTTGAATTCAAAGTAAGAAACCCTAAATAAGATCTAATTCAATGCAAATGAATTGTAAATGGATGCAAGATCTAACCTAGGATGAGAAGAAATACTCCAAGATCAAAAAATTACAATATTCAATAGGGTCAAGTACACCATTATGTTTCATGTAATAATATGGCTCATCAAGGTGAAATGAATCAAGATAATGAACCACTAATTTTTAATGCTATGAAACATACAATTATGAGGGCCGAAACATGCAAATAACAATCCAAAGAGAGCTTGAAATGGTGTATAACTTGTAGAAAACCTTTTTTTATGCCGCAAAGGACTCATTCACCTTTAGTGGCAAGTGGGTCCCTGTTAGAGTTTCGAAAACCAAGTTATAGGCTTTATTTCTCTTGATCTACACTCCTAGATCCCATATTTTCACTACTTCAAACCCTATAGAGGACTCATTCACCTTTAGTGGTGAATGGGACATTTTAACATTTCAAATAAATAATTTATAGGTTATGTTCCTTGATTCTTACACTCTTAGATACCAGGTTTTCAAATGATGAAAGTCAAAGATTAATTCTATGGAACTCTTTCTGTGATCTTGCAATAAAGGTAGCAACTTTGCAACTTGACAATTTTAATTTCAATTTGTTCCCCACTATTGTGCATGTTTTATACACACACCCCACTGTGGGTAGGAACCCCCTCTTTTCACTCCCGATAGGCTGCTTTTCTCTTGTCTTGTTTTGTGTGCCCCATTTTCCAAGCCCAAATTGGTCATGTGCCTTCAAATGATCAAATTCCCCTAACCAAATTCACCTACTTTGGGTATTCAAATCCAGGGAGAAAAAAAGTCCCCTTTCCCTTTTCTTCCTTTTGTCTTGTTCCTGCTAACTTGGTCCCTAATCGCTCGACTCACTTTTTTCTAAATTTTTACTTTGGGGGCAATTTTCTTGTGGATGTGGGATGTTTTTTTGGTGCCTAAGTGAACTACCAATTGTTCGTTAAGTTTCAAGGGTTTTGAAAGTTTCCTTCCGGAACTTTGCCCCTCTTTAGTTGTTTTGAACTTTCGTGGACCCCTGACAGTCCACTGTCGACATTTTTTACTTTGGGGACAAGTTTCTCATGGATTTGGGATGCTTTTATGGTGCCTAATGAACTGCCAATGTTTTGTTAAGTTTCAAGGGTTTCATAAATTTCCTTCTGAAACTTCATCCCTCTTTGGTTGTTTTGAACATTTGTCAGCCACTGGCAACCCAACCTCCAGAACCTAGCCCCTTAGTGGTCGTTTCCAGGACTTCATCCCTCTATGGCCATTTTGAACATTAGTCAGCCCCTGGTGACCTAGCCTCTAGAACTCGGCCCCTCTATGGCCATTTCTAGAACTCCACCCCTTTATCACCATCCGAGACTTTCCTTTTGAGCCGATGTGTGCTCATTGCCATTTCAAAAGAGTGTTGGCTCTCCGATTTTCCCCTTTCAAGCTTCTAATTTTTTCAAATAAGTCAAATCTTGAGGAAGTTTTTCTTGGCACTCTTTCTTCCTCTTTTCCTATGCGCTATAATTGAAAAATCTTGGTTTTCCTAGGTTTTGTGAGGTATGAGAACTTCCCTTCTAGTTTGTTCTCCCTTGTTTGTTGTCTGCCCTCTTGGGCCCGCATTAATGTTTGTGGTCCAAATGAGCTCCAAATATGAATATTATGATCTTTTCATGATGCACGGATGGATCTAACAAGGAGTTGCAAGATTTGACTAACATTTTTCTTGATTTTTTTGTGTAAGCACTTACTGCGTTTCATGTATGTAGGATTTAAGGAGCCTATTGTGGGTCCGTCAGGAGACCCATCAAGAAAGTTGAACAAGGAATGTGCATAGCTCCCATCACTATTCATTTCATGTTCGCCTCTCCCCCTAACACCCACTAATAGGGTTAGTGTTAGAAGAAGGCCTGTGCCAAAGAAGCCAATGATAAAAATGCAAGGGGGTGGCCTTGAAGAAGGCATGATGGAGTTGTCCTACTTTTCACCAGGTGATGATGACTTTTCCTTTGAATCATGGGAAACTAATCCATTGATGCCAACCATCGATAGTCCTATTTGATCCAATGAAGAACACTTAAAACACATCAAGTAAGAAGTTAGCTTTCAAGTAGTTTCAGCTATAGTAAAAGGGCAATCAGCTAAATGAAAAAACTGCTACAACACCTAGGCACTAGGTGACAAAATAGGGAAAATCCAAAATTGTATTTTAAAATTACTAGATAATGGGGGCTAGGTGATATCCTAATGTAATCAAATCTAGGCCACACAATGTAATTCAATCCTAGCCATTCATTTGGGCTTTGGAAAACTATAAATAGGAGATTGCCCCTCATTTGTAAAAGGTTGGAGAACTAATGTAAAGAAATTCTACGGCAATAGAAAGTAGCATTGCATAATTTATGGGTGTTCCTTTTGAGTTTTCTCTTTATGTATGCATGGTTCAACTTCCCTATTAGTTTAGGTGTTATTTTATTGAATGGAAGTCATGATGGTGATTTTTGTTTCAATATTTGATGAATTTCTAGCTCATTCTTTTTGTGGTTCATTGATGAAGTGTCACTTTGCAAAGCTAGTCTAAGCTCTTTACTTCTTTGTTGCAACTTATTTCAATTACATGTGCATGATGTGTGTGTAATCTAGAAATTTGCAGTCCTTAGAAGATTTCACTAGTTTTATGTGTTGTAGGTTCTCTTGGTCAAGAAAAACTTAGTTTTAGGGATTTTGTCTACTGTAGTAGCCACCATGATCACTGTTCATTCATAGTTTTAGGTCTAGGAAATTCCTCTCTCCCCTACCCTTTTTCCCTTTTTTTAATAGTGACCTTATGAAAGGTTCATTGCACATTGTAAAGCTAAATCCAATGATAAAAATGGAGTTCAAGACTCTTGTTTGAACCTACAGCAAACACACAATAACTCTCCCATCTTAAGAACTTCATTTTCATATCCAACTTCCTCACTTTGTAACTCATATGTAAGTCCGCCTTGTGATTCTAGCAAATCACATGAAATAACTGAGATATTCCATGCATTGTCAAGACTTGATATTAGAGACCTTGGGATAATGTTCTGAAATTTAATTGTGGAAGATTGTCTTTCAAGAGAGGTGATGCATATATATATTACTTGTGTTGAGAAGTGCATAAAAAACACATCTACACCCACTTGATCTTCAACCTATAAATTTGCAAATACATATTTAAGGGAAGAAAAACTTGTTTTTGATTAGAGGTAAAAAATGTGTTTTTAAGGGGCCTAGAACCCTTTACATTAGAAAGAAACTAAAAAGAAAGATAAGATTATGCCAATAATCTACCCAACAACAATGACCCATCAACAACAAAACAACAAAAATAGAGAATCAACCAACAATACTACATAGTTTTCAGAATGTCTGCCACCTCCACATTGCAGTCTATAGCTTTCTATGCATCATCAAAAACATGATCAGAAATTTCCTTCCTAGATGCCCCACCTTGAGCTTTAGTTTTATTCCTAGTACATGCTCCAGGACCACTCGTATTTACCTCAAAAATTAAAACAATACCTTTTTCACCACTCTTCCCAGTAGCAACAACTTCCTGCATCTGCTTACCAACAACACCCTCACCCTCGTGGGAAATATCTTTCCACTTTTTAATTTAACTAACCACAAGAGAAGTAGCAACAACTAACTCCAAATTACTATAAATTTTATGACCCTCCCCACCTCTCCTCATAGAATCCCAAACTTTCCCCATTTTTTCCTCGAGAATGAGGACTCTTCCTTCCATATTCTACTTCATTTTGAGGGTTTTCTCTGCAACAGTGTCTACCATAGTATTTAAGGAGTCAAAAAACTCATCAATCTGATTTTGTATAGAGGATCCCTCAACCTTGTTAACCATTCCCTTGACTCTAACATTCATTTTATTAAGCTCACAAAAAAACCACTTAAAAAGCTTAAACAGAACAATTGACCTCTCACATGCAATATCAAGCACATCAGAAAAATCTTCTCTATCAATATTAAAATCCCCTTTCCCCAAAGAAAAAAACTTGTTGATTATTAGTGAATAGGATTTTTCCTAAGTTAAACCCCTTGTATGTAATTAAACCAAATGATGAAATAAGGAAATTGAAGCATGAAACATGAAACATCTAATTGATGATACATTGGATCTTGTCTTGGAAAGAAAATCTATAATCTAACATGAAGTGGCCATGAAAAATTTAGAACTTGATCTCAAATAGATGTGAAAAAATGCTTGTAAGATGGATCTTCAATGCTACATCAACTATCTTAGCTCAACAACATGCATGAATGCACTAAACCCTTGAAATGATTAAATGAATTTGAATTGCTACAAAAAAATCTTGATAATCTACCCTTGAATGTCTTTGGAATTCTTATAATGCTCTTGTGAATGTACTCTTGAGTGCTCATGAAGATCTATGATAAAAAGAGGAAAATTAACCCCTTATTTATACTAAATCAAGAGATTAACCTCAAAATTCAAACAATTCAAGTCAACACCAGATCAAAAAACAAAAATTATTAAATTCTTGCTATAATGAAATTCAAATAGGAGGTCCTCATTAAGGGAGGACCCATTCTCCACCTAGAGCGAATGGGTCCTAGCACTATTTTCTAGAACATTTCCTTCAGGAAATGAAAGAACACTAAAAACCCATGTCAAATATGTTGATAAAGAGGGGTCCTATAGAGGAAGGACCTTTTATTTTTCCCAATTAAACATTATGTAATTTGAATTATGGGTATTAGGATAGATCTTTAGGAGGTGTCACAAATAAGGCTTAAATTTGAATTAAATGGGATAATTAACTCTAATTAACCATGCAATTAATTAAGAGGACCCTAGGTAAGTGTGAAACTATGTTACAACACTTTACAACACTTACATAAGGTGGTACACATTAAGTTTTTTTTATTAAAAGGGGGCCCAAGATCAATGTGAATGTGTTACAATACATTACAACATTAAACCTAGGCAAAATTAGGTTAATTGCATGACAATTATTCTCAAATAAAGTAAGGAAAAAGGATACTTTTTCTATTATTACAATTAGTTAATCCATTTCACTTTTCTCTATATAAAGAGGTGTGTTTATGGATGTTTGAAATATGATAATTTAATAGAAATATAAATAACACATTAGGCCTGGACCGTAGAAAAATTGACGCTTGTCATTTTCATGGTCTATTAGGCCTTGCTTCATGTTCTTTGATGTCTTTTTCTTTGATTTATTGATGTAATATGGCTTGAACATGCATATTTAGGTACTAAAATTGAAATATTGGCATCTTTTGAATGTGTAATGAAGTGTTGTAAAACATTTCTACACTCTTCTAGACTATATTCATTACAACTCACCTAGAAATTACATTTTCATCACTAAACAAGTCCTGTTTTGAAGTGTTGTAAAGTCTTGTAACAATATTTCATACTTTTCTAAGCATAATTTCACTATTTACACCTTTCTTATGCTTTATTTTACCCCTTTATGTCCTTATAAGCCTTAATTAACTGCATTTATGAATGTAAACCCAATAAATAATATATTAAATGTGACTTAATTCCCAATACCCATTTTTAGGTCCTAGGTGGGACCCATTTTCCATGGGTGGTGAATGAGTCTCCCTTGGCTCCAAATTCAAAATATTTTAAATTTCTTTTTGCTATTTTAATCAAAATCACTTGATGTCATCCTGTGATGAGGTATTAATGGGTTACTAAGACACAAGAGTGTATAAATAAGTATTTTTACATCCATTTCAACTACCATTCATCAAATTCACTTGTTCACTTACTCACTCAAGCATTCAAGCACTTTACAAAATCAAATCAAGCATAAATCAAGCACTTTAGAGAATCCATTGACACAACTTCATATTTTCTTCAATAAGGGTTTGGTAAGTTGATAGCATTTTGTATGTATGTGTTTATCATTCTCTTTCATTTCACTATTTCATTAAGGGTTTGATTACCAAAGTGGGGTTTGACCAAGGAAAACCCCTATTTGCTAACCCTCAACCATTTTTTCCCTTATGCATGTGTGTTTTCAGACTTTTTTGCATAGATTTAACAAGTATTTAGGTGTTGAAAAGTGGTCAAAAATTTAACTAGGTGCTTCAAGTCAAATCAAACTTATTTCAAGCTTCAAGAAGGTATTATGTTTGTTTCCAGTAGAATTAACTTCATCAACCCAATAAGAAGACATCCTTAGATCTTGTGTTATAGAGTTGTCTCCAAATTTCTTAGAATTTTGGGAGTGGAATACTTCACCACAGTGGTGAATGAGTCCCACCTTAAGGCTGGAAATCTAAGTTTTTTCATATTCTAGATCCCAACACTCAAGAAACTAGTTCTTGATAGTTTTCATCAGAAGCGTGACTAATTCGCAACCCTGGAAAATGAGTCCCATTGGTGAATTTCTATAATTCCAAACAACATCCATCACATTCCAAAATCTTCATCAGACCTCTAGGTGCACACTAATTTGGTCCATCTCTTTCTTTTCTGCATTTATTCATTCCTAATTCATTGTTTGCATATCACATTGTGCTTTCCAACATAGCATAATTTTTAAGTTTTTCATTCATGATCAGTTATATAGAGCACTAAATTACACTTAGTTCATTACATTTAGCTTAAAAATCATCATGCATAACATAATTTGAATGAACCCTTTAGTATTTTTGGCTCTACTCTCTCCTTTCAGGTGAAAAACCCTAGAAGCACTAGAAAGACCTAAGGGTGCCAAAAATCTACAATTCATTTTGGTGAACCTTCATTTTGAACACTTTGCATTACTAATTTCATTTGCATCTTGCATCTTAGATTGCATTTGCATAAACATTCAATTAGGGTATTATTTTGTTTTTGCATTCTAGGATTTCTTAAATTGCATTAGTGAAAGATTCATTTAGATTTCATTTTTGCATTACATATCATTGAAAAAACTACTGCATCTACATCCTTCTAGCATCTAAAAAATATTTATTTATTTTTTATTCAAGGGGTAAACGCTTTTGACCGGAGCTATGAACAGATACAACCATTCAACAATACCACCCCAACGGGGTTTGAACCTTGGTGGCAAGAACAACAATGCCACCTATAAACCATCACACCATGCCAATACCGGCACATCTAAAAAATATTAAAATAACATTAAAATTTCTAAAAAAACATAAAAAAATATCATACTGGGACTCATTCGCCACCCTAGGTGAATCAGTCCACCACTTTTTACACGACATTTTCTGGCATTTTTTGGCATTTTCCTGCATTTTTTCTTTTTGTAGTTACTTATTGGTTATAGTTAGAAGAATTTATATTATTTTCATTTAGCACTCCTCGATTGCATTGCATTTACATCCACCCCATCCTTTTTGGTATTTGTATGAATGTTTGGTGCCCCATTGATAATACTTTAGTGAGATGAAGTTCTAGACTCATGGCCTCACACAATAACACTCTCATTGTGGACCTTGGGATCTCAAGAGCCCCTACTCCTAGTATGGACAATGGTGCATTAGGCATGGACAATACCACTTATATGCCTTCATCTTTCCATCCAATGAATGTTGAGACACAAAAAAACTCCATCTCGCAAGAAAAGGTAATTAATATTCATGAAGATTTTGCACACTTACAACAAGACTTGTCCCTTGAAAGCATTTTGACCACTACCATACTTGCAATAGAACACCTTCATCAATTGATTGAAAGCGATGATGGCTTACAAGTTATAAAGAAAATTGTTGAGATTTATAATAAACATGCCTCTTCCACTTCCCCATCTACAAACATTCCTATAAGCTAAGGACCTCACATTCCTCCCCCTTCAACCATAGCATCTATACCAACTTATACCACTCCTCAAGTTACAACAACAATGCAACATGTTAGTCATGTAACTCCTTTCACAATTCCAAATAGCATTCCTAGTTCTCTTGTGGCATCGCAAGTCCCCTCCACTACCTTCATCCCTCTTAGTGTTTGTTTCACTTCTCCTTGCATTACATTTACTCCATCACCATTTTCTCTTCCACCTAAAACCACCTACCTCGATCCCATCATTATACAACTCCTTAATATTGTTTCATCCACGCAACAAAAAATTTTGACCACTAGCCAAGGTCAAACCACTCCACCCACATATCATGTTCATAGTAGCCCCTTATCCTTAGAAATATTATGCACATACATGCCACAAGGGATATAAATTCCTAGGTTTGAGAAATACGAAGGTAAAGGAGACCCTATTAACCATGTCAATGCTTATAAAGCTTTATGCAATGATTTTGTCCTTGATGATAAACTCTTATCTAAAATTTTTCCTAGGACCCTAAAAGATACTGCATTACAGTGGTTTTCCAACTTGCCCAATCATTCAATCTGATCATTTAATGAGCTTTTGGATGCATTCATAAGTCACTTCCAAGTCTATATGACCCCTAAAAAGACAATGGTTTACCTAATGCATTGTAAACAAAATGTCGATAAGAAATTCACTAATTTTATTTCATGTTATCAGTCATTGTATGCTCAAGTGGATGTCAAAATTCTTGATTCACATTTTCAAAAGATGTTTATAGATAACTTACACAAAAACCTTTATGATAAGTTAACTATGATGAAATTCCATTCATTCATGCACGTATACACAACCCTATGTGAGTATCATAATTCAGTTTCAAGTCATGATTCAAAATCCATTTCTAACCGAGATCAAAAGCCTGAGCACAACAATCAAAACAATAATAAAAAAAATTCAAACCAAACAAAGGCTTTTTAGATTTTAATCCACCTCCTCAACTACAACCAAACCCACATATTCCAAGTCAAGTGGTAGTTGTTAAAGCAACAGTGCCTTATACCTATGGGGACCCGAAGAGACAATTTACTCCTTTACCTAATACCCTTCATAATAGAATGAACCAATTGCTCCAACAATAATTGATCACCTTACCTACCATCAAACCACTTGATACCACCAAACCTTTACCACACACCTTTAAACCTAGTGCTTATTTCTATTTTTGTCTCTAAAATGCCCATGACACTGAACAATGTACGTGTCTGAAACACTTAGTTCAAGACCTCATTGATTCAGTTTGTTTGTGCATTGTGGGTGTTAATGATCAAGATAATAAGTTTGTTCCACTCCCTAACCATAATTTAAAATTTTTTACCAATCTCATGCCTAAACATAATCTTTCATTTGTCAAGGCTAGTGAACTATTAAACAATGATGTAATGAAAATTGATACACATAGTGACCAACATGATATAACTCCAAATGTTACCCATGTTAATCCTATGGATGAACTTGTGGGTGTGATAGACGTTATCCCTCATAAGGGACTGTGATAGGGAAAAAATACATGTTAGAAAATGAGCAGCAAAAAAAAGAGTGCAAATAACAACTATGAACACCATACACCTCAAGATTAGCCTAGTTGGATTAAAAACAAAATAAAAACAACAAATAGAGTGGATTCGCCTTGTCTTGAATCGATCCTTTGGTTGGCCCTTTGATCTTGTATGTTGTATGCCCCTTTGGTGGCAAGAGATGCAAGCTATGAGATGAGATGAGGATGGAAAATGAGTGAAAATGAATGCAAGTATGAGAATTTGGCTAAGTATGGCTCAAGAGAAAATTTTGCAAGAGTTTGGCTGGCATAAATGATTTCTCCCTAAATGAGAGAAAAGGGGGGGTACTTATAGAGAATTTTGGACTCTCTAGGGAAATGGACGGTTGATATTGAGCCACCAAGATCAAGATGTAGGGATTAGGTGAGTTGAGAACTCACAATCCCTCACATCTTGACATGTGGCATGTGAGGTGACTTGAAAAAGATGATGTGGAAACGAGTTGGAAAGAGAGTACATGACATGGAGGTACTACATAGTACCTTGAGATTGAGACAAGATCTCATAAAGGAGGTCCTTCTCCCCATGTGGGTGAGAGGACATGTGAGGAATTAAAAATTCATCAAATATCCACATGGGAATGAGAGAAATAATTTAAAATTCCTTGAAATGCATTGGGGGATTACATGTGAATTAAAAATTGGCATAGGTAAAGAGGTGCCTTCTCTAAAAGAAGAAAGTCTTTAATAAAGTTGAATTAGGAAACATTCCATAAATGATATGGGGATTAGGTTTTCCTAATTAAGTAATTAAGGTTGTGCAAGTACTTTATTAGAAAAATTAATGACATATTAGAGGCAAGTGGGAGAAGGAGAAGAGTTCACATGTGACTTGATGTGACAAGTCAAAGATCGCATGGAGAAGAGAAAAATGAATTTAATAATCCTTGGAAGGATAAAAGGAATTAAAAATTCATTGAGAGGTTGATTAGGATAGTTAATGAAGGATTAGAGGAGGGTTATGTGGCTAAGAGATATTAGAGGAAAACTTGCAAAAGTTGGAGGATGTGACACATCCTAATCAAGGATTAAACATGTGCACATCCCTAATGATGAGATTAGGATGAATAATTAGGATTAAGAAAGGGATGTGACATGTGATGAATTAAATAAATGTCATATTTATTTAATTCATTTGATGAAAGGGAGGATTAAGGAGATAAGGTATTTATTTATTTATTAAATACCTTAGGGATTTGGCAGAATTAAGGATATTAATTAAATAATAGTGATATTACTTAATTAATGCAGATAAGGGGATGCTTAGACAAAAGGGGATAAATTTGGATAAATTAAGTATCCAAATTTATGTGTCTATAGGGTCCAACCAACAAAAATATTGATATCACCTTTTCTTGTAAAGATATACATCAAAAACTTATTGATAATCCTCTTTGCATAGCCGGTATAATCTATGATAAGCCCACCAATGGGATATTAATATATCTTGCATGTGGTGCAAATGTGATCATAGAAGAATTTCTAGTATTACATGCTATATATCAAGATAACTATAATAATCTAACTACATGGATTAAAACACATATTGGTTTTGTGTGCCCTACAATTGGATCGATCATAATCCCTTTACAAATAGAACCCAAAACTTTGGATGTAATATTTTCAATTATTCCATAATTGGGTCAATTTCATTTGTGGCTAGGCCACCCTTGGCTTCACTCAATGAAAGAGGTCCCTTCAATTGTTCACAAATTTTTGAAGTTTCCACATGGAAATGAAATATTTACCATACACCATAGTGGCTTTAATCCTTTATTATCTAAAGGTAATTTTTCCTTAGAATCCTTTTCACCTAAACCTATGGAACCCATCACCCCCTGTAAAGATTTCTTTTTCATATCCTATCAAAATTTCAAAGCCAAATGCATAGAAAATTTGTCTCTTCATAACATGTACCTGTCAACTTCCACCGGGAAACCATCCTAGATGAAACCATTCTTCAACCTGAGTCTAACATTGAAAAAACCATACAACCTCATGAACAACCACCCTTAGAAACTTCTCCACCATCGTTTAAATGACCAAGAGAAAGTGAAACCAATCCTGTCAAACCTCCTCACATTAAACAAGTGTCTAAAAATAAAGAGAAAGTGATTGACCCATACTCTTAAGTTTCTTCTATTCTTCCTCTTACAAAAGAGAACATATGATGACTCAATCCACTCGTATACTGCAATAACTTCAAAAAAGAATTAAATTAAACCACGGTGCTAGAGAGCGTCGGTGTTGCAATTGTATCCTTTCTCATTAATCCCGAATGGAAGAAAATCATAAAAACCAACCTCCACCTCTGAAAGAAGCAATAGATGACCACTCTCCCCCTGACTCACCACAAGATATTCCCGTCCAACCTTCACAACAAAATGAACAAATCCAACAGCCACAACTTTTAATACATCCTTTCTTGGAAATAACTCTTCATCCTCTTGTCATAATCAATCTTGATGATGATAATGATGAGGAAATCATCAAAATAGATGAAGAAGTGCATAACAATCTAAACTCTTTATTTTCATCTACCATGAGCTTAAATGATAAATCTTCTTAACCAAGTGAGGAACCTAGTAACTCTCTTGGTTTGACACTTGTAATTCTTCCTTTGGATATTCAACCACCCTTGCAATACACTAAACATGATTGGGAGGAAGATGACTTGTTAGATGGTTGACTAGTATTCGCCTTACTAGCCTTATTGCATTTATTTTCTTTTCACTTTTTCTTTTAGTTTTCCTATATGTGTGTATTATGTTCCCCTATATCATGTGTTTTTTGTTTTCTCTCTCATCATACACTTCTTCTATTTGTACCTCTATTCTTCTATATGTCATGCATTTTCACTTTTTCGCTTTTATTTTGTGTTCTCCTTTTTGGGATGATGCAAAGCGTAGAGATGCCCTCTGTCTCTTCCATGTTGACTCAAAAGGTCTCTATCTTTTTCACTTTTCGATTTGTTTTATGGGTCTATGATAATTGCATAGAATGTGTAATGATTACAATGAAATAAATCCAAATTATATAATTGAAATTAGCACACGAATATAATTAAATAAACTAAAATAACAAAGTGATAAAATCCAAAATGAGAAAAAAGAGAGAGAGAATGCAAACATAATTGATAACAGAGTTCATTGTAAGAATGAATACGTTCAGGCCCCTCTCAAATGAGTGGACTAATTTGATTAATCCTATAGAATAATATTTACAAATTTTTGGCATAGGTTATCCCCGGTACAAACAAATTTGAAAAGCTCTCCTTCAAAGTGCATAGGTTCAGTCCCTAGATAGCATGGAATTCAAGAAAATTTTCACCAAGTATTTTTCCTCTCCATCACCACTTATCCTCTCCCATCCTACACTACTGCTTTTTATACAAAGAATTTACTCAATTTTGTGTGTAACCAAATGATTTTACCACATCTCCCATATCCTCCATTTTTACATAAAATATTCAAAATAACCTTCTTTTACATATGAAAATCATTTTAAAAATCCCCTAATATCATTTGGTTTTATCTAAACCCCTTAGAATTTTGGCTTTTTGGGCTTTAGGAGATTTATTTTAACCTCTTAAACAGATTGGAGAATTTGTTATTTTAAATATATGGGAGAAAATTCAAAAATAAGGGGTTTTTCAGTTTTTGGCTTTAACAAAACCCAATGAACTCCTATAATTATTTGACAAGTTGTAGTGGTTTATTGGTAGTTTTTTTCTTGACGGGGAGGTTGGGGGATCGACCCCCTCACCAACCATTTTTATACTGAAATCAATGATTTTAAACAATAAAACAATGCCCACCCATATAGAGTAAAAGGAAGCTTGTGGGCATAATGGCTAAGTCTATGGTTGTTGCAAGAGATGTTAGGGGGTCAAA
This sequence comes from Sequoia sempervirens, assembly GCA_007258455.2. NCBI lineage: Eukaryota > Viridiplantae > Streptophyta > Pinopsida > Cupressales > Cupressaceae > Sequoia > Sequoia sempervirens. Next base: position 444,619,598 of record VDFB02193867.1, read on the forward strand.
CAGGCCCCAAACCTATTTTGGTCATTTGTTGAATAGTTTAAACTAAACCATGCCAAATGATTTGATAGAGTAGGTGCCACGTGGCATGCTGAGGAGGTGGCACATGGCAGATGATCATTCCCTAACGATGTTGACTGGCTGGTGATGTATCTGCTGACTGGCTCGTGACATGTCCATTGACTAGCTAATGACGTGGTGCTAACTGGCTACAACATGTCAGAATGTGATTGGTTTATACATTCTATTTCATCATCCTTGTCAAATGCCATGTGTCAACCCATGGTTGGTCCATGTCAGAATGTTGATGTCATGCAGACATCATCATTGTACCTAGTCAATTCTAGTCAACTACAATTTTTTACTACTCTTAACTTGGGAAAATTAAGTTTGATTCACATGAAATGAACATCACTGAAAATCTCTCGATGAGGTCTTCATGATGATGCCAACTTCAAACACTTTTGACAATGTCAAATTTTGAACCTTTTATTCTAACCTAGCCTTGAGTTGGCCACGATTGACTAAGCATATCTTGGGCTTCGTTTGACTCTGTTCAAGTTGCACTAGAGTCAAAATTTTGGCCTCTTTATGATGATGTCATTTTTGGAGAAAATCAAGAAACTTCAATTTTTGGTGAAGATCCTCTAGATCAGTCCTCCCCACTAGAGAGCTTTTGGACCTCTAAAAGTTGGTTACTCAGAAAGTAAGTGACCATAAAGTTCCCTCACTTTACCAATCTCCATCCATTTTTCCTTGCTTTGATTCATCTCCTTTAGTCCTACTCTGAGGTACTCAACTGCTCCTCTTCGTGAAGTCTTGGTTTTCCTATTTAGGATGATAGCCTCTAGCAACTCTAACATTTACTTTGGTGAAAGATCATCAACTGATGGAACCTAAATTTTTGTCTTCATCTAGTATCATTAGAGGCTCATACAACTTCAAATTCTCAATATTGACAACTGAATAGATCTGCATGTATGGAGGAAGATTAAGGTAGAAGGCATTGGTTTCAATCTTTTCCAATATCTCAAAGGGACCATATTGAATAACTTGAGCTTCCTTCCTTCAATTTGCATTCTTTCCTTGTTGATGTGTAACGAAACTCTATCTCCAATTTGAAAATGGTGATCACTGCGATGCTTATCATGTCGAGCCTTGTATTTGGCTTGACTGTTCTCCAACTATGCTTCCACTGCCTAATGGATTGCTTGGACTTTCTGGATGAAATTTAAAGACTTCTTTGCATTATGGTGTCCATGTTCAACATCGTCTTTTCTAGAAGCAAAATCCATCAATGTTTTGGGCACATAACTGAAGTAAGTCTCAAAATGAGACCTCTTCATAGAGGATTTAGTCGTATGGTTGTAAGCATGCTACACATAATGAAGACTCTCATCCCATAACTTGGGATGTTTGCTATAGTAACCTATGAACAAATGCACAACTATCTTGTTTACTCCCTTTGTTTATCCATCAGTCTGTAGGTGGAAGGTTGTACTCTTCTTTATTTTGGTGTCCATGAGTCCCCACAAAGCTAACCAAAATTCCCCTAGGAATTGAGAATCTCGATTTCATACAACAGAAGTAGGTAACCCAAAATGAACCCATACAAATTGAAATTACATTTGAGATATTAGTTTAACAATGACCTATTCTTACAAGGCATTAGAATACACATTTTGTTGAACCGATCAACAAATACAAATAGATAATCATGTCCCTTCCTAGACATAGGTAACCCCCTGAAAAAATCCATTTACATACTTTCCCATGGACAGGATGGTACAGGTAGAGGTGTGTACAAACCCAATTTCCTATTACTAGGCTTACTTGTTGCGTACATGACACAACCTCTAATATACTTAGTTATAGTTTCTTGCATACAAGGCCAATAACAATATTTCTACAATTGAGTCATTGTCTTGCTTACCCTAAAATGTCCTACAATCAATGAGGTGTGTGCTTCTCTAATTACTTGCGCTTGTTCATCTTTTGGAATGCATAACTTTCCCAGGTGATACAACAGTTTATCTTGCACATAGTAATCTTTCTCTTCTCCATGTTTTCCCACAATTAAAGCTAAACATATTTGCTTAAAGTATTCATTATTAGTATGTTGTTCCTGAAAACTTTTATGTACCATGGAACTACCTTTAAGGATAATCAAAGCATTAATAATAGGAGGCCTAGACAACAAATCTGCTACTTTGTTATGGGAACCTTTCTTGTATTTAATTACCAAATGAAACTGTTGAAGAAAACCCATCAACCCAAAGTGCCTAATTTGTTGCAATTTAGACTGTGAATGCAAATATTGAAGTAGTTGGTGATTAGTGTGTATTACAGGTTTTTTTCCCATTAAGCAATGTTTCTATTTTTTAACACTATGAACTAATGCATAAAGTTCCTTATCATAAGTAGGATAGTTAATTACTACACCTAAAAAGGTCTCAAAGTAATAGTAGATTGGTTTACCTCCTTACATTAGCACTACTCCCATGGAAAATCAACTCAAGTATCTGTCTCAATCTAAAATGGTTGATGTAAATATGGTAAAACTAGAACTAATGATGTGCTCAACTTTTCCTTTAAAGTGTTGAAGGCCTTCTGGGTACGTGTAGGATCATCGTGGAAAAAATAGGCCCTTAAGTGGCAAAAAAATCAGAAAAATCAAAGTTAGGAAACTTGACGTAAAAATTTGAATAAGTTATCTATATTATTTCAAAAATATGTAAGAATAGAATCTATAGAAAATTGAATGTAGTTTTTAAACTACTAGGTTTTAAAAAAAATAAAAAAAATCTATTTGGTGATAATTTGAAATTTCAATGTAGTAGTACTTAAATTTCAGGGAAAAAATAAGAAGTAGGTGTCTGTCTAACCACCCTAACCACAATAAAATGATAACATTATTTTATAAGTGTGGTGCATACTTTTGAAATCTGCAAAAAATATAAGCTTCATACAAGGTTAGTAGCCTACAAATTTCTCAAGAATGACCCTATGAAATACCTTGTAGATGTTTCCAAATGCAATACATGACCAAATGAAACTAAAAACATTATGAAAACAACAACAATCACCTATTCCATAGTGGATTGGTGTCACATGTGCTAGTGACCCTTTCCCAACCCTTGATCAATAGCTAAAATGATGAAGTGCAATGGAGATGAAGAACAAGATTATTTCTCAAACCAAGAAAGTAACCTTGCATAAAAGTTGTGGATCCTATGAATGAGGATTAAGCCTTCTTTTATAGATTTTCTTGATGAGATATTGGCCAAGATGGTGAATATGAGACTAAAGATCCTCCAATGAGAAGAGGACACTTGTCAAATGATGATAGGCCAATGGTTGTGCAAGATTTGGGAAGAGTGCCCATGAGAGGGAGAATTTGAATTCAAATTTTGCAATAAATTTTGAGGGGGGGACAAGAAAAACAACAATAAATGCAATGTTCAACTTGTCATGTTGAGGGAAAATGAGGGTTTTTAATAAATCAATAAAATTGATTTATTGGTGCAGGTGGAGATATCTAGAGAATGCAAGTGGGTGAGATTAGTATTTAATCATGGTTAGATTAAATAAATGATGATTATGTTAGTTTAATGATGATTAGGTGAGTTTGACTTTTAGGACTTTGATATTTGATTTATTTGAATTAGAAAATGATGGAATATGATTTTGGATTTGATTTAAATGGATGTTTGATTTGTTAAAAGGTTGATGATAATGTTTATTTGATTTTTTAAATAAATGATCCTTGGAGATGAAATTACCTAATGAATGGATGAAAGTGCACCTGATTAATTGATGAATGGTCCTAATGTGAAATCTAAACGAATGAACCTAATCAAATGCAGAATGTTAATTTTGCATGTCTACATTTTGCCCCTCATTGAAGCAATGTACTTGTTGCATTGGTTCAAAGAATAAACTTGCCACGATCGAAATCAAAAAATTTCTGATTTTTCGGATGCCCCAGCGGAAAGTACACTAGTACATTGCCCCCTCAAGAGATTGAGCGAAAAGATTTGATTTGAGGGTCAATCTCACAATAAAGAGGTTCAAAATGCGTGGTTATGGATGACGATGCAAATGAGATGATTTCAAGATACTTAGAATAACAAATCTATATTATCCTAAACAACTTAAATGATGATATGATATGAGATGGATGAGATTGATGAGGTGATATGCTATGATTATGCAAATGTATGATTTATGAGATGCTTAGACTAACAGATCTATATTATGATGATGATATGAATGCACGATGGATGCATGATGGATGCATGATGGATGAATTGGTGATCATGATTAACTATTCATGCTGTGATGTTAGTGCAGAAAATAAAGAAATTAGATGATGACAAGAGGATCCAACAAGACAACATTATGAGAGATGATGATGAGAAATGATGATGATAGATGGATGATTTGCTTATCAAGGATTTGGATTTTAAAAGGATCACTTACTTTATGTTTGATAACACACGTAGGTATGATGCATCAACGTATAAAGAACCAGGATGGCGTTGTGCCTAGTGTGATGGACTTTGACTCGACAAATAGATAGGAGTATTCTTGTTCACACCTGACATATGGAAACCTTGCTAGGCTGCACTTTAGAAGTTTCAAATATCTCAGACCAAAACATGAAAAGGTATAACCAATCAATGCAATAGTCAACAAGCCATCCAAAACATCCTCTATACATATCTAACAAAGAAAGTATTCGCCAAGTTATTTTACAAGAACGTCCAACAAGCACAGCAAACAAAAGAATAATGATCGTTGCCCCAATCCTATCTCTCTAAATCCTTCATTCGGATATCATCGAGAGGTCCTTGGACTAAGCGCAATAAGATAAGTCAAAAGAAAAAGATAAAGCACACAAACAAGTTGATGTTCTTCAATACCGCTAACCAAAAGGGAATGTGTTTTTAAGGATAAGGACCAAAACTTATTGCCAAAAGATAATGCCCATTGTAGGAAGGATACATCCTAGGACATGTTAGTGGATGGCAGCACGTCATTTATTTATCCAAAGTGTTCTTTCTGATAAATAATGCCCTCTTGTAAGAAGGATTCATCCTAGGACATGATGTTATCAGATGATTGATATGAGACTATTTGGATGATGGACTATTGACACAAAGACTTGACCAACTTGTTTACGTACTAACTGAGACTTGAGACTTGATGCTTTTGAGATTTACTTTTAACCCGCTAGACTTGTTTCTAACTGTTTCACCAAAGGTTGAGGATGACGATCACTTTATTATGAATGGTGTTTATTGTGGGTGCAAGCAAGATGAGGCATATGGATTTTTTCAAATATTTGGATGTTTTTGGAGTTTTGCAATGTTTTGAGGCTATTCTTGGTATTTTTTGAGGTTTTACAAATGTTTTGATTTTTGATATTCCAATATTTTTGGGATTTTCTGAGATTTTGACCAAGAGACTAACCTAAAGACTCCATCCTAGGGCCTTGGGGTCGATCAACGATTAGCCTTGGCTTCATGTTATACACTCAGAGACCACGGAAGTTCGACCTAATTTAATTTGACCAATTTACGATGGTAGATATACATGATGAGATGTCATTTATTATGATGGACTCCTATAGGATTGACCTAAATGTCTCGGGGGATGATCAAAGATCAACCTTGCCTACGTTCAAGCTCAGAGACGACGTAGTTCGACAAGACGACCTTGTTTTTGGATTTTGAATGACTTTTGACCCTTTTTGGATTTTGATATGTTTTGAATGTTTTTGGATTTATTTTTTTTTGATGTTTTTGGCTTTTCTAATGTTTTGATGTTTTTGGATTTTCTGATGTTTTGATGTTTTTGGATTTTCTGATGTTTTGATGTTTTTGGATTTTTTGATGTTTTGATGTTTTTGGATTTTCTGATTTTTCGAGGACTTTAAGACCATATACGAATCCAATCTGATAAGAACATACCCCCAGCGTGATGCAATAGACTACTCTGATAAAGGCAAGACAAACTAACCTTGAGGATGGGCCGAGTAGTACTAGGAGGGATCATGATATGAATGCAAGACCAAGCTATAGTGCGGACGCAAATGGATGAGTGATGGATGGAGATATGGATGAGATGGATGATAGAAATGAAATGGATGGATGATGCAGATCAAGCCATAAAGATCCTGGTGGATGGAAAGTGCTTATTTACACAAGGTGCCTGTTTGCCAAGTTTTCGCTGAGGTACCTGCCCAAAGTGCCACCAAAGTGGTTTTCACTAAAGGATGATTTTTTCTCTTTACTATTTTTGATCATTTTTCTGATTTTTTTTTTTTGGATTTTTCTACTTTTTTTATTTTTTTGTTGTTACCAAGATGCCTGTTTGCTAGGTTTTCGCCGAGGTAACCATTTTTTCATGACATTTTCCAATTTTTTTTGGATTTTTTGGTTCTATACCTTGGAAGAATTAGGCATAAAACTTTTTGACATGGGAGTTATTCATGGGCTCTTGCAGAGGTTCCCCTTTAGGTGTTGATAGCTGATATGCCCCTGATTTATAGCTTGCTGTGACAATGAAAGGCCCTAACCAATTGGGTTCAAACTTGCCTTTTCTACTGGGATTTGGGACATTCTTCTGATTTTCTTTTTGTAGCTTCGTTTGAGCCTAATTCTCTGACTTGGAAAGTCTTGCTTCTGATCTTCTTATTGTAGCTTCATTTGAGACCAATTCTCTGACTTGGAAAGTCTTGCTTCTGATCTTCTTATTGTAGCTTCGTTTGAGCCTATTTTGATAGACTTACAGATGACTCAAAGCATCTACGCGTCTCTCATCTAGTAACTCCAAGTCATTTAATCTTGACACCCGATAGTCCTCATCAGTGATGATATTTTGCAATGATATTCTAAGGGATGTGAGCTCTATCTCAATAGGTAGTACAACTTATGATCCATAGACTAGGGAGAATGGGGTGGCGCCAATGGGTGTGTGGATGCTGGTTCGATAAGCCCAGAGGGCGGGATTAAGCTGCAAGTGCCAATCATGACCTGCGTCATTGACTATTTTCTTGAGAATTTTGAGGATGGTTTTGTTCATGGCTTCTGCTTGGCCATTGCCTTGGGGATAGTACGGGGTGGAGAAGCAATGCTAGATTTTGAATTTCTCGCACAAGTCGCGAACCTCCTGATTCTTGAATGGTGTCCCATTATCTGAGATAATGGCTTGTGGGACACCGTAACGATAGATGAGATAGTTCAAAATGAATTTTGAGATCTGCTTTCTAGTGATATAGGTCATGGGTATGGCTTCCACCCACTTTTTCAAGTACTCAGTTGCAGTTATAATGAATTTATGGCCATTGGATGAGGTGGGTGAGATTTTCCCAATGAGATTGATTCCCCACTATGACAAGGGCCATGGTGTGACGATCGGATGGAGCTCTTGAGCTAGAGCATGGATGAGATCCCCATGCTGCTAATATTGTAAACACCTTTTAGCATGATCATGCGCTTCTCTTTCCATCGTGGGTGAGTAATACCCTAGCATCAACAGTTTCTTGGCAATGGTCATTCCACTCGAGTGTGAGCCACAGATACTGTTATGAACCTCAGTTAGAGCGGTTAATGCCTCCTCAGCATTTAGACAGCCCAGTAAGGTACCTTCTATGCTTCTACGGCATAAGGTATCTCCTAGGATGACAAATCTAGATGTCTTTTTAATAAAGGTTCATTTTAGGCTCGATGGTAGGTCAGCGGGTAAGACTCCTATTCAAAGATAAGTGTAGATGTCATGATACCAAGGATCGCCAGGACCAATGATTTCACATAGATATTCCAATTTCGGTACCTCAAATGTGGGAATGAGAAGCTGCTCGATCAGAAATTCATATTTTGGCTCATTATGACGGATGTCTACTAGAGACCCAATTGTAGCCATGGTGTCAGTGGTTCCATTGTTGGTTCTTGGAATCTTCTCAAATGTTATGTCAATGAAGGATTCCTTGAGAGTCTCCACCAATTTCTTGTATGGAGTTAGCTTGTCATCCTTAGTCTGATATTCATCATTGACTTGATTTATGATCAACTGAGAGTCTCCGTAGACCTTGAGGGCTATGATATTCCATTGCACTGCTATCCTCAGACCTATAGTCAAAGCCTCGCATTCTGCTATGTTGTTCATGCAAGCGAATGCTAGTTTGTATGATTGTGGTATGCAGTCCCCTTGTGGAGTGTGAAGAAGACACCAGCTCTTGAGCCATGTTGTGTGTATGAACCATCAAAGTATAGTTTCTAGTGATCAGCAACGTTGAGGTTAAAAATAGACTCATCTGGAAACTCTGAGACAAGGGGATTCTCAGAATACATAGGTGCTTCTGCTAATTGGTCTGAAATAACTTGACCCTTGATGGATTTCCTCTCTACATCCTCAATGTCATACTCTAATAATATCATTACCCACTTTTCCATTCTACCAATTAACATTACCTTTGATAAAAGATATTTAAGGGGGTCCATTTTGGCAATAAGCTTGATCTTGTGTGCCAACATGTAGTGTCTAAATTTTTGGGATGCAAACACTACTGTGAGGCATGCTTTCTCAATGAATGAGTAATTTAGCTCATGACCCACCATTGTCCTGCTAATATAGTAGATGGCCCTCTCTGTTCCATTTTCATCATGCTGGGCTAGAAGAGCTCCAAGGGCTGCTACTGTTGCTGACACATATAAGATCAATGGCTTTCTCAGGATAGGCGGCATTAAGACTGGCGGTGTCAGTAGATATTCCTTGATTTTGTTGAATGCCTCTTCACATTTTGTGTCCCATTTGTATGCTACCCCCTTGTGGAGTAGGTGAGAATCTGGGTTCTGCTTGTCTGCCAGTTGTGCTATGAATCGTTGGATGGATTGAAGTTAGCCTTGGAGGCCTCTCAGTTGCTTTAAGTTCCTTGGTGCTTCCATCTCGAGGATTGCTTTGACTTTTGCAGGGTCGACCTCGATACCCCTCATTGAGACTATGTATCCTAGTAATTTTCCTGATTGCATGCCGAAGACGCACTTCTTGGGATTTAGTCTGACCTTGTATTCCTCTAATCTGTCAAATATAGCACTTAGGGTTGCTATATGATCTTGTCTTTTTCTTGATTTAGCTAGGATGTCATCAACATAGTCTTCGACTATTTTGTGAATCATGTCATAGAAGATCAATGTCATGGCCCTTTGATATGTTGCTCCTGCATTCTTTAGGCCGAATGACATCATGTTCCAACAGTAGGTCCCCCACAGACAAGTGAAAGCCATCTTGTGTTGGTCTTCTTTTGCTATCATGATCTGGTTATATCCTGAAAATCCTTCCATTAACGATAGAATCTCATGCCCTGCTATCATGACTACTATCATGTCGATGTTGGGAAGCGGGAAATCATCCTTGGGACGTGCCTTGTTCAAATCTCTAAAGTCCGTACAGATTTTGATGGCTCTGTCAAGCTTTGATACAGGTACCAAGTTCGGTACCCATTCTAGATAATCAATTGGTTAGATGAATCCAACATCTAATAGCTTTTTGAGCTCCATTTTGACTAACAAAGCAATTTGAGGATGCATTTTTCAAAGCTTTTGTCTAACAAGTTTTGCATCTGGATACACTGCTAGGTGGTGGACCACAGTATTTAGATCAAGTCCTGGCATATCAGCATAACTCCATGCAAATTTTATTTGCCTTTCCCTTAGGAATGCTGCTAGGAGTTCTTGCTCTTCTGATAATAGTGATTCTGCATAGAATGTGATATGTGGGGTCTCCTCTATTCCTAGGTTGACTAGGTTGCATTTTTCAGCCAAGACTGCTGACTTCTCTTGATGAATAGCTCTTAGGGGAAGATTGAATCCTTCATCCTCAGGTGCCTTAGAGAGGTTTTCACCGTTGGATACGTCCTTTCTTTTTACTATTTTCTTGTCAGAGAGTGCCACAATGTGGTTTTCACTCAAGGACTTGGATATGATTCTTAGTTTCTCACTTTTGCGACTGAAGGATTCAATTGTTTCCCCATAATAGGCATGTGTGTCTAACTCCATTATGAATTCAGCCTTGTGATCTCCATCTAGAATGTTATCCCTCAACCTCATGAATTCTGAGAGTGCCTCATCATTTTCGAACATATCGAGAACTGGTGGTCCTTGTTGGTCATAGTTGATCAATTGGGGATAGACTAAGAGGATCTCATGATTTTGATGATTGGATTTGAAAGATAAGGTACTAATCATGCAAAGGGTAGTATCCTCAAATAACCTAGGTAGACTGGTCAAGTGATCTTTGTCATCGCTACTAATATAGGGCTCAGTGATAAAGTTATGCATGTCTATCCCTATGGGTATTGGGGAGTGCACTTGTACTAGGATTGGCTGAGGAGAAACATTAGAGGTTCTAACTGGAGGACTTTGGCCACGTATGGTTATTCTTAGAGGGATCCAAGACCAAGATTTGTTATAGGTCGTGTCTCAGGCATGATTGGTATTAAGAGCCCATTGTCATTTTGCCCCAATTTTTGGTTTCTGTCATAACCCATTGCAAGCATCATTTGTAGGCCCTTGCTTGTCTCATCCATTGGTAATTCAGGTGTCGGTCTTTCATCTCGGTATAGCATGTGGGTTGGATCTATCTCAATAACCTCTTGACCAAGGTCTCCCCAGCATGTGAATTCAGGATAATCCTCAGGATTTGTTTGCGATGTAGAAGCTTGATTTTCTCACAGGCGTCCCCATGATCTAGGAGATTGCGGTAACTCTCCTATCACAAAAGCATTATTAGGGAGCCTATAGCTTCCACAACCATCCTCTTGGATGATGAGCTTGATGTCAGAGATGGTGGGAATGGTGGGAGTGGGAGGTGTCTCTGTCGCAGAAGTGGACATGAGGGTGGCGGGGTCGATGTATGATGTGGATGGGCCCTCATCATTTTTCAACACTTGGGGGATTTTGTAATATTTGGCTTCAAGGTTCTTGCAATATGAAAATGGCTCAGGATCTCCATGGATGGTAACCTCTTGTCCATTATGTGTAAATTTTACACATTGGTGGAAGGTTGATGCTATGGCTTTCATTGCATGGATCCATGGGCATCCCAGGAGAATGTTGTATGGTAAGTCGAGGTCCAGGACCTGACAGGTGGTTTCCATGAGTGTCAGCCCTACTTGGATAGGGAGTTTGATTGTGCCTTGAGACACTCTTTCTTGGTCATCGTATGCTCTTATTGTGATGCCTTTCCCTTTATCAATGGAATCTTCTGATATCTTTAACTGCTTGATGAGACTAAGAGAAAAAATATTCAAACCTGCACCTCCATCCACCAAGACCCTTTTGATTTTGCTTTTATTTACAATGGCTTCCAAGTGAAGTGCATGATTATGAGATGGTTGGGCGGGAAAATCTTGGTCAGAAAATGTAAGGAGGTTAGGCGTTATGATGTTTCTGACCATATCTTGGAATTGCTCCGCATCAAGATCTGTAGGGACGGTGGATAAGGCTAATGCTTCTTCGAGGATCTTTTTATGGGCTGATGATATTCTTAACAACTCCATGATGTGGATGTGTGCTGGTGTTCTTTTGATTTAGTCTACGACACTATAGCCATTGGATCTAGATGAAGGGACCCTATTTGGTTGAGATGACCTTGCAATGGTGACTTTGTCGCCTCTTGTGGTGACTCCACAATCTTCGGCATGGGCGCCCTTGATGGTGATGACCATGCAGTTTTCATTAAGGTTGGCAACAACTATTTCATATACATGATTTACACTGCCCTTTCCTTTATCCTTGTTATTCCCTTTGTTTCCATGATTCGGCATCGGATTCGTGTAGATTTTAAGATCCTGATTCCCAGTAGGTGTTTCCACATTTATGATTCTTTTGTCAATGAGATCTTGGATGATGTTCTTGAGTCTCATACAATTGTTTGTGGTGTGGCCTTTGATTTTGTGGAACTCACATAGTTGATTTTCGTTGTACCAAGGAGGTTTGACATTAGGTTCTTGGTAGTTCTCAAATGTAGGAGCTTGGATGAGTTTTTTCATTGATTAGCTTTTTCATGATGTCCTCAAGTGGTTCTCCCAAAGTAGTGTATTTTTGTTTGGAGTAAGTCTTGCGTTGAGGTGGTCCTCTTTAGTCATTGAGGTTATTGATGGTGGGATTATTTTTGGATTGATGCGTTGTGTGATGAATGTTTTGATTTGGTGTTTGGATTTGTTGTGTGGATGTGTTTTGGCATGGACCACTAATGACCACCTTGGCGTCTATGACACCATCGTTAGTGACATTTTTGTTTCTTGCCCATGTGCGAGGTTTATCATTGTAGTTTGATGACGAAAGGTTTTTTTGTGGTTCGTGATATGACGTTGATTCGGTGGGTTGGGTCGCAAAGGCTCTTTCGATGCTAAGCGCCTTGGAGATTAGTTGATCATAGGTGGTGATTCCTTAAACCTTGAGATGAAAAGACAAGTGGCTTTCAAGGTTGGTGATGATTGTGCAGACTTGTTCTTCTGGCATTGTCCACTTGCTCCAATTGGCCTTGGATTGCCATTGTTGAAGGAATGAAGCAAAATATTCATTCTTTCCTTGTTTCAGAGCATATAGTTCTTCGAGACTAACATCCATTGTAATGTTACATGCGTAGTTTCTAATGAATTCATCTCTGATTTCCTAGAATGTTCTAATGCCTGAGGGTAAGCGAGAGAACCATTCTATAGCGTTGCCTACCAAGCTCCTAGGGAATAGCCGCATCAGATAAGTATCGTCATATGCAACCTCCATACAATGAACCTGGAATTCCCTGATGTGATCTTCAGGGTTTCCCCTTGATATTTGTCAAATTTAGGGATCTCAAATCCCTTAGGGAATGGTTTCATGTCTAGGCTCCTATCAAATGGATAGGGACACAAGTTGCTTTGTGTTTTGGTTGTTCGCCCTGATTGAAGGTTGAGCACTTGTTGTGAGAGCAACCTAAGTTGTGTCGTTACATCGCTTTGCAGATCAGGGGGTGGGATGAATGTGTTTTGAGGTGCTGCAATCGTGGTTTGGATGGATGGATTAGTCGGTGCATTATTCGATGGTATCAGTATGTTGTGGCGGGCAAAGTAGGCTTCTACTTGCTTTTGGATGAATAATGCTTGTTGTTGCTCTTGTTGTTGCACTTGCTATTGTTCCAACAATGCTTGTTGTTGTGCTTGTTGTTGTGCTTGTTGATGTTCTAACAACACATGTTGTTTTGCTTGTTGTTGTTCCCACAATGCTTGTTGTTGGACTGGCAATTCTGCTACTTCTTGTTGCTCTTGGTATTGCTTTAGTGCTTGTTGATATCCTTGCATTTGTGCTGCTTGTGCAAGAAGTTGTGCTTGAGCTTGTGCTTGTTGTGCTTGAGCTTGTGCTTGTTGTGCTTGAGCTTGCGCTGCTTGTTGTTGTAATAAAAGTTGTGCTTGAGCGACCCTTTGTGCTTGTAATGCTTGTGCAGCTTGGGCGGCTTGTTGTTGTTGTTGCAATAAAGCTTTAGCTTATTATGCTTGTTGTGCTTGTAATGCGGTTTGTGTAGCTTTGGCAGCTTGCGCAACTTGAGCAACTTGTTGCATGGCTTTTGGTTTCTGCACTTGTTGGTATCCTCTTTGAAAAGCGGCTTGTAATGTTGCATCAAATTGGTTTGATGTGGTGAACGTTCGTGGTGGTGGAGGTGGTGGTGGATTTGGAATGGTGGTAGATGATGTTGTGTTGATTATTTGGTTGGTGGATGGTGTTGTCATGTTGATTACGTGATTGGTGGATGGTGTTGTCATGTTGATTACATGATTGGTGGATGGTGTTGTTGATGTGGTAAGTGGTGTCGTTGATGTGATTGGCCCTTAAGAGAGCATGCTTTGCAATGTTGTGGGGGTGTTTGATGATGTTGACATTGCTTGTGTGTTTGTCGTTTGTTGTTGTGATGTCAACAATAAGTTTTGAGCATTTGGAAAAATGTTTTGATTGATGGTTGGGATGTTGTTTTGATTGATACTTAGTAGAGGGGGAAGCCCTAAACCAAGGATTGGTGTAGATGACAATGGTGATGGTGGGAGAGGTGAAGATGTAAGGGGGGTGAATCCTTGCGAGAGTGTTGTGGTGTTGAAAATGCCCCCTGGTCCAAATATGTCTCCCTCCTCTTGTGAATTTGTGAGGAGAGGTGTTTGTGGTGCTCCGTAAAAAGATGTTGATGATGGGTCATAATGTAAAGTGAGAGGAACATTTTGGTGTAATGGATTATGGAGGATGTTTTGTTCCATTGTGGTGTTTGCATCCAAGTTTTGGTTATTCACAAGGGGATGTGATTGAAGTGCATTGAGGAATGTGTTTCCCTTGTTAACATTGGGTTGAGTTGGAGCAAATGATGTTGTGATTTGCAGGATATTTTTCGTGGAGTTTTGAGATGGGGGTGTAGATGAAATGGGGATGGTGGATGAGATTGGTGGAAAAGATGTCTCTACTATAGTGCTCACATCAAAATCTGAAGGCAACTTGGCCCCTTGTTTTGCTAGTTCAAGCATGTACAACGAAGGGTTATGTCTCATCATGATGTTGATGATTCTATGGTTGTCCGGATTTTGGATCATTTCTGCTATTTCTTCATGAGACATTCCAAAGGTAATATCCTCTCCATGGGTTTCCTCTTGTGGGTTTTGCGATGATTTTGGAAGGCTAATTGTGAGATTTCCATCCCCAATGGGATTCAATTCAGGAGTGGTTTGGCTAAGATCACTTGAAGCGGGTGTTTCTTTGTTGGCTTCCATACTCTTCTTGTATTGAGCTCTAGTTAGAACCATAAAACGGGGATCAACCTTCAAGAATATGGGAGATGAATCTCTTGATTCTTTGGATTAATCTCTATTTTATGTCCCAAAGTGAAATTTTTTAGGATGCTTTTAGGATCAAATGTGATGATGATATGATGGTGATGTTTAAGGATGTTATGGATGTTTTTGGCTTTTGATAGATCTGAATGAAATACTAGGCTTTGGATTTTTTATTGGTTTGATTTTTGGATTTTGAGATTTTGTCCTTGATCTTGATTTGGATTTTGATTTTGATTTTGAGCAAAAAGACCCTAAGATGTTTGATAATGATCTAAAGGATAGTTGTGTTCAAAGGATGATGATTTGGATATGTGTGAGGAGAAGGATGCATCTACCCACACCTACCCAAATAAGATGATTGTTTCACTAAGTACATGGAGAAGGATTCATCTACATACACTAAGTTAAACAAGATGATTTTGATAACTTTGACTAAGTATATGCAAAAGGATGCATCTACACATGCCTAGCCAAAGGTGTTTTGATAAATGTTTTCAAGGACTTGGTCACAATGTTTTTGGATGATTTTGATTTTTTTGCCACAAAGCCTAGTATCAAAGATGGTTTCAAGATTTTTCAAAAGATGACTTGTGAGATGGATTTTGATGTTTTGAAAGATGGATGAAAGAGGTTTGATTTGTTTTGATCCTTAGGTGAACCTAAAAAGACACTTTGTGTTCCTATACCTAGGTATTGAAGAGCATGCAAATGCTTCCTAATGACCTTTGTAACCAAGAAATGATTTGAACATTTTGGATTTCCAATCAATGATTTGTGCTTTTGGGATTTGGAGTCTTCAACACACATGAAAGTTCATTTTGCTTAGCTTTGCTTAATGTCTTTATTTTACCAAAAACACTTTCTTTGATTAAGGTTTCAAACTAAGATGTCCAATGTCTTAATTTCTTTAAACCCCACAAGATATTTTATGTGGAAATTCAATGAACTTAAGGCAAGGGTTTTCCTATTGTTTACTCAAGAAGACAAATTTAGGTATAATCCAATGCTTAGGAACCTCTAAGGACGTGAATCCCAAGGGAAAGCAATAACATATGGATTAATTCAATGATATTTGTCTTCAAAAGGGTTTGAAATTTTCAGAATCATGTTGAATGTTTGTTTGCAAAATGTTTTCAAGTAAAGCACCGTGTTTTTGAACGAAGAACAAGTACAAGCCCTATGGATGTGTAAGACAATATTTGTTGAATCCCCACTTGGACAAGTCCAGCTATGCTTATCTTTAGTGAATGGTTAGATGCTTGACCCCACTAGCTCCCCTCCACAGCTCATTAACGTCAATTGGGGCAGCCAAGCATCAACACCCATGAAACTCCCATGGCATGTTTTCCATTTCTACTAAAGACTGTAAAAGTGTGGGGCAGCTTCAGAACGACCGTTCTTGCACCAAAAAATAGATTAAGGATTTTGGAAAATTTTAGCACATGGGTTCTAGTAAGGACTTTCCATTCGTGGAGATTGACCCATTCGGCAAGAGTCCCCCTTCAGATCCATCTTGTCAGAGCGAACCACGTGATAATGGCATTTAACCAATACCCACATTTGTATCTTGATTGGAAATACTCTTGGCTTTAGAGTGTTACCGGTTGAGTCATTCCCTTGGGTGAGTACTTTTTCCCCAAGGCAGGCCCTCTAAGATAAACAAAAGCAAGCAAAGACACAATTCATAACTTGATCAATCTTTGATGGCACAAAGAAAGAGAATGTACGCAAAAATTCCCCTACTCACACTCGCACAAGATGTTCAATTTTAAACCCAAATCGAAGTGTTTCAAAGCAATAAAATGTATTTTGATTGTTTCTCTTGCACCCTAGATCACACGAAGCGCAAGGGGAGAGGATATGCACTCAAAATGCACCAAAGACAAAATCACACAATTCAAGCACTTGTTTCGTTTTATAGCCTTCAAAGCAATTGTTTGATTCGTTTTAAGCACCAAATGAAATATGAAGATTGCTTGTCCAATTTTTATCCCAAAACGAAATCTAGTAAGTGTCTAAGCTTGAATTTTAACCTCTTGTGAATGGAAAAAATCAAATTGTTCTTTTTAGACCCAAAGGAAAATTAGGGTCCTAGGAGCGAAAAGGTAACAATTTCGTAAAGAAGTGTTGAACAAACACTTAAAGCATTTAAAAACACTTTGAGTTTTCAAAAAACAATAAATCCTCCTCCTTTCGTTTGTGCCTTGTGCCTTTGTTGTTCGTTTGTACCTTTGTTGACTTTTCGCTTTCCTTGTACCTATAAAAAGAAAATCATGTAGAAATTAGAACATTACATTCATTTTGATCATTAACCCCAAATAATAACATGATAAATGATTTGGATGATCATAAAAGGAGGATTGGATCATGATTTGATATTGAAAAGATATCACATTCGCTACTCCCCATTTACTAAGAACATTAAGCCAAATGAATCAACCATAAAGTGCATAATTCTTTCAAAAGTATCATCCTAATCCCATATGTTGACTATTATATTAATCAAAGTGATGTGATAAACTTTGAAATCTCATGAATTTTACCAACCATAAAGAAAACACCTTTTAAAAGCCTTATCATGAGTTTAAACTTTTTTGTTATCTCGAAAAAAGACCACAATGATAAATCAACTTATAACAAAAAGTAAATAAATTGTTTTTAATAAGTCAACCCCCAAACAGATAAATATTTGAAACCTTCTTTTGGTACCCTCTAATTCCCTCCAATTTTTGAATTATCAAATCTTCAAATTTCAGGCATTAAATTTGCAACAAAACAATATCTGTATGAAAACTAGTGCCCGTTTTGAAATCAGCAAACCATAAAGAGAATTCCTTCCTGCTTGCCCATAAAAGAGAGTATTGCCGTGTAAATTCCTTCCCTGAACATTGTGCGAGCCTGCTTCATGCATTAATGATCTTTAACAATTTAAGCAAATGCATTTGGTAGGTGTAAAGGCGCAGTATCCTACAAATGAAGCTTAATGAACATCCATCAAATCATAATGCGTGCAGGAGTTTTGTCAAAGTTTAATAGATGCATCTTCAAGATGGGGAAACATAGATAAGTCACAAAGCACATGGTTCCTTACTATGCAATCAAGAGGTATCCCGCCTGAGATTGACACACATATCCTTAATTCGCAGTATTCTACTCATTAATGACAGCACAATCAAAGTCAGAATTTTCAATATCAACCCTCATATTAAATAAGTAAAAAGGAGACTTGACAGTAGGAGGATTGTTTAGTAGTTTACAAGCTAGAAAATGCACTCTAGGGTGCTATAGTTTTTCCCAAGACATAAGGGAGGTAAATGTAGAACGCTACTTTCAGGCGAGCTGGAATTGAATATACTCTAAAACTCCCTCAGAACGTTATTTTCAGGCTACAGCTCGCCAAATTGGTGCAAAAGAAAAAAGAAGAAGTTAATACCAATGAGGGAGAGTTTGGAGTAGCAAAAACCACTGGTAGTGAAGAAAGTAGCAATACAAACAAATATCTGAATTATAGGCGAAGGCATAGAAGCTATCACTATTCCCAACAGTGAACATTCAGTACTTAGTCGTATAAAACTCTATCATAATTACAACATTCAAGGTTCTTTAGATAGTATCGGCCAGCCTTTACTCATGTTAGTCTCAAAAAAGGAAATAGTATTTAAATAACGAAAGAGATGGCAGTCTTGTCTGTTGC
This sequence comes from Sequoia sempervirens, assembly GCA_007258455.2. NCBI lineage: Eukaryota > Viridiplantae > Streptophyta > Pinopsida > Cupressales > Cupressaceae > Sequoia > Sequoia sempervirens. Next base: position 444,638,143 of record VDFB02193867.1, read on the forward strand.
GTATACACTAGGCCTCTCTTTACAGATTTGATAGATTTTAACCTTTCACCCCTCTTTACTGTGATAAGAATAATTTCCAATATTCAAACATGGCATTTAATATCCAAACAAATAATCACGTTGAGTGGAGATGTGCGTTGTCTACAGTACATGTGCCTACTGAAAACAAAGAAAGATAAGCGTGTGCCAGTTTTAAGTAATGGAAGAAGTGAAACAGGTCCATAATACCAATAGGGGCACTACAAAATTTACAGTTATTACTGCTAACAACATCATCAATAAGGATAGAGGTGGCTATTTAATTGCCAGCGCAGAGAAATATCTAATCATATCATAACTGGTAAGTGTGTAATGATAAAAGAAAGAGCGATTAAGAGCAGTGAGTCTTGTATTCTTCAAAACCATCCACCATTCTAATTTTATATGAAGAACTCTCTTTCTCCTGCATCAGATTAGTGAGATTTTAATAGTGCCAAAAATGCACATTTGCATATGAAAGGTGGATTACTGCATTGTAAAGATGTGTGTCTGTAATCCAAAAGCGTGTTTCTATAGCCTAAAGATTTATAACTACTGATTGAATGCTTATGACACAAAAGCAAGTCTTGAGACTAATAGTAGCTATTTGACAAACAGCATATCATGAAACCATAGCTATTTGATAGAAACTGCAGGTGAAAATAATAATGTTGAAACACCACTGCAATAAATATCATAAAAGAACCAAGCAAATGAATCCAAGATATTAGCGTAAGCCCTCCTTCTAGCACCAAATGTGGTGCATACTTTTGAAATATACAAAAAAACTAAGCTTCATACAAGGTTAGTAGCCTAAAAATTTCTCAAAAATGACCCTATGAAATACCTTGTAGATGTTTTCAAATGCAATACATGACCAAATGAAACTAAAAACATTATGAAAACAACAACAATCACCTATTCCATAGTGGATTGGTGTCACATGTGCTAGTGACCTTTTCCCAACCCTTGATCAATAGCTAAAATGATGAAGTGCAATGGAAATGAAGAACAAGATTATTTCTCAAACCAAGAGAGTAACCTTGCATAAAAGTTGTGGATCCTATGAATGAGGATTAAGCCTTCTTTTATAGATTTTCTTGATGAGAGATTGGCCAAGATGGTGAATGTGGGACTAAAGATCCTCCAATGAGAAGAGGACACTTGTCAAATGATGATAGGCCAATGGTTGTGCAAGATTTGGGAAGAGTGCCCATGAGAGGGAGAATTTGAATTCAAATTTTGCAATAAATTTTGAGAGGGGGACAAGAAAAATAGCAATAAATGCAATGTTGGACTTGTCATGTTGAGGGAAAATGAGGGTTTTTAATAAATCAATAAAATTGATTTATTGGTGCAAGTGGAGATATCTAGAGAATGCAAGTGGGTGAGATTAGTATTTAATCATGGTTAGATTAAATAAATGATGATTATGTTAGTTTAATGATGATTAGGTGAGTTGGACTTTGATATTTGATTTATTTGAATTGGAAAATGATGGAATATGATTTTGGATTTGATTTAAATGGATGTTTGATTTTTTAATAGGTTGTTGATAATGTTTATTTGATTTTTTAAATAAATGATCCTTGGAGATGAAATTACCTAATGAATGGATGAAAGTGCACCTGATTAATTAATGAATGGTCCTAATGTGAAATCTAAATGAATGAACCTAATCAAATCCAGAATGCTAATTTTGCATGTCTACAATAAGATTTTAGATATAAGTAGAGGACTCATGTCCCGATGTGATGCATATTTTTTTGTAATTTTTTTCCAAGTCAATAATTAATTATGAATTTTTTATTGTAATTTTTTAAAAATATAAAAACTTGTATATCTGACCACCTTAACTTGGTCAAAACTTCATTAAATTCAATTTTTTTTAATCTTATAGTATATGAAGCATAGAATTTGACGCATGTTTTGGATTCAAAAAATGTGATGCCATTTGAAAGCTATAGATGTTTTTCAATCAACCTATCAATCAGGACTTTAGTCATAATTCAAATAGAAAATGAATGATAATTACTTATTAAATTCAAACTAAAGCATAATTTATATTGGTGTAAATCTAAGAATATCCTTTAAAAACCCTTTTCGTTTCATCAATTTTGGGTAAGAAAAAGGTTGTTAGCCACATACCCTATAAATACCCATCATATTGCCACTTTTTGGCCCATCATGATCCTACACATACCATTCTATTGTGGACCTCCCCACTGAAAAGTTATCTTCATACTATTAAATGCATGCAATGGTGATACAATGTAGGAGAATTTTGCAATGAACTTCCTCCAGTACTAGACTGCACCTAAGAAACTTCTAACTTTAGTGATTGTAGTTGGCTTAGGCCATTTTAAAATAACTTCAACCTTTGTAGGGTCTACTTTCACTTTACCACCACCTATGACATATCCTAAGTACATTAAGGATGTCTTAGTGAATTCACATTTAGATATCTTTGCAAAGAGTTTTTATTTTCCCAATACATCAAAAAATTTCTTTACGTGAATTACATGATCTTCCCAAGTTTGACTGAATATAAGAATATCATCTAAATAGACTATGACAAAATCATCAATAAAAGGATGAAATACATCATTCATGACCCTCATAAATGTAACTAGTGTATTGCAAATCCTAAAGAGAATGACCAACCATTCGAATAGTCCCTGTGTTGTCTTAAATACAGTTTTCCAAATGTCATCTTCTACCATTCTTATCTGATTATATCCGCTATGCAAGTCTAACTTAGAGAAATAAACTTCATATTTGAACTAATCAAGTAAATCATCAATTTGGGGAAGAGGATACCAGTTCTTTACCATTATCTTGTTCAGGGCTTGATAGTTGATGCACATTCTCCAAGACCCATCCTTCTTTGGAACCAACACAATTGGAGAACCACAAGGACATGTACTAGGATGGATGACTCCTTTTACCACCAACTCTTGAACTTTCTTTTTTATTTCTTCATTCTACAAAACTGATAAACAATACATGTCAATGTTTGGAAGAGTGACATCTTGCTGCAACTGGATTTCATGTTGTATCTCTCTCTTAGGTGGCTACCCCTTTGGCTCCTAAAATAAGTCATCATAAGCAGAAACTATTTTCACCATCTTAGTTTTACTCTCTAGATCACGCCCCTTAAATTCTTTACCTTTTTCATCCTCTTTGGGTTTTACAAGCATTAATACAAATTTCTTACTAGAATTGACCAACCTTTTCATCTGACTAGCATAACTAGTGCAAGATTAGTCTTAACTTTGTGTGCATGTACAATGTATTCTATCCCATCCTTAAAGAGATTATACTTATTCTCCCCCTATAAAAGATTTATTTTCTATCATACAAATAAGGACTCCCTAATACAATCCCACAAATATCCAAAGGAACAACATCTACGTCTACCTTATCAACAAAGTTTGTAGTGATAGCAAATTTCAATTTACACTATTTTGTTACCTACAATTGAGCATCATTGCAAACCCATCCAAGTGGATATGGCTTTGGATGAGGTGTTGTAGCTATATTAAGTTTCTTTACCACCTCTTCAGTTATTAAGTTGAATTGAGAATATGTATCAAACAATGTAGATTCAATCTTAGTGTGCTTAGTTACAACTCGAATATGAAACAACTCATTTTGTTGTTTATCAGCTTTAGGAGTAGATACTTTACTTGTACTTTCATTTTCATTAGAAACATTTTCATCAAAAGAGAGAATTATACCTTTCCCTTTACCTTGTACCTCAGTGGCAACAATTTGAGTTTCATCTCTAGAGTCAGATCCAAGATCTTGGTGAATCACTACAGCAATCTTTTGCTTGCCTTTATTGCCTATGTATCTTTTCGGCCTCAATTTAGGATGTAGCTTCCAACATTTTGAATCATCATGCCCCTTTTATTGCAATGGGAGCATGTGGCATTATCACCCTCCTTCTTAACTATAGTTTTCTTCTTCCCTTTTCCTTTATATTTTTCTTTTTCTTTACCCTTAGACTTCCCCTTAGACTTAGATGGTTTCTTTGAGAAATTATCACCAAAAGTGTTCTTACCACTTGACTCTAAATGAGTAGCTTGGACTAACACTTCATCCAAATTATTAGGACTCAACATTAAAATAGTGTTTCTTAGGTAAGAATGCAAACCACCTATGCACTTAAGTAGTGTAACATGAGTATACAATGGAACCTTTAAAGCAATAGCCCATTTTCTAAACTCATGGGTGTAATCTTGGATAGACTGACCCTTACCTTACCTATAGGTTTTCCAATTCATTGTTAATTGTTGCATATAACCTAAAGGATAAAACTATTTTTTAAGGGAAGAAACAAATTCCATCCAATTCATATTGACCTTACCATGCCAAGAAATTTCCTCCTGAGTCCTACTCTCCCACTAGGTGAGAGTTGTACCTCCCAACCAGAGAGTGGCTAACTAGATCATAGAAGCATCTTTTGTTAGGCCTTGAATCCTATAATAAACCTCTACCTGTTGGATCCAATCATCTAACTTTTCAACATTTAACTCACCACAGTACTTAGGCAATTCAAATTTTACATCCAGTTTAATAATAGGCTTAGACTTGCTTTTGAAAGGATTAACAGTAGTAGAAGAGGAAAAAGAAGGGGAAGATGGAGGAGATGGAGCTTTTGGATCTTTTCCTCCTTTGTCCTTCTGATCTTCCTTCTTTTCTTGCTTTGAAGAATCTCCCTTTTCACGCTTCTTCTTTTCTACATAAAGATCTTCCACCATAGACTTTATGTCAAGAAAGTTTCACTGAAAAGACTTATCATCAAGCTCATGCTCGGTAATTTTTCCATCTTCAATTTCGTCCATCTTTGGAAAAGTCCTTCATTTGCCGATCTTAGGATTGTATTCTTCAAGTTCACCTTCACCTTGTTGTTTCCTAGAATGTGTTAGCATCCAATTTTCCAGTACTAGTCAAAACAAAGCTTTGATACTGAATTTGATCTATTTTATAGATCTATCAAAATTGCATTGAATGTGTAATTATTATAATGAAAGAAGTCCAAATTATATAATCTAAATTAACACACAAACATGATTAAATAAACTAAAATAACAAAGTGATGAAATTCAAAATGAGAAAAAAGAGAGATCTAGAACACAAACAAAATTAATAATGGAGTTCATCATAAGAACAACTACGTCTTTGGGCCCCTCTCAAATAAGTGAACTAAACTGATTAATCCTCCAAAATAAATGTTACAAAGTTCTAGCATAGGTTCTCCCCAGTAAAAAGAAATTTGAATAGCTCTCCTTCAAAGTGTGCAGGTTCATACCCTGGCTAGCACATAATTAAAGCAAAATTTCACCAAGTATTTTTCCTCTCCCATCCTACACTACCCCTTTTTATAAAAAGAGTTTATTCAATTTTGTGGATAACCAAATGATTTTACCACATCTCCCATATCCCCCATTTTTACATAAAATCTTCAAAATAACCTTCTTTTACATATGAAAATTATTTTAAAAATCCCCTAATATCATTTGGTTTTATCTAAGCCCCTTAAAAAATATATTTTTTGGGCTTTAGGAGGTTTATTTTAACGTCCTACATAGATTGGAGAATTTGTAATTTTAAATATATGGGAGAAACTAAGGGATTTTCAGTTTTTGTCTTTTAACAAAACCCAACGAGCTCCTATAATATTTCAATGGGTTGTAGTGGTCTATGGGTAGTTAGTGTTTTTCCTGATAGGGAGGTCGGGGGCTTGACCCCCCACTAACCATTTTAAAACCAAAATCAATTTTTTTAAATAATATAACAAACACCCACCCATATAGAGTAAAAGGAAGCTTGCAAGCGCAATGGCTATTGAAAGAGAGGTTAGGGGGTTGAACCACCCCAACCTATTTTGGTCATTTGTTGAATAGTACAAATTGAACCGTACTAGAGGAGTAGACAAAGGTGCCACATGGCATACCAAGGAGGTGCTACATGGTAGATGATCACTCACTGACAATGCTAACTAGTTGGTCACTTGTTCGCTGATTGCTAGTGACATGTTCGTTGACTGGATGGTGATGTGTCTATTGCCTGGCTGGTGACGTGTTTGTAGATTGGCTGATGACATGGTGTTGACTAGTTGCCACATGTCAAAACATGATTCGTCTGTACCTACTGACTCATCATCCTTGTCATATGTCACATATCAACCTGTGGTTGGTCCATGTCATCATTATGATGTCATGTTGATTTCATCACTATACCTAGTCAATTCTAGTCAACTATGACCTTTCACTACTCATAACTCGAGGAAATAGAGTTTGATTTGCACAAAACGAATGCCATTGGAAAGCTCTCAACAAGCTCTTCACGATGATGTAAACTTTGACTAATTTTGACAATGTCAAAATTTGACCCATTTTTTTCTAACCTAGCCCTAAGTTGACCAAGGTTTGACCAAGCATATCTTGGGCTCCATAGCTCCATTTGACTTTGTTCAAGTTGCATTAGAGTCATAATTTTGGCCTCTTTCTGATGACATCATTTCTAGAGAAATTTGAGAAACTTCAATTTTTTGTGAAGATCCTCCGGATCACTTTTATTTTGTGTTCTCCTTTTAGGGATGACACAAAGCATAGAGATTCCCTATGTCTTTTCCATGTTAAAACGAACGGTCCCTTTTCCTTTTCACTTTGTCTTTTTCTTGTTTTTTCCTTTTGGGGATGATGCAAGGAATTGAGAGCAAAATGTCTCCTTCATGTTGATCCAAAAGCTTTTTCTTTTCATTTTCCTTTTCCTTTTGTTTTCCTTTTGGGGACGATGCAAAGTGTTGAGACTACAATGTCTCTTCCATGTTGACCCAAAATAGACTTTCTTTTTCTTTTATTTTCCCCCTCTTTGTGTCATTCTTCTAGTTCTATGTGCTTTGGGGAATTATGATAGTTCTAAGCTCTTTCATAAAAACATTGCAGCAACGAACATACTGACCCCAAATCCATAGATCCCTTATGTGTTTGGTGTGTTACTTTTTGGGGGGAAACCTCCTTTCTTTTTTTTCTTTGTCATATACATGATGTAACCTAACTTCAAGACATATGGCTTGGTGTAGGGGATTTCCAAGTTGTCTCTCATGTCTTGTTTTCCTTTTGCAATTTTCCTTCGCTACTTTAAAGTAATTTCTCACAAAACAATGTGTAGCAATTCCTTTAAAGTGGTGGGTATATATTACCATTAATTCATTTGCATTCTTGGTTCGTAGTGTAGCCTTGTCTTTCATACGATGCATTCATTACTTTGTGGATGGCATTGGGTATGATGTCCTTCATAAGTGTGATTTATCTTAGCATCTTACATTCATCTTGGTGACCTGATGTGATGCACTGCATCCCCTAAATTGTGAAAATATTATTCTTTGATTGCTCCTCTCTTGGAGACATTAGACATAATGTTCCCTATTTGATAGACCTTGTATGAACATAACAATACTCCTTTCAACATCTTTTCACATTTTACATTTTACATTTTTTTAATATTTTTCCACCTTACATAATGCAACTTGCATTCCCTTGGTACCTTGCTTTTTGTTCATGATTTCTAAGCATACAGAGCTTTTCTTGTCTCATGAAGCATGAACTGACATTTTCCTTTCATGTACCTTGTTAAAAGTTATCAAGAGGTATAACTTTAATATGGTTGAGCGAGAAGCACACTCAGTGGCACGACTTCCCCATAGCTTCCTTTGTGTTTGTGAGTGCATACCAACTAGCATATGTATCTTACCTCTTTAGGTCTTCTCACTCAGTGGACTTCCATGATTTTTTTCACCCCAAAGTGAGTGTGCATTCTCTTTTTCAAACAATCAACCTAGATCTAATCTGTGCAACTAGTTGGACAAATGATTGAAGCTTCATCTGACTCTCTCTTTTCAAAACGTGTGTGTTCCTTTGTCCTTATGCTTATTTTTCCATGGGATCTTCATCCTTGGGGTTTGATCATCCCTCTTGATCATTGTCATTCCATCTTCCTAACATAAGTACATTAGAACCCTCCTCTCGATGTTCATGGCTACTTTAGTGTGAGTTTGAAGTAAGTTCATCCTCTCACTAAAGTGGGGGATAAATGCACCATAGAAAAAAGGATCATTGTCATTTTCATGGTCTTTAAGGCCTTGCTTCATGTTGTTTGATCTATTTTTCTTTGATTTACTCATGTAATATGGCTTGAACATGCATATTTAGGTACTAAAATTCAAATAATGACATCTTGTGAAGGTGTTGTGAAGTGATGTAAAACATTTCTACACTCTTGTAGAATCTATTCATTACAACTCACTTAAAAAACACCTTTTCTTTGATAAAAAAAGTCCTATTTTGAAGTGTTGTAAAGTCTTGTAACAAGATTTCACACTTTTCTAGGCATAATCTCACTATTTACACCTTTTTTATGCTTTATTTGACCCCTTTATGCCCTTATAAGCCTTAATTAATTACATTTTTGAATGTAAACCAAACAAATAATATTAAATTTGACTTAATTCTTGACACCCATTTTTAGGTCCTAGGTGGGACCCATTTGCCATGGGTGGTGAATGAGACCCCCTTGGCTCCAAATTAAAAATATTTTAAATTTCCTTTCGGGTTTTTATTCAAAATCACTTGATGTCGACCTGTGGTGAGGTATTAATGGGTTACAAAGGCACAAGAGTGTATAAATACGTGGTTTTACATCCATTTCAACCCCCATTCATGAAATTCACTTGTTCACTCACTCACTCAAGCATTCAAGAACTGTAAAACATCAAATCAAGCATAAATCAAGCACTTTCGAGCATCCTTTGGCACAAATTCTTATTTTCTTCAATAAGGGTTTGGTAAGTTGATAGAACTTGTATGTTATTTTTTTATCATTCTCTTTCATTTCACTATTTCATTAAGGGTTTTATTACTAAAGTGGAGTTTGACCAAGGAAAACCCCTATTTGCTAACCCTCAACCATTTTTCCCCTTTTGCATGTGTGTTTGCAGACTTTTGTGTGTAGATTTAACAAGTATTTGTAGGATTTGAGAAACACAAATCCATAGAACCCAAAGAACACTTGCACGCAATAAACTTGTCACAGAGAAAGAGAGAACAAAACAAGGGTTTTGGCTCTGACAATGTGATAAATGTATTATCAAAGAAAAAAATGAATCAAGAAGTGAATACAATACAAGAGATCAATCCTAATAAAAGGAGATAAAAATTAAAAAGAAAACCTAACCCTAAGGTGAATGCATTTAATAATTAATATTAATTATTAAATGACTAATATATATGCATAAAGTGAAGTCTTAAGAGGAGAGTAAAGTTAATTAATTACTTTACTCTAACACCCCCCTTAAGATGAGCTACAATGCAGCTACAAACAATGCAAAAGAAAGCAAAGGAACTACAATGCAACTATGGGTCCCGGCAACATGGCCTGATCAGGTACTGGAATACAACAAAATCTCTATAAAGCAGAGTAAAGGAGAAAACCCAGTGGGAGAAAAACTCCTCTCCAAAAAAGAGATACAGAAACATGCTATAAGAAAAACATGAAGGTAGGAAGGCCTCACTAAGACCCCCTAAGGACAACTTCCTTCACCCCAAGCATGGAGCGCAACTAAAGATAGCGCGGAGATGCCAAAGGTTTAGTGAAGATGTCTACAACGTGCTCCTCTATAGGAATGTACTCCAAGATGAGAAAACCATCCTGAATCAACTGCCTGATGAAGTGCATTTGGATTTCAATGTGCTTTGTCCGCTGATGCTCCACTGGGTTGCAAGAAATATGGATGGCACTCTGATTGTCACACCAAAGAATAGTGGGACTATCTAGAGGAAACCCAAACTCTGTCATCAACTGTCGAAGCCATAAAACCTATTGACTAGCTAATACTGTTACTCGGTACTCAGCCTTTGTAGATGATAATGCAATAGTAGACTTCTTTTTGCAAGACCATGTGATAGGACCAGAACCAAGGCAAAAAACAAAGCCAGAAGTAGACTTCTGATCATTGACATCACCAGCCCAATAGGACTCAGTGAAGCCAATGATGTGATGGGATCATAAAGTGTAGAGAATGCCATAATGAGTGGTGCCCCAAATGTACCTCAAAATATGTTTGGTTGCTTTCCAATGGATCTCATGAGGATCATGGGAAAATCGAGAGACAAGGCCAACCACAAAGGAAAGGTCAGGACGAGAATGAGTTAGGTACAACAAACTGCCAACCAACTGCCTGTATAAAGTGGGATCCACTGAAGGAGTAGAACAAGTGGAAGACAAAACAACACCTGACTGAAATGGAGTGGTGGCATACTTGCAATCAAGCATGCCAAATCGCTGAAGCATATCAAGAGCATACTTCTCTTGAAATATGGAAATCCCATCCAAAGACTGAATAACCTAAAGACCCAAAAAGAAGTGCAGAAGACCAAGATCTTTCATCTCAAACTACTCCATCAAAGCTCTCTGAACAATCTCAATCATGGAGGATGAGCTACCTATAAGGATGAGATCATCTACATATAGCACAAGAATCAAAAGATCACCCTCCTGACGCTGAATATACACTGTGTGATGAGAATGATAGGGTGTGAAGTGAGAGGAAAGCAAAAAAGAGTCCATCTTCTCATACCAAGCCTGAGGGGCTTGTTTGAGACCATACAATGAATGTCGAAGTCTGTAAACCAAAGAAGTGTCCTACACAAATCCCTGAGGCTGCTCCATATAGATCTCCTCATGTAGGTCTACATGCAAGAAGGAACTCTTCACATCCATCTGAAACACTGTCCATCCCTGTGAAGCTGCAAGTGAAAATACAAGGCATATAGAGTTCATCTTGGCAACAGGAGCAAAGGTCTTGGAGTAGTCAATACCCTCTACCTGAAAAAACCCCTTCGCAACAAGACGTGCCTTATACTTATCAATAGAACCATCTGTAGCATACTTGGTATAGTACACTCACTTGCACCGAACCAACTTTCTTCCCTTAGGAAGAGGACAAAGATCCCAAGTATGATTCTTCATCAAAGAAGAATAGTCCTCATCCATGGCCCTATCCCACTCAAGGTGACTTGTCACCTTTGAAAAATTTTGAGGATCATCCAAAATGGCATGAATCAAAAGACTAGAACCAAATGTCTAAGCATGAGTACGATGAGTATTTGAAGGATCACCTGCCAAAGAACTAGCTACCTCAATAGTAACAGGGGCCCACCTAGGCAAATGTGGAGCAACTGGTGGTGGTGGAGATGGTGGATCATCATCTACATCATCCTCAAGAGATAAGTAATCCTCAAGAGATGAAGAGGGAGGAGTAGGCAATGAGGGAGAAGCTGGTGATGGAGAATCCATCTGAGGATAGCACTCATCAAACTGGACATCCCGTCAAAACAAGACCTCTCTAAAATTAGGATCAAACAACCTGTATTCCTTAACATCCTCACAGTAGCCAAGAAATATGAGTGATCGGCTTTTCCTCTCCATGGCTTTCCATTGAGCATCAGGAATGAATGCCCAAGCCTCACTACCAAAAACTCATAATGTAGAAACATCAGGCTTGACATGGGTCCAAGCCTCCTCAGGAGTCATATGTCGTAATTCCTTATGAGGCATCCGATTCTGAATATAATTGGCACAATTGACTACCTCATCCCAAAATGAAGAACTCATAGCTCGAGACTGTATCATACAATTTTCCATCTCCCATAAAGTTTTGTTCTTTCTCTCAGTGACACCATTCTACTGAGGGGTGTAAGGAACTGTAAACTGATGCTGTAAACCATGCTCAGTGCAAAAATCTCTGAAAGCCTGATTAACATACTCCCCCCATTATCTGTGTGTATCCTCCTGATAGAAAGTCCTGAATGAGTCAAAGACATAAGACTTGTACTTAAGAAAGTACACCCATGTACATTTGGAGATGTCATCAATAAAAGTGAGCACATAGCGGGCCCCTGAAAAGGAAGGAGTCAGAAAGGACATAAGATCATTGTGTACCAACTCTAGGGGTGCCCTAGCACGAGTGGCTCAAACCTTAGGAAAAGGATCTCGATGATGTTTTCCAAGGACACAACCTCGACATACACCATTAGTACAAGAAATCTATGGGAGCCCAATCACAAGTGCTTGAGTACTCATCTGTTGTAGATATTTGTAATTGACATGACCAAAACGCTCATGCCAAAGCCTGCTCACTGAATCTGCATGGGCTATAAGAGAGGAACCAACAATGTCTGAACTCTCAAAGCCATCAAATCAGTATAAGTGTGATGCATAATCCACACTCCCAGTAGCCACAACCAAGTTAGGATCATGAAGTTCTTGAATAACCACATCATGTGGTGATAAATCAACTATCTTACTAGAGCCAGAGTGGAAAATTTGATAAACGGATAGAAGGTTTGTCGAAATGTCAGGAACCAAAAGCACATCCTGAAGACAACCACCATCTAATGAAATAGTACCTGAACCTTGAACTGAAAGTTGTGCTGAGTCACCAACTGCAATATGTCTAGTGCCTGTAGGAGCAAGATCGGTGACCAAATCCTCTGTGTGTGTCATATGGTGAGAGGCACTAGAATCTAGAATCCAAGTGGATTTTGAGGATAATGCTCGTGCAGAAAGAGCATGACCTTTCCCTGTGGGTTGTGAAGGAGGCTGAGGTGCACTTATATTATGTTGTTGCATGGCTTCCTCTAAAGCCTCTAAATGTTTCCAACACCTGGAAACAGGATGTCCTTCCTTGCCACAGAAACTGCAAGGATCACTAGATTTCTTCTTAGTCTCGGAGGAAGACTCACCAAACTTTGAAGATTTCTATTTGGGTTGTGGTTTGGAATCGAACTTAGGTGGTGGCTTGGAGGGATTCGCACTAGCCCCTGAATCTTTCTTAGACTTCGTTTTCTGCTTCTGTTTTCCCTTGGAGGACTGTGCTACCAACGCTTGGTTCTATGAACCTAAAAGTGAATCCATCTGCTTGAGCTTGGCTTGCTCATGAGTCAGACAATCACAAAACACCTCAAAAGTAGGCATGACATGTCAAGCACCCAAGGCATCAATGGTGGAATAGAAGGTCGAAGAGAAGATATAAAATGGACCCCGAAGCTTGGAGAGGATCAAGAAAATGCACTCTATATCAGTCTTAGTCTTGCCACAACCCTACAAGATAGATCTTTGCTATTTGAACTTCATCAAAAAGTCCTCAATGGAGGGAAATGAATCAGATACCAAGGAAGTCAACTCGGCCTCAAGCTGCAATGCTCTAAACTCGTTGACAGTACCAAAAAGTCCATCAAACCTGGTCCAAATGGCTCGAGGAGTGAGACACCCATCAAGATGAAATAGGAGACTGTCTGAAATGTGCAAAGCCATCAATCCCATAGCCTGATCCATATTGTTCCTGTGCTACATAACCTCAAAGGCGCAAGTCAACTGAGGCTGAACCTCATCCAAACAGGACCGTAACCCTCGAGACTGAAAAGGAGTCATCATGCAAACCTTCCAAGTGTGATAATTATGTGGTGTGAGAGATTCCATAGATCTATCAGCCATCCTGTGAACTGTGCCTCAACTGCTCTGAAGTTTTTTTATTATTATTATTTAGTGGTCTTTCAGAACTAGACAAAAGATGTAGAAGGGTTTTCTTTTGTTTTGTTTTGGTGTTTGTATATTCTAGTTTTCTGATGTAAATGATAGAAAGCAAGAAAACCCCCCCCCCCCACAATGCAAAAATATAATCCCTAGTACAAATTGAAAGCTAGAAAACAATAGAAAGCAGTATCTATAGACCTAAAACTTGGAGTAGGGCTAAGTGAGACAACTTTTGGGTTCAACACTATGCCTCGGGTAGCTCTCTACCTAAGGATGAAAGTGCAGTTCTAGGACAACAACGCAATGCGCTTGCTTCTCTAAGGTTTGCTAGCATCTGTAAGACTAGAGGACCAAAATGACAAGTTTAAGCACTAGAAAATGGACTAACAACCTAGCTAGTGGTTTTTAGGAGACCAAAATAACACTATGAAATAAGAAATATAAAGAAGAATATGATAAAGCAAGTATATTAAAGATAGGGTGAGAAGAATGATCTCACAAAAGACCTATTCACCAACTACCTCCAAGTACACTTCCACTTACACACAAGAGAAAGGAAAATTGTTGGGTGGTTGTATAGGGAGCTCCCTTAGTCAAACCCCCATTTTTGTGTTTCCACCTCCACAGACAACCAAGAAAGCGATAATGGAGAAAAAGTGTGATAAAGGAAGAATGAAAGAAAATAACACAGTAACGCTGCAAAATAGTAACGTGCTACTCAACCAAATCGTAGAGGAGAGGAGTAGAAATCTTACCACTTCCACCAAGAGATCACTAGCTAATGGAGGAGAAAATGAGAGGACTCAAGCCCCTGCTACAATCGTGTTGTTCCACACTTACTCTATGGAGTTAATGGAGTGTTGTTGTTGCTGCTATGGAGTTCAAAGTGTTGCTAGAAGGTTGAGAGTGCAATAAGTGAATGTTGGAATGCTTGGAGAGATAAAGTTGAGTGCTTAGAAGGATGAAATGAAGGAATGAAGTGTGAATTTGAAGGGATAATGAGAAAAATGGCCATATTCAAGTCAGATGGTCAAACAAGGGCATTACAAACTGACTCCAATGAGAAGTGTAACACCTTTAAAGGCTTTATAAATAGGAATCTATTAGGGACATAAGTGTACCACACAGATGTCTATGTGTTGCATGGGAATCCCTAATAGTTTCTCTTTTTTGACGTGTAAAATAGATGCCAAGTAGAATGAAGGAAATGTGTTGATGTGGATTTTTTCCTTTGAATTTGGTTTTCTAAGGTGAGGAAGTATAAAAGAAAAATTTGCATAAGGGGTGCAAATTCACTCCTATACATTTTTCCCCCACTTTAGTGAGCACGGATATTGATGAGTGCTTCAGTAAAGTAGATTGGAGTAGTAGAGTTAGAAATGTATACCTGAACCATTGATGAAGCAAATCATGATCTAGTGAACTTGAGAGCACAGGATAAGAAAAGAACTTCATAGCCCCACAAAACTATGAAGCTGAAGAATGAAAGTGTCTTATAGTCCCTCAGACTTGTATGGAGGCAACCCCCAAGATCTCTCACATGAAGGAATCCCCAAGAAGTAAGCACCTCACAAGCCCATAGACTTGCAAGGAAGGTGTCCTTCAAGATCTCTCACATAAAGGATACTAGAGAAAAGCACCTTATAGATCTGTAGACTTGCAAGGAAGCATTCCCCAAAATCTCTCACTTGGAGGACATTGAGAAAGTACCCTATAGACTTGTAGAGCTATAGGGAAGATGTCTTTCAAGATCTCTCACATGAAGGAAGCCCAGAAAAGCACCCTATAGACCTACAAACTTGTAGGGAAGGTATCCCCTAAGATCTCTCACATGGAGGAAACCTAAGGAAAGTTCCCTATAGACTTGCAAACCTGTAGGGGAGCCACCCCCAATATCTCTCACATGGAGGAAGCTTAGAAGAAATATCCTCCGGGCCTGCAGACCTGCAGGAAGGTATCCCCCAAGATCTCTCACATGGAGAAAACCCAAGGAAAAGTGGAATCCACAAAGTGAAAAAGTGGCTTCATAGGCACACCTATAAAGTGACAAATTTACTCATGGATAGAATGTATACTGATCCCACAAAGCTAGTTTACAATTTCTGGGAGGAATTGATTTTTGTTGAAATCACATATTTTTAGAAAATGTAATGATTTAAGCCTTAAAATGTTCCATTTAAAGAATTCCAATTGAAGAGAGTTTGACCAAACTACCTTAAATCAAACCCCCTTGGATAGAACCCTTCTAGTTTTAAACCATACCAATAACAGAGTCTCTTTTACACCTATCAAAATGCTGATAAAAAACCACTTTTGATTTACCTTTTGGGGGATCAAATAAATTCATTTAACATTTTTTTTTGTAAGTATGTATTCCTTATTATAAGCTTCCAAAAAAGTATAATTTTAAATAAATTTAATTTTATTAATATTATCTTTTTTATTTTTTATTTCTCTTGAATGTAGGTTTTTCACTGAAAATCAAGCTCTTTGTTTTGCACATGTGGAAATTTAGAAATTTATTGAAAAAAAATTAAAAATAGTAGTGCACCAGATATTGAAGTCCTTTATCCAATAAAGAAAAAAAAAAGAATTTTGATACATACAAAAAAAGTTACGCATTATACGGTCGCGCTATGTTTGAATTATAATTGGTTTGAATTTGAAACTTGATTAAAGAAAAAATATTCAATAAAAAACTATCTAACTAAGTGGAAGCACTAGATATTAGAGTTATGAATCTAAATTCGAGAGAATTAGAATTTTATCCTTCATGAAAAAAAAGTAATGTGTTATACGATGAGCGTCACTTTTTAAAAATGTTGTTTTATGAAAAATCCTAGTTTTCAAGGGAGATGGAAAATGAAGTGCAATCTGATTCGAAAATTTTTGAAAAAAATATATTTAGAATCTATAGACAAAATTTCATGAAACTCTAGTTTTCATCATCTTCAAATTCCTGATGGTTTACCCGCTATAGGTGCTTGAAAGTGAAGATTTAGCTAAGAAAACTATTTCAGTGTCCAGTTTGGCCAAAAATTGTAAACCACTATTGTGGGATCACTAATGTTAGAAAGCGCCCATGTAGGGAAGTAAGCAAATAGTCTCGTAGACCATCAACAAGTTGGAAAAATTTCAAAGGGGTCCCTTGGGGACCTTGGCATGAAGAAGGGGTCAACTCAAGGGATGCCCTGCTCAAAAGTATGAAAGTGATACTTCTTTCTTGAATCGATTCATCATCTAGGAATCCTTTTGAAAGATGTTCACTTCATCAAGGAATTTGAAAGGAAAAATATGCCCCAATGCAAGGGGAAGGTCAAAGTTGTTCCTAATTTAAAGGTAGGTTCTCAAGTTCTTTCTTTATGAACCCATGATGAAGGAAACACATTCCATTAGGGTTTCAATTCAAGAATGTGATTCTTGAAAAGAAGTTTGTGAAGATTCTTGAAAAATGATTTGTTGGAAATGATTGTGTGTTTTGAAAATCAAAGTGTTGTAGAAGTGGTGTAGTCACACATGAGAGGGACAACTCAAGCAAAGAAGAGAGAAAGATAAAGGAAAATAAAAAGAGAAAAGATAACACGAACAAAGGGCATAGGGGTAGTCTAATATTTTAGGGTCATAACTGCTCATAAGTATGTTTATGTGTATAGTAATAGTATATAAAATGAACTATTATCAGCCCCCTACTATATCAGCCCATGTGAAGAATGCATGAGAATACAAAGTAATTGGGGCAACATGGAAGGAAAGCCTAAATGGGCCCCCAACGCTTTACATTTACAAGAAATCAAGTCACAAACATGGAAGAATGATGAGACAAATAGAAGATAGTTTACGACACAAAAACCATGCCTATATCCAAGCACCAATAGGGGTGACAAGGTTCATCTAGTCACACATAGCATGATCATAGGGGAACACATCACAACACACACACACACATCTAATCTAAAGATAAAGAAAAGGAATCCTCCTAACATTGATCGACCAAGAGGTCATCAAGTATGTGCAAGATCATCATGGAAAAAACAGGCCCTTAAGTGGCAAAAAAATTAGAAAAATCAATATTAGGCAACTTGATGTAAAAATTTGAATAATTTATTTATATTATTTCAAAAATATGTAAGAATAGAATCTGTAGAAAATTGAATTTAGTTTCTAAACTACTAGGTTTATTTTAAAATAAGTAAAATCTATTTGGTGAAAATTTGAAATTTCAATGTAGTAGTACTTAAATTTCAAGGAAAAAAAAAAGTAGGTGTCTATCTGACCACCCTAACCATAATAAAATGATAATATTCTTTTATAATATTTTATATATAAGTAGAGAACTCATGTTCAGATGTGATGCATATTTTTTTGTAATTTTTTTTCATGTAAATTATTAATTATGTTTTTTTTATTACAACTTTAAAAAAAATAAAAACTCGTATGTCTGACCACCCTAACTTGGTCAAAACTACATGAATTTTTTTATTTTTTTGGTAATCCTATAGTATGTGAAACATAGAATGTGACACATGTTTCAGATTCAAAAAATGTGACACCGTTTGAAAGTTATAGATGTTTTTCAATCAGCCTATTGATTAGGTTTTTAGTCATAATTCTAATAGAAAATAAATAATAATTATTTATTAAATTCAAATTAAAGCATAATTTATATTGGTGGAAAGTTGAGAATCTCCTCTAAAAGCCCTTTTCGTTTCATCAATTTTGGATTAAAAAAAAGTCGTCAACCACATACCCTACAAATACCCATAATATTGCCACTCTTTGGCCCATCATGATCCTATGCATACCCCATATGTTTCCCACTCTAGATCATCATAGGGGGAAGGAACATGAGCCTGTAGTGGTGGAATGTTAAGAGGAGGAGCATCCATCCCTCTCACAATAAGGTCTAAGGAGGAGGGCCCCTTAAGGTTTGCTTCGCTGAGCTCTTGTGGAGCTAAGGTCAGTAATTTAGTGAAGATCACTGACAAGGCTGAAACCTCATATAAAGAGTTAAACATGCACTTAACAGGAGTGTTATGTTTCACCTCAATGGATGGGGAAGGTTGGGCTCAAGATTCACCACTAGGCTCACTGAGTCATTTGGGAGTGGTGATGAACTCAGGGGAAGTTGGGACTAGTTCTATCACTAAGACAAAACAAGTCAACATGAGACCACCTTTCAGAGAAGGTGGGCTCCTCTTACATCCTTCATTGCTAGAAGGAACACTCTACCTTTTACTTCATTGGAGGATGTGAATTCCCCATAGACAAGGCAAGAAGTGTGGAGGAAGAAGAGGAGAGAACCATATTAGATACGACCAAAGTGTTTGTCATATCTATGGGTTTCAGGAAAGGGGACATCTAGAAGGGACATCAACAGAGGTGGCTCCACCAAAGGAGAGATGAACACCTGCACCATTTTAGGGTCAGGCGCATTCGCACATAATGGAAGCTAGAAGTGATACAGAGATGGTTTGAACATAAGCAAAGGGGAGGAGAGAGGAGGATGTAGTAAGAGGCCCTAATATAGGGGCGATTGTCTCCTCTTCCTTCCTTTGTAAGGTGGCCTGCTCAGCCATGAGAGTCTTTCAATGGCACTTACCCTTGTGTGCAAGGTAGTTTTTATAACTCTTTGAACTAAAGGCCATAGGTTGCAAAGGAACAAAAAGGCTCCTACTCAGCCATTGGAGTGTCTACTATAGTCGTTTCTAGTGGAGGAACAAACTCCTGAATGTGAGCACAAGGAGCAAGTTGAGAAGTAGTTGGGGGAGTTGACTCAAGTGCCTCGACAGCAGGACTCTTCCCATTTACTGCTTTGGGAGGGGGAGTAGTAGGAGGCCGTAGAGGTCGAGACATAGAGGATTCCCTGTGGGGGCCTTTCCTGCTACCATACAAGTAGTACTAGGGTTTAGGCAATTTAGTAGGGAGGTTTGATATCCCGATCTTGGGTCTATGCATAGGAGCGATCGTCAGACTCAACATGGGTAAAAGCTAGGCTTACTCATCCAATACTCCTCCCAAGAGAGGGGAGTAGATGAGTCATCATTAGATGAAGCAAGCTTCTCCTTCCCTTTTTGGGAAGAAGAGGTGGCCAGCTATTGTGTTGTAGGAAGAGCCAATTTTGGCTATCCTTTGCCCCCAATCTTATACTTCACAGATTTCCTGTAAAGTAGGTTCGTTCTTGGAGGAAGAAAACCAACTGAGGTGGGCCAAAAATGGTCTAATGAATACCCCCCACGGGACACCAAAGGTTGGTATCTAGTGTCATGCACTACATGCACAACACCTTCATGGGAGAAATTTAGACAGTTATGAATAACGGAGGCGATTCCATTCATGCAAGCTAGCTAAGGTATGCCTAGCTTCATCTTGAACAAATTTGACTCCAAAATAACATAAAAAACCATTTCAATAGGCCTAGGTATGGATATGGATGGTGGATTTTGTTTCTTCGTATTATTTTTTATGTAATGAGTTAAGCCATAATGCTTCATTTGTAATAAAATTCACTTGACTCACAGGGTCTACTAGGACTCCTGTCATAGTGATTTTGATAAAGGAAAAAATGGGTTTTATAGGGACCCAAAACCACAAATTTTACAACATAAAAAAGGAAAGGACAAAAAAGTCCAATGGATTAAATAAGTTCCAATAAAAGAAAATTCTGAAAAAATAAGAGCCAGCCAAAAAAGCTAGGAAGGACAACCAAAGAGTTGATCGAGGCGTAGACCAAAAAACCAACAACAGCTAATCCAGAGTCTTTAAAACAATCTCAGCCTCAGCCTCCAGATCCTGCATATCCTGGACACCCTTCTTGAAAGTTTGAATCATCTATGGCATGGGGGTGCATTCCTTTTCAAATTAGCCCTGGTTCTCTTTGAAATCCCTATGTCCTCTTCCTAGTTTTTATCTTTCACCTCTTCCAAATCAACAACCAAGGACCCCTGTGAGCTTTATCCATTTTTTTAGTGATTGCATTAATAATGATATCATTATGTTTTTCCATTCTGTTATTCTGTTCAGTAATTATCTTCACAACATTTTTTATTTTTTCAAAGTCAATTTCTATCCTTTTTTTCTTACTTGCATTGTCTTGGATCTCCTTACTAGCAATGTTCTCATTACACTCTTCATCCTTCATAGTGTTACCATTGAGGCGAGTGAGAATGTAGAGGGGTGAGGGATTATTATTCAAGGGTAAGTCCTGCGAAGTGTATGTTACATTCGGTGAACTGGTTGTAGGTTGTGTAGTAGAAGTAACCATGACCATGTTAACATAGGCCTCAGGTTGAGTGATAGAATTGGTGGGGTCAATAATCATGTTAACAAAATGCAATCGAAATGGGTCCATTTATATCTGCAATTCACTATTTTCTTTTGCAACCAATTTGTTTGTATTTTTTTGCTTCCATCGAGATGAATAGTACTTTCCTTGATGCGATCCTGAATCTCATGATGCAGGTGCATGCAACATTTGATATCATGTTCATTAACTCGATGGTACTAATAGGAAGTACTTGCATCATACTAGCTAGGGTACAATTCCTTAAGAGGTTTAGATTTGGTAAGGTTACGATCTTATCCTTCACTAACTTTTACAAGATGAAAGAATAAGATTCAGCTAACTTTGTGAACTTTTGGTTGCATTTGAGGCAGTTGTCATCTATAATGGCTACTGCATTCGCAATGACTTTACCTTTCCCAGAAATTGATATAATGGAATTTCCTTCAGAATAGGAGTGCGAGGAAGGTCGCCCAAATTGAACTAATTTCTATTGATATTCTCATAGGGCTACACACAAGTGTGCAAAATGGTGCAGGGGCACCTAAAAACATGTAATTGCAAAGTGCATTCTATGAGGGTTAGTCTAGGAGTTAGTGATAGTATGAGTAATTTTTGTGTTAAATAAGGTATTTGAGACTATTAATGATGTAATTAGGGGTCTTTTATGTTTTCTAGTTCAAAAAATGCAAAAGGTTGCATAAAAATATACTAATTGTCAACAAATTGCAAAAAGTACAAAACTAGGCAATTAGGGGTCTAATTGGTAAAAAGTTGGTTTCCAATGTCCAACTAATTAAAATTTCAGTTGGAGGATGTTTTTAGGGGTGGTTAGATGTTAAATAAGCCTCTCATGGTCGAGGTATGGTTGTTGAATCATTTTTCTTGAAGTTATAATGAAAAAAAGGCTGCTTTCTGGAAATTTCTGTGTGTAAATTTGCTGCTAAAACATGTGGTACGACCATTGTACGACCTGTACAGGCTCAACCCTAGTATGGTTGGAAAGAGGAGAGAGTCAGATTTCATTTGAAAATGGTTTGGTGAATTTTCATTAAGTTTAGAGGGTTTTATTGACGTTTTACTGAAACTACCTTGTTTTGGTGTAAATTGGTGATTTGAGAGTATTAAAATGAGTTTTTAGGGCATTCCACCTACTGTAGCAATTGTAACTCGGTGGAATGGCCCCATTTTTTGTAAAATATATTTCCAAATTATTTGAAGGTCAGAGGAAGTGTGCTTGTGGGTTTTGGGTGTTGCCCTAGATAGAATTTGGGTGATTTTCCTTGTGAAAGTGAGGAACTAAATGATGGTTTATGAGTTTTCTGGAAGAAATAACCTATGTGATGAAGTTTAAAGCTTGTCCAGGCATAATTATGCATGTTTGAATGGGTGGCAGAGTCTGGAAAGGTCTGGAGGTATGATTTACAATAAACCCTCCTTTTGAAGGCCTAGAATCAAGGGTTTTAGGCTGTGCTATGTTGGAAGAGTGATTTCTAGAAACTATTGGTGGATTTAGTAGTTTTTGGGAATTTTAATTGCTTCCCCAAGGTTTCATAAATTTTGGTGGAGTTTAAAGGGTACTTTCTTTGTAAAAGTGGGCTAATCCACTAGCCTTTTCCATGGCAGGAGTATTAGATCTTTGAGTTTTTCCAAAAGAGTTGATATTGGTTTTCCTATATGTTTTATAACTTGAAAAAGGGTATCTTAATCATCCTAGAGTTTGTTAGGTGTTTTGGAAAATGTTGGTGAAAATGCCTAAACTTGGTTTGCACTAAAACTGGGGTTTAGGAGTGAAATTGGGAAATTGTGCTTCTATTGATTGTAGAACTTGGAAGGCTAGTTGAATTACTTTATGTGGTCATTTTAATATTTTTGGATACTTCTTGAAGGCAGGTTTCCAAGTTGATTAAGGTTGAGCCTCCAGACTCTGCATTAGAGTGGTATTAGAGCGAGGAAGTAGATCTCTTAAAGATTGAAGGAGAAAGGACATCATGGCTACCAGAGGTTTGAATGAGAAGGAGAAACAAATGAGGAATGCAATTTTCAAGACTAGGTGCAAGTGCAAAGGTAAGATATGCAAGGTTATGGTTGATTCAAGTAGTTTGGATAATTTGGTAGCCCTTGAAATGGTTGAAAAATTGAACTTAGAAAGGTTCCCACATGATTCACCTTATTATGTTTCATTGATGAATGATGAGAATACATTTTTGGTTAAAGAACAATCATGGGTTGAATTTGAAATAGGTGGATATAAAGACAAAATATTATGTGATATTGTACCATTGCACTCTTGTCATCTAATGTTTGGAAAACCATGGTGTTGGGAAAGATTTGTTGTGTACTATGGCAGGGAAAATAATTACCAGATTAAAAAGGATGGGAGGATATATGTTTTAACTTCATTGGTGGAAGATGGCCAAGACAAGAGAACAAGGGTGATACTGTAGGAAAGACACAAGTTCTTAGGATATAAAGCAGACAAAGACAAGGATGAGGAAATAGGGCATAACATAGTAGCAATGGAGAAAGAAAAACACCATAAAGCAGCATTGGGAAGGACAGTGCAGAATGAAGACCTAAGAGAGATAAGGACAGTGGAGGACAAACAAGGAATGACCTTAAAAGAGCAAGGTAAGCTTGAAGGTTATGTTGAATATAAAAGACAACAAGAAGTTTGTTCATTGCAGGTTAATGGTGTTCTAGGGCAGACACCTATGAAAAACACTGTGGTGCAAGAAGTTGAGACAGAGTATTGCGAGCAGGAAGCACTTGGGGCAGAGATCTCTCAAAGAGAAGAGAATAAGAATGAAGGTATTGAAAGATTCAAGAGTGAAGAGGCATTGAGGATGCAAGGTAGGCTTGAGAGTTGTGTGGAAAGCAAAGAGCAGGTAAAAGTTTGTTTATTAAAGTTTGAAAATGATGTAGGGCAGACATCCATGAAAGATACAGGGATAGGTGAGATTGAGGCTGAGTTTTGTGATAATAAAGTTATTGGGATAGAGAGCTTAGAGAGGGAAAGAGATGTGAGTGCAAGTGATTTGCAGGTATGGAAAAGCAAGAGCATTGAGGAAAGTGTATGCTATCCATTGAGTGGACAAGAGCACAAGGTGCAGCAGATATGGGTAAGAGGAAAAGGTGAAAATGCTGATGACAGTGAAGGCTTGAAGACTGAGAATGTTAAAGGGGAAAGAAGAGATGCAGATGAGACAAGTGGGGAAAGTGGAGAAAGCCACGAAAGGCTTGAAAATTATGACAAGATCATGATTGGGGCAGTGGAGTGTCCCTTGACAGTAAGAGTAAGTGATGAAAAGACAGGGATTGTAAACACAGTGGGCTGTGTGACAGAGGTTTTGGAAACTGAGAAAGAGAAGAATGAGGAAGTGACTAAAAAGCAAAGTAGTGAGAGGAATGAAAGAAGTCTTGAAATACTTGAAGATGATGAGCAGGTTGTAGAAGTTAGGAAAAACAGTCAGCTATGAAGATTGGTAGAAAACAGTGAAGGAGACTATGGAAAAGTTTGGAGAGTTTAGAGGAGTTGAGCAGAGGTTGGTCACCATGAGAGGTGAAGGACATATGGAAAAGGTTTTGCAGAGAATTGCAATAAGGATAGAGGCTGGGATTGAGAGGTTGAAGGTGATAGGCCAAGGAATGGCTAAGAGAAGACAGTGTGTGTGGTCTCCAATTGAGTTGGAGAAGAGAGGAAAATCTGAGATTGGGACAGTGAGTTGTCCTTGGTTGCTGAGTTTAGCAATTAAGATATTGTGTGCTATTGAGATAAAGGATCCAAGCATGATTCATTTGAATGTAGGTGTGAAGTGGAAGAGTAAGAGGCTAAGAGTGAAGGGAATCATTGGTTATCTCCCTGATTTGTTCATTTCTCTGACAGAGGACAGACCGAGGGTTAAAATGAAAGTGGAAGGACACAGTGAAGGTTATGTTGCAGAGAGTGAAGTTGAAGGGCAAGGCTATATGTCTAATTGGCTCATGGAAGAGCATGTGACAGGGACACTAATGCATGGTTGTTTCAGTTTGTGTACTAAATTTTTGTTTGCAGGTATCAATGAAGACAAAATGCAGCAAGAAGATCCCATTGAGCAGGATCAAATATGGCAAGGTAAAGTCAAGGAAAAACATGAAGGGTACAAAGTGCCTTGGAGGAAGATTTCCATGCAAGTGACTTGGAGCAGGTTTGAAGGGATTGTCCAGAAGGTTGGAGTAGTCCTATGGAGTGATTTATGGGGCATAAATTTTTTCTACTCAGGGAGTATGGTGCAGGGGCACCTAAAAACATGTAATTGCAAAGTGCATTCTATGAGGGTTAGTCTAGGAGTTAGTGATAGTATGAGTAATTTTTGTGTTAAATAAGGTATTTGAGACTATTAATGATGTAATTAGGGGTCTTTTATGTTATTTAGTTCAAAAAATGCAAAAGGTTGCATAAAAATATACTAATTGTCAACAAATTGCAAAAAGTGCAAAACTAGGCAATTAGGGGTCTAATTGGTAAAAAGTTGGTTTCCAATGTCCAACTAATTAAAATTCCAGTTGGAGGATGTTTTTAGGGGTGGTTATATGTTGAATAAGCCTCTCATGGTCGAGGTATGGTTGTTGAATCATTTTTCTTGAAGTTATAATGAAAAAAAGGCTGCTTTCTGGAAATTTTTGTGTGTAAATTTGCAGCTAAAACGTGTGGTACGACCATTGTACGACCTGTACAGGCTCAACCCTGGTATGGTTGGAAAGAGGAGAGAGTCAGCTTTCATTTGAAAGTGGTTTGGTGAATTTTCATTAAGTTTAGAGGGTTTTATTGACGTTTTACTGAAACTGCCTTGTTTTGGTGTAAATTGGTGATTTGAGAGTATTAAAATGAGTTTTTAGGGCATTCCACCTACTGTAGCAATTGTAACTCAGTGGAATGGCCCCATTTGTTGTAAAATATATTTCCAAATTATTTGAAGGTCAGAGGAAGTGTGCTTGTGGGTTTTGGGTGTTGCCCTAGATAGAATTTGGGTGATTTTCCTTGTGAAAGTGAGGAACTAAATGATGGTTTATGAGTTTTCTGGAAGAAATAACCTATGTGATGAAGTTTAAAGCTTTTTAAGGCATAATTATGCATGTTTGAATAGGTGGCAGAGTCTGGAAAGGTTTGGAGGTATGATTTACAATAAACCCTCCTTTTGAAGGCCTAGAATCAAGGGTTTTAGGTTGTGCTATGTTGGAAGAGTGATTTCTAGAAACTATTGGTGGATTTAGTAGTTTTTGGGAATTTTAATTTCTTCCCCAAGGTTTCATAAATTTTGGTGGAGTTTAAAGGGTACTTTCTTTGTAAAAGTGGGCTAATCCACTAGCCTTTTCCATGGCAGGAGTATTAGATCTTTGAGTTTTTCCAAAAGAGTTGATATTGGTTTTCCTATATGTTTTATAACTTGAAAAAGGGTATCTTAATCATCCTAGAGTTTTTTAGGTGTTTTGGAAAATGTTGGTGAAAATGCCTAAACTTGGTTTGCACTAAAACTGGGGTTTAGGAGTGAAATTGGGAAATTGTGCTTCTGATGATTGTAGAACTTGGAAGGCTGGTTGAATTACTTTATTTGGTCATTTTAATCTTTCTGGATACTTCTTGAAGGCAGGTTTCCAAGTTGATTAAGGTTGAGCCTCCAGACTCTGCATCACAAAAGAAGGGTATTTCATAGGGGGAAAATTTTCCGGCCAAAGCCTCTACAAGTTCCCTATGAACACCTTCTACATGTTAGAATCTAGCAGTGGATATGAGACTTGCAAGAAGAGCACCTAATACCACGCTATGAAATCAGTAATCTTTTTATTGTCACCTTGTTTGCATCATACGAGATTTGAAAAGGTCATCTTTGACTTAATGTTGGCTTGAAATTGTCATAGAAATTTGTTTACAAGTTGGTAAAATGAAAAAATGGAATTATTGGGCAAGGGACAATACCACTCAAGTGTTGTATCCTTGAGAGATCAAGGGAATAGTTTGGTCATCGGCACATCATGATGGAAGAAATTTGTGCACAAGGTGTTCAAGGTAGACACATGTGTTTGTGGGTCCCCTTTACTGTCGTATTTCTCAAATTTAGGAATCTCCATTCCTTAAGGGAAAGGACTATTCAAAATAGCGACCAACAATGGGCTATGATGGAAGAAGGGTTGTAAGATAGGCTAGGCATAGGCTTGGGAGATACTCACTAACTGGCTCTACATCTTACCCATATTTTGATGAAGATTGGTCATTAGAAGATAAAGGGTCAAAGGAACCTTCTCTAGAACCGTAACTGAAGCCACCACCAGAACCACTATTAGAGTCACCGCCACTAATAGGGCCTTTGTTAGAGTCATCACCACTTCCAAAACCACCACCATGACCTCCATTGGGACCACTTCCACTAGCACCACCTCTGCTGCCAAAGCCACCACCGCTCATCCTGCCAAAACCTCCACCAGTAGAGGTGACAAGAGGGGTGAAATTGAAACCCAGGGGGATCTTGTTCACCTTGATAGTTTTAGATCCCTTAGAGGTAGAGGGAATGTTGATCAAGGGTGTAGTATCGATCATGTATACAAACGTAGGAGGCATCGATAGTCCTAGTTGTCTCTCATGATCTTCGAAAGTGGCTCCTCGTATAATGTTAGGATTGATTGAAGTTACCTCTTGCATGCCATCATAACATTGTTTATCCACAAGAAATTTCTTCAGTCAAATGTAAATGAATTCATGAGATTTCTCACCTCACACTCTAAGGAAATACGAATGAAAGAAGTCATGTTTGCCCTTCTTTTTTTCTTCTATGATAGTCATAATGTGTTTGCATTATTATACAAGCACATTTAAACTCATTATTAATCAAGCCTAAGAGTTACTAGCACTACTAACCCATAATGTGTTCACATTAAAGCATTCACATACTATGCTTTTTATAGTGTAAAATAGTTATTCAAATTTTCAACTCTTTTTTTTTTTGCCACTTCTTTGCTCTCATTTTTTTGTACATACCCAACAACTTTTGTACATCAAGATATTACTCTTGATCTAGAACTTGTTAAATCTATTAATATATATATTCTTTCTTTTTTTTCATATATATATATACTCTTGGAAGGTCAGGATTGAGGGTATATATTTTACAAAATTCATCCAAAGTAGGATTGGAGTCTCATCTCTTATGATGTCAAAGTCTTGCACTCAATAAGATTTGGTCTCTCATCAATCAAAACCTTTCAACTTCACTAATAAACATCAATCAATTTTTTTAAATTTTTTGTTAAATGCCCCATAATTACCTAGCTATTCAACTTCGAATGGGCAGAAACAATTAAAAAGAAACTTCCACCCATTAGTAAAAATAATGGCACTGTCTTACGGTTCCAACTATGAAAAGGCGTCGACATCTCTCAAGTTTAGAATATGTTAACGTCACATAAATTTAAATATATACCTAAGTTAGAACAGTGGTTAAAACTTAGGTAGAATGCTTAGTCCGGTGACGGTGGAACTGTAAATTTAGGTGCACGACAGGGCAGGTAACATTGTTTTATGTGCCATAAGCTTTCAAGCCAATAAATCGTTCAACTCTGTACCTACCACAAATTCAACGATGCTTCGGAACTCTCTCTGTCAATACTTCTCAAGAGTCAAGACCTCCGTTTCACGGAACAGAGAACAAAAGAGTTTTTAATGTCTTCTCGTGAAGGTCTAGGCAGACCTAGAAAGGCGTGTGTATTCATAAATACATATCAGACAATGAGGAGAAGTAGTTACAATGACGTTTGTGGTTACAATCTTCACCTTGGATACTCTTCAACCTGTAAATTTTAAGTGGCCTGTATTTGTCATTGAGAAGAACAAATGTTGCAGGGAATCGGAATTTTAAGGATTTCGTCCTCCTTATTACATATAATAACACAACCTGTGTGATATCCGGACTGCCCACTTTCATCATGGCAGGCCCAAATACAAAGGCTAGCCACTCCTGGGTTGCCTTGTATGTACTCTTAATTTCAGCCATACCTAATTTTGTTCTTCGTATAGAAGCCGATCCCCAAATTATAGAGGCCGGTCATGGCTGTAGTCTGATTAAATTTGCAAATGCCACCGTTTTCAAAGAAAACCTAAACACCGTTTTCTCGCTGCTTTCCAAACACATTTCTTCAACAGGGTTCGCAACGGCCTCATCAGGGACTGGTATAGATGGCGTATATGGGCTTGGCCAATGCAGAAAAGACTTGTCAATGGAGGACTGTAGTAAGTGCTATGCAGCGGCCGAATTACAGATTGTTAGATACTGTCCCGTCGAGATTGGGGCGCGCATGATTTTCGACGGATGTTTTTTGCGTTATGAGAATCACACTTTCTTTGATCAGGCAGTAGATGCCGGCAACTCCAATGTGTGCATCTCTGACTCTTCCTCCCGTCCTAAACTTTTCAATGATACTGTGCTGAATTTGCTAGCGGACATCAAATCTAGGGCTCTCAAAAACGGAGGTTTTGCCACTGATGAAATTACTGCCAATGAATTACCGACGACAATTTATGGACTGGCTATGTGCAGGCCCACACTTTCCACAAATAGCTGTGACGTTTGTCTCCAGCACGCTACAAAGCTCGTACAACGGTGCTTTCCACTTAGGGATGGAAGGGGTCTCGACGCTGGCTGTTTTTTGCGTTACTCCACCATCGCTTTTTTCTCCACTCCCTCTTCTTCCTGTAAGTCACTGCAAGTTTGTATTTAATTGTAATTATAAGTTTTATGCGATTTTCCAAAAAAAGTCTTGGAAACTTTAACCTTTAAAAGATCGGTTATTACTTTTTTCAGACTGGTTTGCAGTCCACACACTTTAACTCTACTTAAGTATAAGTACATAGCTTATTACTTTTCAAAGTAGTTTGCATTTCACATTCTACCCTGCAACCGCAGCTAGCATTTAAGCTAGGCGATTGCAATTGGTGCAAATTAAGTCAACAAAATTGTTTGATTTGTTTTCGATTCTGTTAAATGTTTGTAAGGTTTGGATTTTACTGTTTCTACAGCAAGCCATTCTAAGACTGTGGTCATCTTGGTCGGAACTCTGGGAGGTGCAGCTCTCATTGCTGTATTGTGGCTGCTGTTCATATTCAGGCACTCTTTTCGAAAGATGTACACTAAAGTCCCCGGCCGAAGCCAGGATGAAGAAGCAGGTGAAGGAATGCCATTTTCTTACAAATTGATGAAATTAAAGAAACTGTACCATAGGAATTGTTAAAGACATGAAATTTTTACTGTCCAGATTTATTTTCATGATCAGAGAAGAGAATTGTTTCAGATTGCATTCCATTACATTCTATTATCCATCACTAGGATGAGATAGTCAGAGTAGAGAACGCTCCATGATTCATCATTAGGTATATCAGGTATATCAGGATGAAAGTTAGACAAGAGGAATTCCTGAGGCAGCTAGAGAAAGCGAATTTCTAGATAGATTGATTAGGCTTTTCTAGCTCTCTCATCCTGATATGTGATGATAGATTATGGAGTTTTCTCTTTTCTAACTATCTCATTCTGATAATGAATCATAGAATGTGATTTCAAAATGATTCAAATTCAACAGCTAATGAAGGAAATGTTTGTTTTTTTCCTTCAAATTGATGAAGTTTTTACAGTAAGATTTGTTCTGAAATACAATCAACAGGTTATTTGTTTTTTTAATTTTTTCGTAAACCAAATGTTCTGAATCCGGTTGTGCTATGATTTTTCCTTTTTCTGAACTTGAAAAGCCCTCTTCAGTAATATAGGGTTAAAGTTGTTTTTCAAATGTCTAAATGTCCAATTTGGTCTTAGCAGAGGTTTTTTTTGCTGCCGAGGAAAACCCTAAGGGGGATCATCTATTTAACTACGATTCCCTTCGAGCTGCAACTAATAATTTCGATCAAAGAATGAAACTCGGGGAAGGAGGATTTGGTCAAGTTTATAAGGTATGAGGATTACCAATTTGTTCACAGTAAAGCAGACGTTGACTCCTGTTTTTAACCTGATTTGGGATCTTTGGTGGTAGGGAATATTTAGCGATGGCCAGGAGGTTGCAGTGAAGAAGCTTTTCGTACAACAGTCGACGGGGGTGCTCGACGGATTTGTTACAGAAGTGAAGCTGATCAGCGCTGTTCGTCACCGTAATCTTGTTCGTTTGCTTGGGTGTTGCAGACGAGGAACGGAGAAGTTATTGGTTTACGAATTCATATCAAATACGAGCCTTGACAGACATCTCTTTGGTTTGTCAAAACCCTTACAAAGAAACAGGGCAATAAAACTTTTTTTGAGTTAAATCTCTAGGAATCTTATAAAAAAATTAAAAATCTCTGGCAGCGAATACGTCCGAACCACTGAGCTGGAAAACGCGATTTGAGATCATTTTGGGAACGGCACATGGGCTTGCATATTTAAACGAAGAATCCCCCATTCGAATCCTGCACAGGGATATCAAAGCCAGCAACATACTTCTAGGAAACGACTTTCAGCCCAAAATTGCAGACTTTGGACTGGCAAGGTTCTTTCCAGACGACCTGACACATCTTACTACAAGAGTCGGTGGGACAATGTAAGATTCCCTAAGGTTATTTACCTGCATGTATCCGTTGCCCCCTCCCTCTGTTAAAATTCCAGGCATTGACTTATCTATTAGCTCTGATTTTGGTCTGTGGCAGAGGGTATACGGCGCCGGAATATGCTCTTCACGGTCAGTTGACAGAAAAGATAGATGTGTACAGCTACGGCATGCTTGTTCTTGAAATTGTAAGCGGCAGAAAGTATGTTGATCCTAAACTTCCAGCACAGATGGAACTCCTCCTAGGATGGGTAAGCATCAAATTGCAGCCTGGTTAGTCTTACCAATTTAGATTTTTTTTTTCAAATCAAAAATCATTTCTATATGAAGGCTTTTTTTGAGCCTCTGAACGTTAAAAGTTAATATTTCTTTCTTTCTATATAAAATCATTTAGAGTACACGATTACCAGGGCATGATCAGATCATGCCAGGCTGCTAAGCAAACACACCTACTCCACTAGCTGGAGAGGGTCCCACTTGCAAGTTGAGGATAAGAATCCTCTGTTTACTTTCATCTATCAGACAAATAAGCACCATGCTGACTGTTTACAGTCAGATCAAACAAAATAATTCATACCATTTACTGTCAGTCCTAAGAAACTGATTACTGTTAATCTAAACAAACCGTCCCTTTGACCGGTTAATTACTTTAAGGGGCCTGTTAACTATTAGCAGAGAAAACAAGAGCATTCCAAAAGGGCACAGGCCAGATCGTGCCAGGCTGTTCAACCATAACAAACACACCTACTGCACTAGCTCGCCATTGCAAATTGAGGATAAGTATCCTTTCTTTACCTTTAAACTTCTACACAAAGAATAGACAAGAATACAATAATTTTTAACTTTCATAAGTTTATGAAATAGGAAATATCTTTTTTATCTTTCTATAAATCTAGGATAAAATAAAATGCAGCCCTCTATAATTTATAGAATAACAAATTCATTGTTCCCTACCTTTTCAAAAATGCTGAAAGATGATGAGGTAGGATGTTTTCCTAATCGTATCTTCTTTCCACAAATAAATAACAGACTGATTACTGTATTTCTAGATTTTACTGTGTATAATTTATTTGCATCAACTCTTCAATCACACTTCCATAATTTTTTTCCTATGGCTCTCTTCTCATTCTGATGATGGATCACAGAGTGTGATCCCAAATGTTAATGCAAATAAATTATACACAGTAAAATCCACAAATACAACACTCATTAATTATAGACTGTAGAAATCTAATATCTCTAACATACTAATTGTTTTCATGTCAGACTAAACAAACTGTCCCTTTCAACAATCGATTGTTTTCATATAAAAAGTGGTCCAACAACAAACCTTATTTTTTTAATTGAAAACAAGAGAGTTTTCTGTAGAACACGAGTTGAATATCATTTGCTCTAAGAGACCTGTTAATAAATCCTTGGATTTACATGCAGGCATGGAGTCTATACGAGAAAAATGAGGCATTTAGCTTGGTAGAGCCAAGATTAATTGAGTCAGATCCGGAGGTGAATAAAGAAGAGATATTAAAGGTAATCCAGATTGCTTTCCTTTGCACACAAGGAGCTCCTGAGTTGAGGCCATTAATGTCTAAAGTGGTGTCCATGCTGACAAGCAATACAGAGATTTTGGTTCAGCCCACTCGCCCGGCTTTTATTGACAACAACTCCACTTCAAACGGACTGGGATCGGTTAATATTGGGTGGGTGGAATCCCCATCGATAGCAACAACGCAAGCTAGCCTCTCCATCTCTCTCGAAGCACGCTAACTCAGGTAATTATGGTTGTCTCACTCCAGTAATCCAATCCAAATGCGCTGATAACGCTTCAACGCATTGATTTCGATCGATGTTACCGCCACCGGCTCAGCCTGTTTCTTCGTGCATTATGAGTCCACTAGAGAAACAAAATTTCTATCTATTCAGCTGCTTTTGTCATGTTTTTCCCTGCTGTAGTTGTTAATTTTGGTTGATGTATTCCCTGTTGGGACTGTTTTTTGTCTGCTGTAGTAATTGTGTTTAGTTTTCTCTTCTGTTTTTACAGCGGTTGCTGTCTTGTAACTGTTGATGTTGTTTTAGTTGTTCCTGGTTCGTCTCTTCGTGCTTTTTCTGCAGTTCATTACTGCAACCTCTTTGTAATTTGCATACTTTCAATACAAAAAAAAAAAAAATTCTATCTATTCAAACTTACCCTCTTTTCAGTCCAAATCAATGTACTGTCTCGTAATGTCGTATTGAGACGGAACAATTTTATATAGATATGTGTAATTGTAAATATCTTGAAATCAGACTTTTAATCTATATTTTATTGAGTCCTTAAGTTATAAGATAACACTTACAAAAATATAATACAATATAAAAATATATTTTTTATTAAAATAAAATATTTATGTTAGAATATAATATCAGTTTGATAAAATAATTACTTTATACAATTGTATATGTATGGTATATTTAATTATGTAAATTAATAAATAACTTTAGTCTTAAAAAAATTATCATTTATAACATCTTTTTTTATGCATATATGTTTTAAGAGTTTTGGTTGATATATCATTCTTATTCTACATATTGTATGTGAAGTGGGTGTTAGTGAACATACAATTATGTTGAGGTGTAGTTTATACTGGCGAGTAGAGTATAATGGTGTGACTTTGTAGATATAAATTATTTTAGAAAGAAATATTTGTTTTTTAAATTTATAGAAAATAAAATGGCTCTAAAGTAAAATAAACTAGCATACAAACAAATAAAAGAATAGTTATGTCTTTTTATCTATCTATAAATTAATCTAACAAAATATTAGTTAATAGAAACCTTTGTCACTTATACATATTTTTTTATAATGAAAGTAGAATAAAAAATTATATAAACTATGGAAAAAATAAACTTGGTGTAGATAAAATAAAATAATTGTTTGGCAATTAAGTGTTACAAATACATTAGAAAAGTTGCGATAAATGTATATTAGAGATTGAAATTATAAAAAATAAAATAAACTCGATGTAGAGAAAATAAAATACTTTCTTAGTAATAAAGTTTTACAAATACACAAGTAAAAGCATGTAAAGTGCATTGGAGACGAGCACAAAGAAAAATAAGGGAAAAATAACACCAAAAGAAGTAAATAGGAGGCATCAATGTTGCTTGGACAAAATTTTGATGAATTTGAATTGGTCTATGGAAAACACTTCTAGATCGATTAAAGTCCTTAATGCAACATGTTCAAATCATTGGCCCACTTGGTTTGAAATGAGAAGGGATCTAAATCCATGAGGCCACCTTTCATGATGAAATTATTTTGGTTCAAGCACCCAAACTTTTAGCCAAATTTAAAAATTTGCTAGAATAAGGAATGTAAAGGGTGAAAGAGATTCATATTATAGAAAAGGCATAATACAGTTAAACAAAAGGCAAGAAAATTGAACTAGATAGTTATGGGAGATATTTTAGTGAAAAGAAAAGGTTGGAAGGAAAATTGAAAGATATAGAGAAGGGAACTGCAATGAGCGTCCTCTTTTGAATGTTTAGGATAATGAGAAGGATTTTTTATAATCCCTAAAATCCATTCTTAGAATGAAGGAGATCAAAGTACAAAGTGTACCCACCTCTCCATGAATATTAAAAGGAAAATAAATAAGATTTAGCAGATCAACCATCCCCTAAATAATGAAATCACATATATTAATGTCATTTTCTTGGAGATGCTAAGAATTTTTTAAAGTAATTGCTAGGTATAAATTAAGTATGGGTCATTGAAGCTAAAATAATCTCTTTTAAATAGCATTTGTACACTAATAAGTGAAAATTAAAGCAAAGATCTCTTGAGACCTTTATAATTAAAATAAACTAGAGTAGCATTTTTTGTCCTAATGCTAGAAAGGCTCTTAGCCTAGATGGATGATAGGAAAGCTTTTATTAGAGGCATTAGTGATCCGTAAACGAATCGAGCACTTGCTCGGTATAGTTCACGAGTTAGATTTTCAAAAAGACTTACAGTAGTCAATCTAACATTAGGATCTTTTAATTATTGATTTGAACCCAACATGTAAATCCAAATCTCTAATCTACTAAGATCAAATAAAAAATTGCAAGAAATCACAAAGGAAAATATTACAACCAAGATGATAACGGAGTTCACCGAAATCGGCTACGTCTCCGGATTCGCCAAAAAGACGAATCAATATATTGCTTTCAAGACTTGGAATCTTCACAGGTTACAAAAAGAATACGCTTTCGCCTTACAAGAGGCCTCCAGAAAGTGACTCCACCTATGAACCTAGCTTCCATGTCGGCAAGACGTTCTTTCAAGAACCAAAGAAGCTTTACAAAGCTTTTACAATGAGGCAAAAACAGCCTATGCAAATTCTTCACTAAGTTATGAAAATCTCCTCCTGAGATTACTTGGCTTGCAGAAGAATGAGATACGAGAAGAAAGCTTGTGAAGAGTTGCTTGTCCAACACCACCCCTTACACCCCTTTTTATACATAAAATATGCCTAAAAAGGATTAGCCATCAAATTAATGATTTAACCTCCTCTAACAACTTGGACAATAACAATTTTATTCTTTACAATATTTTTGTTCAGGTGGTTGGAGTGAATCTTTTCCATTTAGCCTCATTTTGTTAGGCTCAGCCAACAAACCTTTAACAAAATACAACAGACTCCATATATATATTTGAGGAGTATCGGTGGTGTAACGGTGCCTTATATTTTTAGATGTCGCGTGGTCGGGGGTTCAAACCCCGCCGGCCACATTTTATACTGAACCCGAAACTGTTCAAACAATAAAAACAACCTGCTCTATATATACATTTGATGGCAATGTTTGGTGCAACGGCCACCAACGGTTTCGGGTTGACAGGAGGTCACGGGGTCGAGCCCGTTGCAACAACTTTTCTTTTATTAAATTTACCCAACCAAATCGCTAACCACGACATGCCACATGTCAGAGTTCTATTCGCCGAAAGTGCAGATGTCTACGCTGACCAAGCTGTTGACGATGCTGCCCACGTGTCCGATGATGTGTCCTACAGATGCCACATAGGAGCATAGATGCCACGTGTCAGCACATGATTGGTCCATACAATCTGACTCACCTGCCATGTGTCAAATCAAAATTCGTCCACTTGTATTCCATACTGTATGGACAAACAAGTCAGTATGATGACGTCATCATCTATACCCTCAAGTCAACTAAACTTTGACTAGTAATATCTTGAGCATACGATGTCGAATTTCGACGAAACGAGCATTATCGAAATCGTCTCGAGGAGCCCTTCGATTTGACGCTGCCTTCGTCAACTTCTGAGATGATTATTTTTTTCGCCTTCTGGATGACCCCTGGTGGCAGTTTGACTGAAAGTTTGACTGACCGTAATTCTCGCGTACAAGCTCCGATTTCGACGAAACGAATGTCGTTGGAATCGTGACGATGAGTACTTCGCGATGACGCCAACTTCAACCAATTTGGTGATGATGAATTTTTCACCTTTTTTCTCTTCCCAAATATCAATGTTGACCGATATTGACCAAACTTTGACCAGTGATATCTTGCACAAACAGACTCCTTTTTTACCCATTCAAGTTGCGTCGGATTCAAGATTTTGTGCTTTACGCCATGGCACTGCTTCTGAGAGAAACTAGAACACTTCAATTTCAGGTCCTGAAGATCCACCTGGATCAAACCTTCCCACTGAAGAACTTTTGGTCCTCCAAAAGTTTACAGTTCCTTCAAAAACATCTTCCATTCAGCATCTTGCCACTCGCCACGATCTAGATCACTAGAATACACTGCCACATCTTCCTGTCGGGGTCTTATACTTCAACAATGTAGGAATTCACAGCTTCTCATGATGCAGTTCAAAAATGGAACTTAAAACACCCAAAGTAAGAAGGAAAAACTGAGTATGATAAACCTATCCCTCAGTGCTTCTCATAGGAAGTTCACATTTTGCATCTCTCACCTTCTTCTAGCTTGCTTTTGTTGCTCCTCCAATTACTCGAGCACGGATTTGTGCCTCAGCCTGACATATTCCTTCACCCTTGTATTTCAGAATAGCTGATTCAAGGCTCCACCACACAGCTTGGGTCTCGTCCATCTGAAGCAACAAGGTCATCGATAAATCCTTCAAGAACTCCAACTGAGTTCAGACTTATCCTGAAAGTGACCATCACTGAGTCTTCAAGCTGAGAACATACAAGGTCATTGTTGACCATTCTCAACAACTCTGTCTTGAAAAGTGCTCTTCAACTGAAGCTTCGCACTGAAAGAAACTGCAAGAAACTACAAGAAACAAATTAATGTCCTGCAGTAAGAAGTTATCCAGTATCTCTTTCCACTGATTACCAGAGACATGGCTTCCAAGAGCCTTACAAATTCTCAATCAGAAAGAAATACAACTTCATAAATAAACTATTACAAACAATTTTAATGAGTTTTATTCTCACAAAACCACACTAGCTTATCAACATATTTATTACACTACAAACACATAATAAGCACACACAAGTTGATATACTAGTTTGATGAGCGACGTTCCCAGCTCTTTTGGAGTTGTTCGAAGGAACTCTCCTTTACTAGCTGCTCAAGCTGTGGCTTGGTTTCCTCTGGGATTGCTTCAGGAGTGGTAGCAACTATAGGCTCTGCTGTCATCTCATCAACATGCTGGTGGTTGGGTCTCTCTATGGACCTCAATCGACAATGGAGCTCTGGATGCAGCTTCCAACACTTTGCGTCCCAATGTCCACTAATACCACAGTGGGTGCATAAATTATGAATTCTAGAGGATTGTCCCGTTTCCTTTCTGAATCCCAATCCTTGGTTTTGTGGTCATTTTTTTGCCTTGACCAGATTGGTGATACCTTCCCCAGAAACACCAAGGCCCTTTCCTCTAAAACCCATCTTTCCTAGCAACTTCGTTCTGATACCTTTTGTGTGCTTCTCAAAGTGCGCAAAAGAGCCTGCTCGTCCTCTGCTAACTTCTTCTGGTCTGTGGAAGAAGATACTTCGAGATAATTGTTGTCACTATTCGGTAGATTAAGAGTCTCAAAGTACTCCATCTGTCAACAATAGGCACACTCTACTGCACCAGGAGAATTCACCCAATCGTGGCCAGAAGCAAACTTGGCCACTGGCTTTGTCACTGAAGAGGCCCCCGTACTGTCAGGTGGGGTAATCGGGGAGTATGAGGATGATGTATCCTCAGAATGCAGAGAAAACCCGCTAATGTGGCTGCTCTCAGATACAAGAGAACTCCCCTTGTTCTGCTCTCTAGTGAACTCTTGTAACAGGGCCTGCAACCTCTGATTCTCCGCATTGGCCTCTCCCAATAGTCTCTTCAATTCTTCATTCTCTTTCTACAAATGATGATTTGCCTCCTCTAGCCTCTGCACCTTGTCAGACTTTTCACAATGATCATGAAAAATTGTCTCGATCATCTTCCTCTTTTCAAAGAACTCTCGTACCATTGATGATGTCATCACTATGGATGCTTCACCTGATTCGGATGCCATCTTGTGATTAACTACAAAAGGAGCTTAGTAACCTGCTCTGATACCACTTGATCCATAAACGAATCGAGCACTTGCTCGGTATAGTTCACGAGTTAGATTTTCAAAAAGACTTACAGTAGTCAATCTAACATCAAGATCTTTTAATTATTGATTTGAACCCAACATGTAAATCCAAATCTCTAATCTACTAAGATCAAATAAACAATTGCAAGAAATCACAAAGGAAAAGATTACAACCAAGATGATAACGGAGTTCACCGAAATCAGCTGTCTCCGGATTCGCCAAAAAGATGAATCAATATATTGCCTTCAAGACTTGGAATCTTCACAGGTTACAAAAAGAATGTGATTTTTCCTTACAAGAGGCCTCTAGAAAGTGACTCCACCTATGAACCTAGCTTCCACATCGGCAAGATGTTCTTTCAAGAACCAAAGAAGCTTTACAAAGTTTTTACAATGAGGCTAAAACAACCTATGCAAATTCTTCACCAAGTTGTGAAAATCTCCTCCTGAGATTACTTGGCTTGCAGAAGAATGAGATACGAGAAGAAAGCTTGTGAAGAGTTGCTTGTCCAACACCACCCCTTACACCCCTTTTTATACATAAAATATGCCTAAAAAGGCTTAACCATCAAATTAATGATTTAACCTCCTCTAACAACTTGGAAAATAACAATTTTATTCTTTACAATCTTTTTGTTCAGGTGGTTTGAGTGAATCTTTGCCATTTAGCCTCATTTTGTTAGGCTCGGCCAACAAACCTTTAACAAAATACAACAGACTCCATATATATTCTGAGGAGTGTCGGTGGTGTAACGGTGCCTTATATTTTTAGATGCCATGTGGTCGGGGGTTCAAACCCGACTGGCCACATTTTATACCGAACCCAAAACTGTTCAAACAATAAAAACAACCCGCTCTATATATAAAATTTGATGGCAACGTTTGGTGCAACAGCGACTGACAGTTTCGGGTTGACAAGAGGTCACGGGGTCGAGCCTGTTGCAACAACTTTTCTTTTGTTAAATCTACCCAAACAAATCGCTGACCACAACATGCCATGTGTCAGAGTCCTATTCGCCGAAGGTGCAAACGTGTACATTGACCAAGCTGTTGACGATGCTACCCATGTGTTCAATGTTGTGTCGTACGAATGCCACGTAAGAGCATAGATGCCACGTGTCAGCACATGATTGGTCCATACAATCCAACTCACCTGCCATGTGTCAGATTAGAATTCGTCCACCTGTATTCCGTACCGTACGGATGGACACGTCAGTAGGATGACGTCATCATTTGTACCCTCAAGTCAACTGAACTTTGACTAGTAATATCTTGAGCATACTATGTCGGATTTTGATGAAACGAGCATTATTGGAATCGTCTCAACGAGCCCTTCGATTTGACGCTGCCTCCGTCGACTTTTGAGATGATTATTTTTTTCCGCCTTCTGGATGACCCCTGGTGGCATTTTTATTGAAAGTTTGACTGGTCGTAATTCTTGTGTATGAGCTCCGATTTCAACGAAACGAATGCCATTGGAATCATGATGATTAGACCTTTGCGATGATGCCAACTTTGACCAATTTGGTGATGATGAATTTTTCACCTTTTTTCTCTTCCCAGATATCAGCGTTGATCGGCATTGACCAAACTTTGACCGGTGATATCTTGCACAAACAGACTCCTTTTTTGCCCGTTCAAGTTGCGCCGGATTCAAGATTTTGTGCTTTACGCCATGGCACTGCTTCCAAGAGAATCTGGATCACTTCAATTTCAGGTCCTGAAGATCCACTTGGATCAATTAGGATATATCAATATTGATGTGTGGAGGATGGCATAATATTATCAAAATAAAAAATATGATCTTGAAGGAGAGGAATGCCACCTTTCTCACCTTAACCCTAGAGGTACACAAGCTAAAGAATTATGATCATTTTATGCTTATTATCGTATGTAATTTTATCTATAAAATAACAATAATGGTAATGGACTTAGTCTTAAGAAGTGCATGGTAGGAATTATCTCAAGTAGAGTAGGTTTTTAGAGGGAAGACAAATTCTCGATGGTAAACTTATATCTCGTGAAATTATAAACTCTATCAAACATAGATAAAAACTTTGGATATTTTTAAACTACACATGGAGAAATCCTGTGATAGGGTATCTTGGGAGTTCCACTTTCATATTTAAAGAAAAAGGTTTAGTAAGAGTTGGTGCAATTGGGGCTATAGTTGCATCTCCATCACTACTTAATTCATCCGAACTAATGGGACCTCCACAAAATTATTACTTGCTAAGAGATGTATTAAAGATAGGGTGATTCACTTTACCCTTTCTTATTTTTGTTTTTGGTAGAAGTTTTGGGTAGGGAGGCTGAGTGTTATAATTTTTTAAGTATACACATATTGTCAAAATTGGATAACATAGCTCACCTCTAGTTTGTTGATTATACTCTTGTCTCTATTGAATATTGGGATGAAGAAGCTAGAGTTACTAAGAAAGTTATAGATAAATATGAGGAAACATGGTAGAAAATTAATCCCTCACTATACAATGCATATTGGGACCTATGAGGTGGGTAGGTACTCTAGGTCCTATCATGCCTTTATTATATAGGAAAACATCTTTGCATTGATTGCAAGGTTTTGGTCAATATATAAGATGTGGAAAAATATTAAAGACAATATAACTAAGATAATGCAAATAATCAAATGTATACCTCAAGAAATCTCCATCCGCCTAGATTGAGCTGAAATAGAATGCACCCTAGTTCTATTTAATTTGATCTAAATTATGATACGATGTGGATTTCTCACTAAACCAACATAAACTTGGTATGATTGAAATAATGAGGTGGAAAAGAAACAAAATACACTTAACAACAATAGACTTGATTGATGATGAAGGATGAGGGAATCTAGTTATAGAATTTTCAAGAGGAAAAATCAAGGGTAAGGATAGATTGATGACAAATGGATAAGATTGAATGAGGATTATGGTTAGACTCTAAGATGTAGTCATGTCACATGAGAGATAAAGTCTAGGTTTTATGGACAATGGAAATGGAATGCACAACTTCCTTGTTCACACCAAAAGGGGAATGAAGGAAGAGGGATCTGACTTCACAATGTTCACACTCAAGAACAAACCCCTGAGATTCCAATGCATAGGAGATTGAAATTTGTCTAAGGAGATTGTCCTCAAGAGTGGAAATTGATAAAGGAGATTAATTACTAATGCAAAACTAAGAAAATGGAAGGTGTTTGAAAACATGTTGTGATATGCAAAATGACTTAGAAATGCAAGTAAACTATAATAGAAACTTATGAAATTTAAAATGTGCACTTAAAATTGAAGAAGGATGGAATGGAGCTTTGGAATCCTAAAAAATTCACAATTGATGCTAACTGGGACTCACAGGCCCAGCTAGGCATTTTAGTCCTACTTTTGGGAATATTTTGTTAGAACATGTTTTAGATTGGAAAGTGGGGCTCATTTGCCACTAATGGTGAATTAGTCCACTTTTAGATTTCAAGAAATTCAAAAGTGGAATATGTAGCTCCCAGTATACACATCTACTCCTAACAGGTTTCCAAATATGAAACTGCAAAATTCAGCTTGTAGGTGTTCAAGCTTCTTTTAGGGATTTGACAATTTTGAATGACATTGACAATTTGATGGAAACTTTTCCAATCTTGCTCTTTGACAAATCAACAACTTAGACCTGCAAAACACATGGAAAGAGAGGGAAAAATTGTTGAGGGGTTAGTCAATAGGGGTTTGCCTTGTTCAAACCCTGGGTTGGTAATTAAACCCTTGAAATGAAATAGAAATGAAAAGAGAATGATGAATGAACAAATACAATGCTACAATTCAGCAAACCCTTGAAGTAGAATGTTGCAGACATGCAAGTAATAGCTCCAATAGATGTAGACTTGAAGATGCTTAATTTGCTTAGAATGCTTAAGTGATGGATTGATTAATTGATTGAGTGATTGAGGGGGTGAAAGGAGTGGGAAAACCCTATATTTATACATAACTATGCAATAAATTCCAAAAATACCACATCATAGGCCAACCTAAAATCTTAGAAAATAAAAACCTGCCAAAAATTTGAAATTATTTTGAGTTTTGTGCCAAAGGGTACTCATTTTCCCCTAATCACAAATGGGTCCCACTTAAGGAATTTTAAGTGGGTTTCTGAATTTAGATATTTTAAATGATCTTTATCAAGATTATTTTGAAAAATACATTTAAGTAAGGCCTGCAAGTGTAAAATCGGTCCAATTAAAGCATAAGAAAGGTCCAATTATTGATGAAAAGCCTAGAAAAGTGTGAAATTTTGTTACAAAACATTACAACACTTTAAAATAAGGCTTAGTAAATGATAAAAAAAGGTTACTTAGGTGAAATACATTAACAAGACCCTAGAAAAGTGTGAAAGTGTGTTACAACACTTACTTAGTCTGTTAGAATACTTAAGTAAGGTACCACTTAATTTATTTTTGTTCATAAGGGCCCAAGACTTAATGAAAATGTGTTATTCACATTATAGCACTAAATAAAGGAACACTTAAGCCAAAATCACAAGGAGGACCCAAATGAGAGAAAAAGTAGATGGGTTTCCTTTTTAGTGTCCATATTTAGCCCCCACTTTAGTGAGAGAATGAACCTTCTTCAAACTCACACTAAAGTAGATTATTGTGCATCAAGAGGGGTTCCAATGAGCTAATGCTAGCAATATGAGACAAAAATAATCAAGAGTGGTGATCAAGCCCACAGGATCAAGATCTCATGACAAATTGGCATAACCACAAAGGGAACATGCATGATATCAAGAATAACAAGGCACAAGGGTGAAGCCACAATAGTAGTTTACAATTGAAGTGAG
Organism: Sequoia sempervirens; assembly: GCA_007258455.2. Taxonomy (NCBI): domain Eukaryota; kingdom Viridiplantae; phylum Streptophyta; class Pinopsida; order Cupressales; family Cupressaceae; genus Sequoia; species Sequoia sempervirens. The sequence goes on from VDFB02193867.1 coordinate 444,682,039, forward strand.
GAAGGAAAACTCACAAAAAATGAATGCATGAAAAAAAAAACTTGATTTTAGGGGTTCGTACGAACCTATTGGTTCGACCGAACCCATTGGTTCAACCAAACCCATCAGGGGTTCGCTAGAACCTGAGTTTGGGTGAACCCTTTTAATGCTTTCCCTCCAAAAAAGCAAACAAAACTCCTTATAAAAAGGGGGTTCATTCAAACCCCCCTTATTCCTCATCCCCCCTGAAACACAAAAAAAACCCTAAATTTTGGCACTTGAGCTTGGGTTGAGGATGAAAATGGATGAATCTTCACAAACCCACTGGAATTAGGTAGTCCTCAGAATGAGCTATCCAATGAATATAATTTTAATATGTTTTGGTTTTATTATGTATTTGTTTTTTTAGTTTTATTAAACATAGGTTTTTCATCGAAAATGAAGATCTCTAATGCACATGTGGAAAAATATGATTATCAATTTTTTTGAAAAATATGAGTGCACCAGGATATTGAATTCCTTGATCCAACAAAATAAAATAAAATTAATTTTGATATATTCAAAAAATTATCGTTATCTGATTAGCGCTATATGCGAATTATAATTGGTTTGATTTGAAACTTGATTAAAAAAAATATTCAATAAAAAATTGTCTAACCAAGTGGAAGCACTAGATATCAGAGTTATGAATCTAAATTCAAAAGAATTAGAATTTTATCCTTCATGGAAAAAAAATTATGCGTTATATGATGTGTGTCACTTTTTTAAAAATGTCATTTTTTGAAAAAGATAGTTTTTGTGGGAGATGGATAAGGAAGTGCAATCTAATTCCAAAATTTTTGAAAAAAATATTTTTAGAATCTATAGACAAAATGTGATGAGACTCTAGTTTGCATCATCTTCAAATTCTTCATGGTTTAGCTGCTATAGGTGCCCAAATGTGAAGATTTAGTTAAAAATAATAGTGTCAGTGTCTAGTTTGGCCAAAAATTGTAAACCACTATTGTGGGATCACCCACAAGCATACAATTCCAAAGATGAAAGAGAGAAAAATAAAAAATGATCAGATCAAGCTTCAACTGTTTACATGATGTGGATAAGATCTAGGTTTATTGTCTGAAAAAAACATATTCACTCTAAGGTGATGAAACTCATGTTTGTCTGCCAAGTGAGAAGGCCTAAAAGGTGAGAAACATACACTCATGGCTTGTATGCACTCACACACATGTAGGTGGCTACGAGTAAATTCATGCCTTATAATGGGCTTCCCGCTCAACCATACCAAAGTTATACCTCCTAATAACATTAATAAGGTGCCACAAAAGAAAAATGGTCTTTTCAAGCTTCACGAGACAACCAAAACTTTGCATGGTTGGAGCTTATAAAAAAACATGATGGATCCAAAGGAATGAAAGTTGTGTTATGCAAGGTGGCCATATAACAAAAAATACAAAGTGCAACATGCGAAGAATGTTCAAAGGAGTCTTCCTTAGTTCATGTGAGGTCTTTAACTTAGGGAACATTGTGTCTAATGTCTCTAATAGAGGACCGATCAAAGAATAGAAAATTCACAACTTAGGGGATGTAGTGTGTTGCATCAAGCCACCAAGATGAATGTAATATGCTAAGATAGATCATTCTCACAAAGGACATCACACCCAATGTCATCCAAAAAGTGACAAACACATTGTATGAAGTAAAAAAGATGCACTAAGAACCATGAAAAGGAAAAATGCAAAATAATAATGCTAATGTAGGCCCCCACTTTAGAGGAATTGCTACACACCATACTATGAGAAATTACTTTAAAGTAGCAAATGAAAAATGAAAACAAGAAGGAAGACATGAGAGCCAACTTGGAAAGCCCTATGCCAAGTCATATGTTTCCGAATAAAGCTACGTCATGGAAGAAAAAGAGAAAAGAAAGGGGATTCTCCCAAAATGAAAACACCAAACACATAAGGGATCCATGGATTTGGGGTCAATATGTTTTTTGCTACAATGATATTTTTAGAGAGTTTGGAATTGTCATCATTCCCCAAATACACCAAACTAGAAGAATGACACATAAAGAGAAATAAAAAGGAAAAAACTTTTGGGTTAATATGGAAGAGACATAGGGTGCCTCAATGCCTTGCGTCATCACCATTTAAAGAAAAAAACAAGAAAAATGAAAAAAAAAAGGGTGAAAGAAAAGGAAAAGATTTTGGGTCAATATGAAAGAGACATGAATGTTTCAATGCCTTGCATCATCTGCAAAAGAAAGACACAAGAAAAATAAAAGAAAAGGAAAAGAAAAAGAAAAGCCTTTTGGGTCAACATGAAGGAGACATGAATGTCTCAATACCTTGTGTCATCCCCAAAAGGAAAACACAAGAAAAAAAAAGAAAAAGAAAAAGAAAAGCCTTTTGGGTCAACATGAAAGAGCGACCAATTGTCATCCCAAAACACAAGAAAAAATAAAATAAAAAGAAAATAATAAGAAAATCCTTTTGGGTCAACATGAAAGAGAAATGAATGTCTCAATACCTTGTGTCATCCCAAAAGGAAAACACATGAAAATAAAAGATAAAAGGGAAAAAACAATGCATGACATAGAGAAGAATGAAGGTACAAATAGGGAATGCCACAAAGAGAGAGAACATCAAATAGAACATCCACGGGGATCACATTACGCACATGTAATTACACAAAAGAAAAAGAAATAAGAAAAGAAAAATGCAAAAGACTAGTAAGGAAAATGTAAGTCAACCTATGAGCAAGTCATTTTCCCTCCTAATCTCAGTTTGTATAAGTGGAAGGTGAATAACACAGCTAAGGGACAATGAAAAATACATTACTAGGACAAGGCTAGCAACTTCTTTCCCCCACTGGGTGCAAGGCAAGAATGAGCTGAGGTAGGTGATGTGAAAGGTCATGTAATAGAGAGAAGGAAATGTTCTACAACTATTACATGACAAGGAGTAGGAGAGTATTTTATGGGATCACTATCTAGATAGCAATTATTACCATTGAAATGATACTTTCTCAGTATATCTTTCAATGTACAACACTCATCACTACTATGTCCAAGAACACGATGATATGCACAATGTGGAACTTTGGCATCTTTAGGATATATTACCAACCTATTCATAGGTGGTAATAGGATGAGTCCTTTATTTAAAAGTATTTGTAATTTCTTTTCATTTTTGAGAGGTGGATGAAGAGGAAACTTTAGTTTTTGTAACTTGTAAGCCCTCTTGCATTTGCTCGATTCACCCTTCTCTTGAATTGAAGGAGGACCCAAAGTCATCCTCTCATCCTTGTGATTGTTATTAATCAAGGTTTTCTCTCGAGGAAGAAGGAAATTCAAGTTGGGAGGGGAACCGAAGATTATTGTGCCATTATCACGAAGCCTCAAATATTCTCTAGGAGGCTTGCTGTTATGAGAGGGATCTTGATATCCTAACCTCGTGTTTTCATCTTTTGAAAATTTCTCTAACAGTTGATGAATTCCATGTGCAGTTGTTGTGTCACATCCTTGTTTGCTCAAAATTGTGAAGCCTTTGCCATATGTTTCTTCAAGGTTGATTGGAGTGTTTGTTACTTTGTTATCATAAAATGGTGGAGTGTTTGCTTGTCAAGAAGAACTACGTTCACCTTTTGTAGGGAACTTAGGTTCTACTTTTTTTTTAGGATGTAAGTAACCAAACATCTCAGGAGGTGGTATTGGAGAAAGGTCTTATTGTTTCATGGATGGATAAAAGGATGCATTATTCAAGGTTGTCAAGGAAATCATTTAGGAACTTATTCATGCTATCATCATCTTCTCCAATGATGTCAACATCATTAGGATGAAATTAATGAGGAGATGAAGGAGAATGAGTGAGTTCAATGTCATTAGGATCAGTTCCAAAGGCACAACTTGACATATCCACTAAGGACTTTAATGACATCTAAATCTTATTAAAACACATATCTATGACGTAAATTTTAGATGGCACAAGATGAATGAAAGTAAACTAAAAGCAAGAAATTAAATGAAACATCAAATTTGGAAACAAAAACAAAAAGGTAACAACAAAAAACAAAGACTCAAAAAATGAAGATTAAATTCCAGAGAATGCAATGAATAATATGCAACTTGATTGATTCACCTAGGGTGGCGAATGAGTCCAGGTAGTTATTTTTTTGATTTTTTTTAGAATTTTGGATTGGTTTTTATGTTTTCTATATTTTTTGATGTAGATATGATATGAAAATGTATAATTTTACTAATTTTTAATGAAATGATATGCAATAATGCAAGCTATATGAGCATTTTATTAATGCAAAATTTGAAATCCTAGAATGCAAATGAAATAATGCAAAATGCAATGCAATATTAATGTAATGATATTCCTAGGATGTAAATGCACTCCAAAGTGGAATTATGATGTTCAAAAGTTGGGTTCACCAAAATGTGGACAATGGAAATGGAATGCACGACTTATTCACACCAAAAGGGGAACAAAGGAAGAGGGATCCGATTTCACAATGTTCACACTCAAGAACAAACCCTTGAGATTCCAATGCAAAGGAGATTGAAATCTATCTAAGGATATTTTCCTCAAGGCTGGAAATTGATAAAGGAGATTAATTACTATGAATCCTCAATCTGCATACTTCAAACAATGACCACCATTAACTTAGTTAGTCCATTTAAAATAAGAAAACTTAAGATTCCCTATAAAATTCATTTGAACACACAAATAATATAAATAAAGCAAAAAGCAAGCAAAACACAATAAAACATTATTCAAATGATCAAACCATCATCTTATATGGGGATTGGTGCTATTTTGATGTGGAAAATAGCCCTTTCCAAACCCCTTTTGATAAGCTCCAGATATGAAGATGCAAGATAATGTGTATCAAGTTGTGTAGAAAGATACTAAGATTGTGGAGGATTGATACAATAGAGAAGCTCTCTATTTATAGCCAAGAAGGATAAAAGAATTCCAAACATGGAGGATGTGGGACTAAAAACCAACCAATGGAAAGATGCCACTTGTCAACATGTGAGAGGTTGAGGAATGAACACATTTTGGTCAATGTGCCAAAGAGGGGGAGATTTGAAATTTGAATTTGATGAGAAGATGAGTTAAATGTTGAGTTTGACTTGTGCAAGAGACATGTAAGAGGTCTTAAATGCTTTGTTAGATTGTTAGAGTAAAGGTTTTAACTTAATTATGTTAATTAAGTTATGTTTATTCCTCTCTTAAAATTTCACTTTAGTTTGCATATTGTGACATTTAATAATTATATTAATTATTAAATGTCTACCTATTAGGGTTATTTTTTTAGGTTTTTCCATCACACCTTTGTCCGGTGAGTGTCCTTCCACAATGATAGTGGATCCATATGATTCCAACCTCATGTATGCTTGCTTTGTTTTGCACACCAATTTTTTAGTTGCAGGTGCTTTCTTGTGCACTTTCAAATGTTGTTTCTTCTCCTTCATGCACTACAGGGTGTTACGCAACATTTCAGTGGATATGTTAGACTCTCCCAGTCAGCATTATGGGGGGGTATTATACTGTTCATGCTAATGCTTCCTTGGTTTCGCCTTGGAAAGAATCTTCCATTCTTAGTTGATTAGTTTTTCTCAAACTATTGGTACTTGTGCCATCTGTATCTTCATTCCAAGTTTTTTCCTTTGTTTTCCATCTGATTCGAGTAGTGTCATTGGGGATACTCATGTAGATTGTTGTCTTCTTGATCTTGATCATCCTATCTTCAGAGGAGGTTCTTCAACACCATATCAGTCATCTTTTGATAGTTGTTTGTAGCTTCTTCTGCTTAAATGATGTTCTTCATGTCTTTTATCTCTTTTTGGAGTAGAGTTTTTCCCATGAGGTTTTCTTTATTTCTCCACTTTACAGAGATTTGGTTGTATTTGGGTACCTCATCAGGCCTAGTTGTCGGGACCCTTGTTTGCTTTCATGCATTGTAGTTACCTTTACTTTCTTGCACATGTTTGTAGCTACACTCTTGCTCATCTTAAGGGGGGGGTGTTAGAGTAAAGGTTTTAACTTAATTATGTTAATTAAGTTACCTTTATTCCTCTCTCAAGATTTTACTTTAGTTTGCATATTGTGACATTTAATAATTATATTAATTATTAAATGTCTACCTATTAGGGTTATTTTTTTAGGTTTTGCTTGATCTCCTTTTAAGGATTGATCTTTGTAAATAATCTATTCCATTGTTCTGATAATACATCTCTGATATTACAAAGCTTCAAACCCTCGCTTTCTTTTTTCTCTATTCTCTTCCCTGTGACAGGTATCCCTTTGCATTCAGGTGTTCTTGGACTACAAAGTTGGTTTTGACAACTTCTTTAGGATGTACATGCCAATTTGGGGGGAGATTTCAAACTTGGAGAATATTCCTCAAAGATGCCATGTTGATGGAAAATGATGAATTTAATAAATGAATTAATTGATTTATTTGTGCAAGTAGGAAAAGCTAGAGGACTATGTGATGGGTGATTGGATTATATTTAATTTTGATTTAGTTAATCTAAAAGAGGATTAGGTGATTTGATCCATTTGACTTCAATTTTAAGGATTAAACTAAATAAAAAAGGAGATGAAAGATGTTTTAGATTTAATTAAATAAAGATTTGATTTATTTAATCAAAGAGAGATAACAATAGGCTTAAATTAAATAAAGTTGATTTATTCAATTTAAATGGATGACCTTAGAGATAAATCAAATAGACTTGATTTATTTGATTAATGGATTAATGAACTTGATTAAATGCATGATGCTAATTTTGCATGTCTTCATTTTTCCCGTCTTTGAAGCAATGTACTTGCTATGTTGGTTCAAAGAATAAACTTGTTATGATCAAAAATTCAAAAAATTTCTAATTTTTTTGGATGCCCCAGTGGAAAGAAGTACAATGGTACATTTCCCCCTTGAGAGATTTAGTGAAAGATTCAATTTCAAGGTCGATCTTGCAACAAAGAGGTTCAAGATGGACGTATGGATGGTTATGATGATGATGCAAATGAGATGGTTTTAAGATGCTGAGAATAAAAAATATGTATTATCCTAAGCAATTTAAAATGATGATGTAATGCATGTGAAATGGATGATATGAATGATGTGATATACTATGATTATGAGATTTGTGTATGATAATGATTTGTGGATGCAGGATGGATGCACTGGCAATGATGATTAACTGATCATGACATGATGTTAGTGAGAAAAAGAAGAAAGAAGAAATGAGATGATGACAAGAGGATCCAACGAGTCCATGATCTGATGAGACTTTATTAGAGATGAAGATGATGATAGATGATGATTTGCTTATCGAGGATTGGTACTTTAAAAGGGATACTTACCTTATGTTTGATAACACACATAAGCATGATGCATCAAGGTATAAAGAACCAGGATGGCGTTGTGCCTAGTGCGATGGAATTTGACTTGACAAACAAATAGGAGTATTCTTGTTCACACTTGACATACAAACACCTTGCTAGGATGTACCTAACAAAGCAAGTATTCACCAAGTTATATTACAAGAACATCCAACAAGCACAATAGACAAAAGATAATGATCGTTGCCCCATTCCTATCTCTCTAAATCCTTTGTTCGAATATCATCGAGAGGTCCTTGGAATGAGCACGATAAGATAAATCAAAAGAAAAGATCAAGTACACAAAAAAGCCAATGTTCTTCATACCTTTAGCCAAAGGGATGTGTTTTGATAGGATAAGAATCCAATTGATATCCAAAATGATGCCCATTGTTAGAACTATATATCCTAGGACATGCATTGTATAGGATGATGATGGGTTGATAAGTTGTTTGATAGGATTTTGATATAAGGTCGATTGACATGTTTGTGAATGATGAAGGTTTTATTTTACATTTAAAGGTTTGTTGTTTTGATTTTGATTTTGAATTTAAAGTTTGCTTTTGATGATTGCTGTGGTTGTTTCTATTTATTTCTCCAAAGGGTAAGGGTGATGATCAGTTTATTATGGATGATTGATTATTTCAAGTGAAAGCGAAATGGGACAAATGTATTTTTTCAAATATTTGGGTGTTTTTGACGTTTTTGGAATGTTTTGAGGTTTTTTTTTGGTATTTTCAAGATTTTACAAATGTTTTGATTTTTTATTCTTCGATGCTTTGGGGTTTTTTGAGATTTTTTGGATTTTGTGTTTTTTGAATGTTTTTGGATTTTGATGTCTCGAGGGCTAATAAAAAATTATTCTTGCCTACATTTAAGCTCAGAGACAATGTAGTTCATATATCATGTTTTTGATGTTTTATGACTTTTTGAGTGTTTTTGGATTTTTTTATATGTTTTGGATGTTTTTGGATTTTTTGCATGATTTTGATGATTTGGACATGGATATGTGTGAGGATATCAGTGCTCTATTTTGGATTTTGTTGAAAACCAAGCTAAGGTTGATTGATCAAATCGATGGATTGATGATAAAAACATTGTTGAGGATACACAACAATGCAAGGATAGTGTTAAGCAACACAAGGATTAGGATGGATATCCCAAGATGATCAGGATTTGATGATGATATCATTGTTGAGGATACACAACAATGCAAGGGGTTGATTGATCCAGATTGATGATGATAACATTGTTGAGGATGCACAACAATTCAAGGATAGTGTTAAGCAACATGAGGACTAGCAAGGATATCCCAAAATGATGATGGATTGATTGGATTTGATTGATTAGGACTTTAAAGCTTGGTTTGAAACAAAAGATGTTTTGGATGATTGCATGTGACGCTTGAAGTGAAAATTAGATGGAACTGATAGTGATTGTTTGTATTGATGTTCAATGAAAGATGAACCTTGATAAGGAACATATTCTTGTCAAAATACGCCACAGGTTAGTGATTTGGATTTTTGCTCACAAGTGGTGGGCCAGTTTTATTTCATGTTTTCCAATGTTCAGATCACCACATAAGTTGGAGGCTATAGATCAATATTTATTCCCGAAGCAAGATGTAAATATCTGCCCCCAATGTCTAGCAATGTATGGAATGCGATGTGTGGATGCTTAGATAAGTGTATGGATGGATGAATATGGTAAGCATGCAAAGGATGCCAAGGATTATCTTGTGATAAGATAAGGTGTTCAGATAAAGAATGCCCAATGGATAATGCTTCATGGCTCAGATAACACTGGGTAGAATAGGATCAATGAAAATGACCTATGTCAAGATGTTTACCATAAGCAAGTGTGAAGTGTGCCCCAAACTTTCATCAAGATCAAGATAGCTTGGATGATGGATGCTGATGGATGAAAATGGATTAGATAAATGGTTCATGAATGGATTTATTATGGCTGAGATGGATGGAATGCTAGATTTATTATGGATGGAATAAGATGCTTTCACCTGAACTGGTGCACGTAGATGCTCAATTCCACACATGACGCCTGTTTGCCAAGTTTTCATATGGTCTTTCCCAAAGCGCCACCATAGTGGTTTTCACTAGAGGATGATTTTTATCTGTACTATTTTCATATTTTTTGATTTTTTTGGATTTTCACATTTTTTATTTTTTTTGGTTTTTTTTGAAAGATTTTAAGCTCATGTCGAACCACCTTGTGTTGTTGATGTAGACGCTTCTATCATAATGTGCCATCGATATCCATCTTGAAGAAGTTTTTTTTCCAAGATACATGCACTTGAATACAACTTCTGAGATTCTTGATCTACTTCGTTGATATTGGAGTTGAAATTGTCTATGTGTGCACATCATGATAGAGTGCCTTCTAAATCCTTATGATGAAGGGTCGTTGCCAATACATGGTCAATGTAAGAACTGGATATCATGCGTGGAGGTGTGGATGGAGTGTGTTTAGGAATAAAATATGGATTGGTTGATAGCTTGGAATTTTTGACTCTCCAAACTTGGAAAGATGAGCAATGATGGGTGGATATGAAAGTGTGTGTGGAATTAGGACCAACTACCCGATATACTTCAAGTACGTCACTTGGGAAGCCCAATTTTTCTTTTACAGACATCTTGATGGATACTCTTTCCTTCTTTATTTTTTCCCATAGTTTCTTTGACTGATGGAGTTTGATAGGGATAATATTTCTTTGTATTCTTTGGTATCCATGTGTATTTGATTTTTCTGATATGTTTCTTAGCTTCTTTTTCTTTGATGATGTTCTTCTTGTTTTGATTCACATATTTCTTTTGAAGTTGGTCCCAATTTGTGGATGGGGTGATGGGTGGATGAAGATTCATGGTGTGGCTGGTTGTAGTATTGGCATTGGTTTCACCATAAGGACTCTTCATGCTCCCTATGTTGATGTTTGATTGAGACATAGTTGCCCCCAATATTGTGGTTGTAGTACCTTCATGCTTTGATTCTACCTGTTCTGAGAACTCTTGTTTAGAATGCATTCTCTGATAAATGACCAATAAAAATGACGTTATTTCCATTTGTTGCTTTGCTAACTCTAGAATATCCTATTCTATCTCACTTGTTTCTTTGACTGGATAATGTTGGATATCTTCATACATGATGTCCCCAATATGAATTTGGGATATATTTGATCCTGATGTTGACAACTCAGTTCGATTGTAGGAGTCAATGACCTACTCTTTTTGTGTAATAATGTTAGGAGTAAAGGATTCCTATTATGAATGAAGATCATCTACGTGTCCATCCAAAAGAAGCATCTCATAGGTAGATGTAGGAGTATGTGTTATATATGGACATGATCATCATTTGTGACATCTTGTATAGATAAGAGATTGTCTATTAGATCATTGTAGTATCTTGGAGATACAAATTCTTGATCTTGAACGATTTTGGAATTGCTTTCGACATACTTTGGATCAAGTTATTGACATGGGTCAATTTTAAAGGATGGATTGCTTATAAAGGATTATTGGATGTCATCATTAGGAATGGGAAGTGGCTCAATATCCTCTTGATCTTTGAGTGGACTTGGGTCAAATGTTGAGCTAAGGATTCCTTTAGTATCTGTAACCATGGGGTCAAAGGGTGTCAACATGTCTAGGGAAGGAACATTGCTAGACTTTGGTGAAAGATGTTGATCGTGCTTTGGAATAAATCCTTGAGATATGTTCTTTAACTCATAAGGCAATGTAGAGATATTTTCAATATGATCATTGGTCAATGGATCATAGATTATGTTAATGGGATCAAATAATTCCAACACTCCTTGAAATAGATCACTAAAAAGTGGCTCTTGATGTATGGTAAGTTGATCATTAGATGGGGTAGAAACATCTTTGATGTGCTCATTAATTGAGAGATCTTGAACATTGTTTTCAAAAATTCTGATGGAGAGATTATCAATGTCTTCAACCATAGGGTCAAAGGATGTTGACATTTCTTGAATTGGATCATTGTTGGGTATTGTTGGTGGATTTTGATCATGATTGAAAAGTGACTCTTGATTTATGTTAATTTGATCATTAGATGAGGTGAAAACATCTTCAATGTGCTCTTTGATGGATAGATCTTGATCATTTTTTTCAACAATTGCAGTGGGGAGATTGTCAATGCTATCACTAGTGGTTGAATTTTCATCGTCATCCCTAATAGTGATTATCTTTAGATCAATGAAGTCTTGGATGTGATTTTTGAGTCGAATACAACTTGATGTTGTGTGCCCCTTTGTTTTGTGAGAATCACAATGGTGCTCCTCGTTATAACCTAGTGGTTTAACTAGGGGTTCTTGATAGTTCCCATAGACAGGGAGCTTGATGAGATTTTCTTGTACCAATTGTTACAAGACTGATTCAATTGGTCTCCCAAGTGGTGTGTACTTTTTCTTGTTACCTTGTGAGATTTTTACTTTAAATTGACCTTGTGGTGATTGATTTTGGAGAAGTGGTGTTTGATCTTTGAGATGTGGAGATTGATATTCGAGATGTGGGGGTTAGATTTTTTGTTGATGTTGTTGATCTTGGTATCCAACTTCTTGACATTGGAGGTATTTTTCTTGACATGGTTGCAGCCACAACTTACTGCTTTGATGGCATGGTTCAATCAATGGTAGAGTACATTGATTTTGGAGTTAAAATGTATCTTGTTTCAAGGCTTCAATTAGTTTGTTAAGTGAAGAAATTTGGTCTAGTAAAACTTGGTCTTGATTTGGATCTTGGCACCCTTGATATAGTTGATTTGGATTTTGTTTAAGAAAATTTAGAGTGTATACTTGTGGTGTTTGATTTTGGACAATTTTATGATTTTGATGCTTAGATTTGGCATGATAGGTTGAAATTGAACATTATTGTGGTTGGGAATCACATTTCATTGATTTAGGTAACTTTGGTTTTGCATGGTGTTACCTTGACTTGGATCAATACATGGAGTCACTATCATTGTGTTTAGACTTTGAACAACATTTGTGTGATTTGCAAACATATCTATCCCAAAGTTTTCCAAGTTTGGATTCAAAATGTTTATGTTTGGTAAAGTTGTATTGGGTACATTCATATTTCGCATGTAGGGATTTGATGGGATGATGTTTGTTTGAAGGCTCATGCATTGGGTGTTTGGTTGATAGATTTATAGTTTTGGATTTAGATCTACCATTGGGAAAGGTGTTCCAATCTTTTGAGTAGGCATACTCACATTTGTTGTACCATTGATCTTTGTGGGAGATAATGATACCATGTACGGATTACATAGATGTGAGTGTTGATAATCAATCAACATTGTAAGGCTTTGAAAGTTTAGTTGACATGGATTACTCATGATGTATGGATTAAGTTTATATTCCATGTTCTTCTTGTGTTTTGATCTTGTTAACAAAAGTTAACCTCTAAAGTGTTCAAGACCAATGATGAGATAAAGGATGAAAAGGGTGAATGATATGGATGTTTGAACTTTTTTGTAACTTTGGGTTAATGCTAAACTTTAGGATTTGATTTTGATGGTTTTGATTGGATAGTGAACTTGTAAACCCTAAGATTTTGGATGTGATCTTAGGATAAACTTGTTCAAAATGGGTGCTAATTTAGCTAAGTATGTGAGGAAGTATTCATCAACACATACCTAACTAAACAGATGATTTTGATTTGGTTTAAGGATGTACCCAAGTCTAGATAATGATGTTTTCGAAGCTCTAAAGTTGTTTGTGGGATGAGATGATAAATGTTTGGAATGGATAAAGTGTTTGATTTAGTCCTAAATGAACCTAAGAGGGACTTCATTTATAAGACCAAGATATTGAAGAACATGCTTTTCTCTAAGAGTAGTTCAAAACCAAAAGACCAATGCTTGCTCGAAAGATGATAAAAAGATAAACAAGCACATGTGTGGGGTCTAAGGATGAGAATCCTAAGGGAAAGCAATAGCATATGAATTCGTTCAAGGATATTTGCTTCTCTAAAATTTTTGAAATTCAAATGATTTGTTTAATGTTTGTCTCAATGTTTTTGAACAATAAAAGTGTTTTGTAACCAATAACAAGCACAATCCTATGGATATGAAAGACTATATTTTTGAGTCCCCACTTGGACAATTCCAGCTACGCTTATTTTTAGTGAATAGTTAGATGCTTGACCCCACTAGCTCCCCTCCATGACACTCACTTATATGGGGAAACCAAGCATCAACACCCATGAAACTCCCATGGCATGCTTTCCATTTCTACTGAAGACTGTAAAAGTGTGGGGTGGCTTCAGAATGACCATTCTTGCACCAAAAAATAGATGGGGATTTTGGCATTTCTACAACAAGGGTATTAATTCAGACTTTCTGTTTGTAGGAGTTGACCCATTGAGGCGAGAGACCATTGTTTCCCTTCTCGTTGGATTCAACGGCCTGATATTGACTTTTATTCCAATACCCACATTTATATCCTAGCTGGAAATACTCTTGGCTTTAGAGTGTTACCAGTTGAGTCATTCCCTTGGGTGAGTACTTTTTCCCCAAGGCAGGCCCTCTAAGATAAACAAAAGCAAGTAAACATATTCATAGTTTGATCAAACCTCATTTAGAAACAAAGGGAGAACAAATGCAATAGGTTTACTCACACTCGCACAATGTTTTGTTCAATTTTAGTTCTGAAAATGAGGTGTGGAGGTAATTGCTTTATCCCAACCTAAGACCATCAAAAACTCTTTTGATTCTCAAGATCATCATGAGGCATGAGAGAAACACATACGTCTTTTCAATGGTGTTAGTTTGAGTAAGTAATCACAAAAAAAAAGTTGCACATGTTCATTTTAAGTCCACAAAACAATGATTTTGATTCATTTTAAAGCAGCAACATGAGATATGAAATTTTCCTTGTTCAATTGTTAACTTCAAATGAAATCTAGTCAATTTTCCTAAAGTTCATTTTAACCCTTTGCAATGAAAATTGAAAGCTTTTGTAATGTTCGTTTTAGAGCCCAAAAAAATAAAATAAAATGAGTTGATCTAAAACAGAAAATTAAAGCATAAAATAGAGGCTCTAAGCATTAAAAAATTCTTTGTGAGTTTCAAGTTTCAATGCCCAATTTCCTTCAACTCCAATCTGCTTATGGTTTCTTGATTCCAATGCCACCGATTCTTTATGTGAATTGCAAAAAAAATCTATATGCAAGAGCTATATACCATTAGATTTCAAAACCACTAAAGAAAGAATGATAACCAAATGAATAACAAGAAACCCCCTTTTTGTTTAACTCTACAAAAGAGTCACTTTACACATTCATATTGATCAGCCTTAAGCATAGTATGCTAAGTCCAATTGGATAATGAGGATGTAATTGTGATAAAATCTAATGCCAAAGTACTTGTATCAGTTATTCAATGCATACAATAAAATTCAAGTAAATAGCATTAGAAGTCGTCTTTGAGATTTGAACACTCAAAAAGGAATAATGGCATTTACTGCCACTCCAAAGATGACCTGTACGCCAAACAATAAATCAGATCACAAAGCACACAGTTGATGTTAGAAGATTATGTGTAATGATCAATATTGAAATAAATAAATAAAAGGAACACCTTGAATCAAACCTTTGCAGGTCACATTAAATACCATAGTCACACATAAATGATGGTCAGATTAATGTCTTATCTGGTCTTTTACTTGGGTACAATAACCTTTAATGGATCACTTTGCAATTTTGAAATGGTTAAAAAGTCTTCATTTCTTTACCCACACAACCCATTCATTAATGATAAAAACAAAAATATTAATGATAGAAACAATCATCACAAGCTACAGTGTAGGTATTTGTTACAACCAATAACCCTTAAAATAGTGAATGACTGGAGATGCGCTTAGCAATACAAATAGTCTAAAAGAATGAAAATCCGACCTCCAAGATGATTCGTGCCACCAAAGATCATGCATATTTGAAGTTTTCCGATCATAAATTAAAAAAACATCTTTAATTTGCAATCAAGAATGATCTTTCCTTTTGATTTCCCTTATTGTGCCCATATGTAAGCATCTTGTATGTTCACACAAGGGAAACTTGTAGATCTTGTAGATGCAACTCTCTATCGCTATTGACATTTTGTCACAACTGCAACACTTGAAGTGTTTGAAAAAATACCTTAAAGAAATGTTAACTCATAGAATGCAGTAATTGCGAGATATACACAAAATGCATTTGTTAAAAAAGGGCTATAGAAATTTTCAAGAAAATGTAATTGATAGGTGTAAAACCAAATTTTGCAACCTATGCTAGCATCAGCCCAATTTTCGCCAAAACAGAAGCATAAAGAGGGTATGCAAATTGTTTAACATAATGCTTTATGGGAAACTAAAACTGCAATATCTTTCAACCCAAGAATAGAAAATAAAAACTGTAAAATGGGAATTTCATTATGACGAAAAGGGTATCCAAAAATGTAAAAACATCTAAAAAATGATAAACTTGAAATTTAACTATTTTTGGGTGATGCAAGATTGCCCTTACACCACTAGATGCTCCTGCATCAGACACCCAGGGTAATTTTGAGAAGTGACCCTGTCACGTCTTAGATGGTGGAGGAAAAACCAATCGGTCAACCACTACCTTAGATAGCCAGGATGAATCTTCCACAGGCCTTCCTCTCCATTTCACCAGATATTCTTCATACTGCCTATTTATGGTACTCCTTCCCACATGACTATCCAAGATTTCCTCAATCTCATCCTTTTCTGAAGTAGAAGCTGGAATCCCACACTGTTCCATCATTGGTACTTCCTCTACGCCACCTTCATGATACTCTGTCAAATCTAAAATGTTGAACACAGGGGAAATGTTGAATCCATCCGGCAACTCTACCTCATATGCATTCCCTGAATCATGCTTCTTCAAAATTTTACAGGGACCGAACTTCTTCATCTTCAATTTGTTATATGTTCCCACTGGACACCTTTCTTTCCTCAAGTGGACCATCACTTCATCACCAATCTAAAACTCCTTATACCTCCGCTTCTGGTCTGCCTTAGCCTTATATTGCATATTCATCTTGTTAATATGTTCTCTTACCTTCTCATGTATATCCTTGATGTGTTCTGCAAAATCTTCAGCTTCAGCACTTATTTTCTCCTCTTGGTCCATCTTCCTCAATTCTGGAGCTATTCTGGGGCTACCTCCATACACAATCTGGAATGGTGATCTACCAGTGCTTCTGTTGACATAATTGTTGTAAGAAAATTCTTCTTGGGGTAAAATCAAGTCCCATCCCTTGGGTTTATCTCCTACCAAACATCTTAGTAGGTTACCTAGACTCCTGTTAACAACCTCTGTCTACCCATCTGTTTGTGGATGGTGTGCAGAACTGAACTTCAGCTCGCTCTCAGCCTTCTTCCACAAGGTCCCCTAAAAGTACCCCACAAATTTAGTATCGATCATTTGAAACAATACTCTTTGCAGACCATGTAGCCTCACCACCTCTTGAAGAACAAGTCAGCAATGTGGATCATCATGGGTCTTCTCGACATGGAATGAGATGTGCCATCTTCAAAAACCCATAACCACCCACAAAGACCTAATCATTCTCACAGGCCCTGGTAAACCAAGAACAAAGTCCATACTTATATCCTCCCATGGCCTCTCTAGTACGTGTAAGGGCTGATATAAGCCCTGTATTCTGGCTCACTCCTTTAGCCATCTGACATACCCTGCAACTTTGTACAAACTTCTTCACATCCTGTGACAACTGAGGCCAATAATAATGCTCACCGATAATGGCAATGGTCTTATCCCGACCAAAATGTCCTGCCATTCCTCCACTATGCTTCTCCTTTATCAGGTTCTCCCTCATGGAACTCCTCGGGATACACAATTGACTTCCCTTAAATAACATGCCATCCTCGATTATGAAATCCAGCCACCTTGTCCTGTCCACTGTAACAGGTTCCTTGCAAGCTTTCCAAGCCTCTGCAAAATCAGGATCTTCTACATACAGTGTCTTGTGTTCATTGAAC
>VDFB02193867.1:444699550-444734493 GCA_007258455.2 Sequoia sempervirens
TGAACCAGAAAATAGACTAACAACCTAGCTAATGGTTTTTAAGAGAACAAAACAACACTATGAAATAATAAATATAAAGATGAATATGATAAAGCAAGTAGATTAAAAAAATAGGGGGAGAACAATGATCTCACAAAAGAGCCTATTCGCTAGCTAAGTCCAAGTACACTTCCACCTATACACAAGAAAGAGGAAAATTGTTGGGTGGTTGTATAGGGGCTCGCTTCAATCAAACCCCCATTTTGGTGTTTCCAACTCCACATACAATCAAGATAGAAATAATGGACAAAAAGTGTGATAAAGGAGGAATGAAAGAAAAGAACACAATAAAACTACAAAATAGTAATATGCTGCTCAACCAAATTGTAGAGGAGAGGAGTAGAAAGCTTACCACCTCCACCAAGAGCTCACTAGCTAATGGAGGAGAAAATGAGGTGACTCAAGCCCTTACCACAATGGTGTTGTTCAACACTTGCTCTATGGAGTTGATGGAGTGTTATTGTTGTTGCTATGGAGTGCAAAGTGATGCTTGAAGGATGAGAGTGCAAGAAGTGAATACTGGAATGCTTGGAGAGATCAAGTTGAGTACTTAAAAGGATTATGTAGAGGATGTATTAAATTCTTAGAAGGATGAAATGAAGGAATGAAGAGTGAATTTGAATGGAGAATGAGAAAAATGACCATATTTGGGTTAGATGGTCAATTAGGGGTGTTACAAACCAACTCCAATGAGAAGTGTAAAGCCTCAGTAGGCTTCAAACACAAGAATTCGTCAAGGACATAAGTGCACTGTGCAGACATTCACATGCCTCACAGGTGTCCTCGACAGTTATTCTTCTAGTGACGCACAAAACAGATGCCAAGTGGAATGAAGGCAACGAGTTGATGCAGATTTTTGCCTTCAAATTCAATTTTCTAAGGTGAGGAACTGTAAAAGGGGAATTTGCATAAGGGGTGCAAATTTTCTCCTATACGACAACTTATTTCTAAAGGTGCATTTTATTCTTAGGTCTATAATTGAGGGATAAATTATTTTCTATAACTATTTTGTCTTCACCTCCTTATACGACGATTTTGTTCCATAATGTTAGTGGCAATTCTCTTTATAATTTTCCCTTGACTTTATTTTCTTAGTAATACAATTAATATGATGTATCATTGATTCTATTGATGTTGCAAGACCTTGGTGCTGTGTGCTTGTCATATTAGATTTTTTAATGATTTCTATTAACATTTGAATCTTAGTTTAATTATTTTCAATTTATCCTAAAATGTTTTATTTGGTTCTAGAAGGATTCTTAAGGTTGTAGGAGGAGTTTAAGGGGTTTATTTTCCTCAAGCTCTCTAGAATTTTTTTATAGTGTATTTGATTAGGGGAGAGAGAGTTTGGAGGTCGAGGGGGGGTTAGATTCATTGAAAATTAAAAGTTAAAAAATCAACAACTTTATGAGTAAAAAATATTTTATTTTAACTAAAATTATTAACAAATTGATTGAAGTTACCTCTTGCATGCTATCATAACATTGTTTATCCACAAGAAATTTTTTCAGTCAAATGTAAATGAATTCATGAGATTTCTCACCTCACACTCTAAGGAAATACGAATGAAAGAAGTCATGTTTGCCCTTCTTTTTTTCTTCTATGATAGTCATAATGTATTTGGATTATTATACAAGCACATTTAAGCTCATTATTAATCAAGCCTAAGAGTTACTAGCACTACTAACCCATAATGTGTTCACATTAAAGCATGCACATACTATGATTTTTATAGTGTAAAATAGTTATTCAAATTTTCAACTCTTTTTTTTTTGCCACTTCTTTGCTCTCATTTTTTTGTACATACCCAACAACTCTTGTACATCAAGATATTACTCTTGATCTAGAGCATTCTTTATTTTTTTTCATATATATATATATACTCTTGGAAGGTAAGGATTGAGGGTATATATTTTACAAAATTCATCCAAAGTAGGATTGGAGTCTCATCTCTTATGATGTCAAAGTCTTGCACTCAATAAGATTTGATCTCTCATCAATCAAAACCTTTCAACTTCACTAATAAACATCAATCAATTTTTTTAACTTTTTTGTTAAATGCCCCATAATTACCTAGCTATTCAACTTCGAATGGGCAGAAACAATTAAAAAGAAACTTCCACCCATTAGTAAAAATAATGGCACTATCTTACGGTTCCAACTATGAAAACGTGTCAACATCTCTCAAGTTTAGAATATGTTAACGTCACATAAATTTAAATATATACCTAAGTTAGAACAGTGGTTAAAACTTAGGTAGAATGCTTAGTCCGGTGACGGTGGAACTGGAAATTTAGGTGCACGACAGGGCAGGAAACATTGTTTTATGTGCCATAAGCTTTCAAGCCAATAAATCGTTCAACTCTGTACCTACCGCAAATTCAACGATGCTTCGGAACTCTCTCTGTCAATGGCTCTCAAGAGTCAAGACCTCCGTTTCACGGAACAGAGAACAAAAGTCTTTAATGTCTTCTCGTGAAGGTCTAGGCAGACCTAGAAAGGCGCGTGTATTCATAAATACATATCAGACAATGAGGAGAAGTAGTTACAATGACGTTTGTGGTTACAATCTTCACCTTGGATACTCTTCAACCTGTAAATTTTAAGTGGCCTGTATTTGTCATTGAGAAGAACAAATGTTGCAGGCAATCGGAATTTTAAGGATTTCGCCCTTCTTATTACATATAATAACACAACCTGTGTGATATCCGGACTGCCCACTTTCATCATGGCAGGCCCAAATACAAAGGCTAGCCACTCCTGGGTTGCCTTGTATGTACTCCTAATTTCAGCCATACCTAATTTTGTTCTTCGTATAGAAGCCGATCCCCAAATTATAGAGGCCGGTCATGGCTGTAGTCTGATTAAATTTGCAAATGCCACCGTTTTCAAAGAAAACCTAAACACCGTTTTCTCGCTGCTTTCCAAACACATTTCTTCAACAGGGTTCGCAACGGCCTCATCAGGGACTGGTATAGATGGCGTATATGGGCTTGGCCAATGCAGAAAAGACTTGTCAATGGAGGACTGTAGTAAGTGCTATGCAGCGGCCGAATTACAGATTGTTAGATACTGTCCCGTCGAGATTGGGGCGCGCATGATTTTCGACGGATGTTTTTTGCGTTATGAGAATCACACTTTCTTTGATCAGGCAGTAGATGCCGGCAACTCCAATGTGTGCATCTCTGACTCTTCCTCCCGTCCTAAACTTTTTAATGATACTGTGCTGAATTTGCTAGCGGACATCAAATCTAAGGCTCTCAAAAACGGAGGTTTTGCCACTGATGAAATTACTGCCAATGAATTACCGACGACAATTTATGGACTGGCTATGTGCAGACCCACACTTTCCACAAATAGCTGTGACGTTTGTCTCCAGCACGCTACAAAGCTCGTACAACGGTGCTTTCCACTTAGGGATGGAAGGGGTCTCGACGCTGGCTGTTTTTTGCGTTACTCCACCATTGCTTTTTTCTCCACTCCCTCTTCTTCCTGTAAGTCACTGCAAGTTTGTATTTAATTGTAATTATAAGTTTTATGCGATTTTCCAAAAATAAGTGTTGGAAACTTTAACCTTTAAAAGATCGGTTATTACTTCTTTCAGACTGGTTTGCAGTCCACACACTTTAACTCTACTAAGTATAAGTACATAGCTTATTACTTTTCAAAGTAGTTTGCATTTCACATTCTACCCTGCAACCGCAGCTAGCATTTAAGCTAGGCGATTGCAATTGGTGCAAATTAAGTCAACAAAATTGTTTGATTTGTTTTCGATTCTGTTAAATGTTTGTAAGGTTTGGATTTTACTGTTTCTACAGCAAGCCATTCTAAGACTGTGGTCATCTTGGTCGGAACTCTGGGAGGTGCAGCTCTCATTGCTGTATTGTGGCTGCTGTTCATATTCAGGCACTCTTTTCGAAAGATGTACACTAAAGTCCCCGGCCGAAGCCAGGATGAAGAAGCAGGTGAAGGAATGCCATTTTCTTACAAATTGATGAAATTAAAGAAACTGTACCATAGGAATTGTTAAAGACATGAAATTTTTACTGTCCAGATTTATTTTCATGATCAGAGAAGAGAATTGTTTCAGATTGCATTCCATTACATTCTATTATCCATCACTAGGATGAGATAGTCAGAGTAGAGAACGCTCCATGATTCATCATTAGGTATATCAGGTATATCAGGATGAAAGTTAGACAAGAGGAATTCCTGAGGCAGCTAGAGAAAGCGAATTTCTAGATAGATTGATTAGGCTTTTCTAGCTCTCTCATCCTGATATGTGATGATAGATTATGGAGTTTTCTCTTTTCTAACTATCTCATTCTGATAATGAATCATAGAATGTGATTTCAAAATGATTCAAATTCAACAGCTAATGAAGGAAATGTTTGTTTTTTTCCTTCAAATTGATGAAGTTTTTACAGTAAGATTTGTTCTGAAATACAATCAACAGGTTATTTGTTTTTTTAATTTTTTCGTAAACCAAATGTTCTGAATCCGGTTGTGCTATGATTTTTCCTTTTTCTGAACTTGAAAAGCCCTCTTCAGTAATATAGGGTTAAAGTTGTTTTTCAAATGTCTAAATGTCCAATTTGGTCTTAGCAGAGGTTTTTTTTGCTGCCGAGGAAAACCCTAAGGGGGATCATCTATTTAACTACGATTCCCTTCGAGCTGCAACTAATAATTTCGATCAAAGAATGAAACTCGGGGAAGGAGGATTTGGTCAAGTTTATAAGGTATGAGGATTACCAATTTGTTCACAGTAAAGCAGACGTTGACTCCTGTTTTTAACCTGATTTGGGATCTTTGGTGGTAGGGAATATTTAGCGATGGCCAGGAGGTTGCAGTGAAGAAGCTTTTCGTACAACAGTCGACGGGGGTGCTCGACGGATTTGTTACAGAAGTGAAGCTGATCAGCGCTGTTCGTCACCGTAATCTTGTTCGTTTGCTTGGGTGTTGCAGACGAGGAACGGAGAAGTTATTGGTTTACGAATTCATATCAAATACGAGCCTTGACAGACATCTCTTTGGTTTGTCAAAACCCTTACAAAGAAACAGGGCAATAAAACTTTTTTTGAGTTAAATCTCTAGGAATCTTATAAAAAAATTAAAAATCTCTGGCAGCGAATACGTCCGAACCACTGAGCTGGAAAACGCGATTTGAGATCATTTTGGGAACGGCACATGGGCTTGCATATTTAAACGAAGAATCCCCCATTCGAATCCTGCACAGGGATATCAAAGCCAGCAACATACTTCTAGGAAACGACTTTCAGCCCAAAATTGCAGACTTTGGACTGGCAAGGTTCTTTCCAGACGACCTGACACATCTTACTACAAGAGTCGGTGGGACAATGTAAGATTCCCTAAGGTTATTTACCTGCATGTATCCGTTGCCCCCTCCCTCTGTTAAAATTCCAGGCATTGACTTATCTATTAGCTCTGATTTTGGTCTGTGGCAGAGGGTATACGGCGCCGGAATATGCTCTTCACGGTCAGTTGACAGAAAAGATAGATGTGTACAGCTACGGCATGCTTGTTCTTGAAATTGTAAGCGGCAGAAAGTATGTTGATCCTAAACTTCCAGCACAGATGGAACTCCTCCTAGGATGGGTAAGCATCAAATTGCAGCCTGGTTAGTCTTACCAATTTAGATTTTTTTTTTCAAATCAAAAATCATTTCTATATGAAGGCTTTTTTTGAGCCTCTGAACGTTAAAAGTTAATATTTCTTTCTTTCTATATAAAATCATTTAGAGTACACGATTACCAGGGCATGATCAGATCATGCCAGGCTGCTAAGCAAACACACCTACTCCACTAGCTGGAGAGGGTCCCACTTGCAAGTTGAGGATAAGAATCCTCTGTTTACTTTCATCTATCAGACAAATAAGCACCATGCTGACTGTTTACAGTCAGATCAAACAAAATAATTCATACCATTTACTGTCAGTCCTAAGAAACTGATTACTGTTAATCTAAACAAACCGTCCCTTTGACCGGTTAATTACTTTAAGGGGCCTGTTAACTATTAGCAGAGAAAACAAGAGCATTCCAAAAGGGCACAGGCCAGATCGTGCCAGGCTGTTCAACCATAACAAACACACCTACTGCACTAGCTCGCCATTGCAAATTGAGGATAAGTATCCTTTCTTTACCTTTAAACTTCTACACAAAGAATAGACAAGAATACAATAATTTTTAACTTTCATAAGTTTATGAAATAGGAAATATCTTTTTTATCTTTCTATAAATCTAGGATAAAATAAAATGCAGCCCTCTATAATTTATAGAATAACAAATTCATTGTTCCCTACCTTTTCAAAAATGCTGAAAGATGATGAGGTAGGATGTTTTCCTAATCGTATCTTCTTTCCACAAATAAATAACAGACTGATTACTGTATTTCTAGATTTTACTGTGTATAATTTATTTGCATCAACTCTTCAATCACACTTCCATAATTTTTTTCCTATGGCTCTCTTCTCATTCTGATGATGGATCACAGAGTGTGATCCCAAATGTTAATGCAAATAAATTATACACAGTAAAATCCACAAATACAACACTCATTAATTATAGACTGTAGAAATCTAATATCTCTAACATACTAATTGTTTTCATGTCAGACTAAACAAACTGTCCCTTTCAACAATCGATTGTTTTCATATAAAAAGTGGTCCAACAACAAACCTTATTTTTTTAATTGAAAACAAGAGAGTTTTCTGTAGAACACGAGTTGAATATCATTTGCTCTAAGAGACCTGTTAATAAATCCTTGGATTTACATGCAGGCATGGAGTCTATACGAGAAAAATGAGGCATTTAGCTTGGTAGAGCCAAGATTAATTGAGTCAGATCCGGAGGTGAATAAAGAAGAGATATTAAAGGTAATCCAGATTGCTTTCCTTTGCACACAAGGAGCTCCTGAGTTGAGGCCATTAATGTCTAAAGTGGTGTCCATGCTGACAAGCAATACAGAGATTTTGGTTCAGCCCACTCGCCCGGCTTTTATTGACAACAACTCCACTTCAAACGGACTGGGATCGGTTAATATTGGGTGGGTGGAATCCCCATCGATAGCAACAACGCAAGCTAGCCTCTCCATCTCTCTCGAAGCACGCTAACTCAGGTAATTATGGTTGTCTCACTCCAGTAATCCAATCCAAATGCGCTGATAACGCTTCAACGCATTGATTTCGATCGATGTTACCGCCACCGGCTCAGCCTGTTTCTTCGTGCATTATGAGTCCACTAGAGAAACAAAATTTCTATCTATTCAGCTGCTTTTGTCATGTTTTTCCCTGCTGTAGTTGTTAATTTTGGTTGATGTATTCCCTGTTGGGACTGTTTTTTGTCTGCTGTAGTAATTGTGTTTAGTTTTCTCTTCTGTTTTTACAGCGGTTGCTGTCTTGTAACTGTTGATGTTGTTTTAGTTGTTCCTGGTTCGTCTCTTCGTGCTTTTTCTGCAGTTCATTACTGCAACCTCTTTGTAATTTGCATACTTTCAATACAAAAAAAAAAAAAATTCTATCTATTCAAACTTACCCTCTTTTCAGTCCAAATCAATGTACTGTCTCGTAATGTCGTATTGAGACGGAACAATTTTATATAGATATGTGTAATTGTAAATATCTTGAAATCAGACTTTTAATCTATATTTTATTGAGTCCTTAAGTTATAAGATAACACTTACAAAAATATAATACAATATAAAAATATATTTTTTATTAAAATAAAATATTTATGTTAGAATATAATATCAGTTTGATAAAATAATTACTTTATACAATTGTATATGTATGGTATATTTAATTATGTAAATTAATAAATAACTTTAGTCTTAAAAAAATTATCATTTATAACATCTTTTTTTATGCATATATGTTTTAAGAGTTTTGGTTGATATATCATTCTTATTCTACATATTGTATGTGAAGTGGGTGTTAGTGAACATACAATTATGTTGAGGTGTAGTTTATACTGGCGAGTAGAGTATAATGGTGTGACTTTGTAGATATAAATTATTTTAGAAAGAAATATTTGTTTTTTAAATTTATAGAAAATAAAATGGCTCTAAAGTAAAATAAACTAGCATACAAACAAATAAAAGAATAGTTATGTCTTTTTATCTATCTATAAATTAATCTAACAAAATATTAGTTAATAGAAACCTTTGTCACTTATACATATTTTTTTATAATGAAAGTAGAATAAAAAATTATATAAACTATGGAAAAAATAAACTTGGTGTAGATAAAATAAAATAATTGTTTGGCAATTAAGTGTTACAAATACATTAGAAAAGTTGTGATAAATGCAAATTAGAGATTGAAATTATATATATAAAAAAAAACTCAATGTAGAGAAAATAAAATACTTTCTTAGTAATAAAGTTTTACAAATACACAAGTAAAAGCATGTAAAGTGCATTGGAGACGAGCACAAAGAAAAATAAGGGAAAAATAACACCAAAAGAAGTAAATAGGAGGCATCAATGTTGCTTGGACAAAATTTTGATGAATTTGAATTGGTCTATGGAAAACACTTCTAGATCGATTAAAGTCCTTAATGAAACATGTTCAAATCATTGCCCACTTGGTTTGAAATGAGAAGGGATCTAAATCCTTGAGGCCACCTTTCATGATGAAATTATTTTGGTTCAAGCACCCAAACTTTTAGCTAAATTTAAAAATTTGCTAGAATAAGGAATGTAAAGGGTGAAAGAGATTCATATTATAGAAAAGGCATAATATAGTTAAACAAAAGGCAAGAAAATTGAACTAGATAGTTATGGGAGATATTTTAGTGAAAAGAAAAGGTTGGAAGGAAAATTGAAAGATATAGAGAAGGGAACTGCAATGAGCATCCTCTTTTGAATGTTTAGGATAATGAGAAGGATTGTTTATAATCCCTAAAATCCATTCTTAGAATGAAGGAGATCAAAGTACAAAGTGTACCCACCTCTCCATGAATATTAAAAGGAAAACAAATAAGATTTAATAGATCAATCATCCCCTAAATAATGAAATCACATATATTAATGTCATTTTCTTGGAGATGCTAAGAATTTTTTAAAGTAATTGCTAGGTATAAATTAAGTATGGGTCATTGAAGCTAAAAAAATCTCTTTTAAATAGCATTTGTACACTAATAAGTGAATAATAAAGCAAAGATCTCTTGAGACCTTTATCATTAAAATAAATTAGAGTAGCATTTTTTGTCCTAATGCTAGAAAGGCTCCTAGCCTAGATGGATGCTAGGAAAGCTTTTATTAGAGGCATTAGGATATATCAATATTGATGTGTGGAGGATGTCATAATATTATCAAAATAAAAAAATGATCTTGAAGGAGAGGAATGCCACCTTTCTCACCTTAACCCTAGAGGTACACAAGCTAAAGAATTATGATCAATTTATGCTTATTATCGTATTTAATTTATCTATAAAATAGCAATAATGGTAATGGACTTAGTCTTAAGAAGTGCATGGTAGGAATTATCTCGAGTAGAGTAGGTTTTTAGAGGGAAGACAAATTCTCGATGGTAAACTTATATCTCGTGAAATTATAAACTCTATCAAACATAGAAAAAAACATTGGATATTTTAAAACTACACATGGAGAAATCCTGTGATAGGGTATCTTGGGAGTTCCACTTTCATATTTAAAGAAAAAGGTTTAGTAAGAGTTGGTGCAATTGGGGCTATAGTTGCATCTCCATCACTACTTAATTCATCCCAATTAATGGGACCTCCACAAAATTATTGCTAAGAGATGTATTAAAGATAGGGCGATTCACTTTACCCTTTCGTATTTTTGTTTTGGGTAGGGAGGCTGAGTGTTAGAATTTTTTAAGTGTACACATATTGTCAAAATTGGATAACATAGCTCACCTCTAGTTTGTTGATTATACTCTTGTCTCTATTTAATATTGGGATGAAGAAACCAGAGTTACTAAGAAAGTTATAGATAAATATGAGGAAACATGATAGAAAATTAATCCCTCACTATACAATGCATATTGGGACCTATGAGGTGGGTAGGTACTCTAGGTCCTATCTAATCATGCCTTTATTATATAGGAAAACATCTTTGCATTGATTGCAAGGTTTTGGTCAATATATAAGATGTGGAAAAATATTAAAGAAAATATAACTAAGATAATGCAAATAATCAAATGTATACCTCAAGAAATCTCCATCCGTCTAGATTGAGCTAAAATAGAATGCACCCTAGTTCTATTTATTTGATCTAAATTATGGTAAGATGTGGATTTCTCACTAAACCAACATAAACTTGGTATGATTGAAATAATGAGGTGGAAAAGAAACAAAATACACTTAACAACAATAGACTTGATTGATGATGAAGGATGAGGGCATCTAGTTATAGAATTTTCAAGAGGAAAAATCAAGGGTAAGGATAGATTGATGACAAATGGATAAGATTGAATGAGGATTATGGTTAGACTCTAAGATGTAGTCATGTCACATGAGGGATAAAGTCTAGGCTTTATGGAAAATGGAAATGGAATGCACAACTTCCTTGTTCACACCAAAAGGGGAATGAAGGAAGAGGGATCCGATTTCACAATGTTCACACTCAAGAACAAACCCTTGAGATTCCAATGCAAAGGAGATTGAAATCTGTCTAAGGAGATTGTCCTCAAGAGTGGAAATTGATAAAGGAGATTAATTACTAATGCAAAACTAAGAAAATGGAAGGTGTTTGAAAACATGTTGTGATATGCAAAATGACTTAGAAGTGCAAGTAAACTATAACAAAAACCTATGAAATTTAAAATGTGCACTTAAAATTGAAGAAGGATGGAATGGAGCTTTGGAATCCTGAAAAATTCACAGTTGATGCTAACTGGGACTCATACGCCCAGCTGGGCATTTTAGTCCTACTTTCGGGAAGATTTTGTTAGAACATGTTTCAGACAACTAGTTACTTAGAATTGCAAAAATATTTGTTTGAGCCTGGAAAGTGGGGCTCATTTGCCACTAATGGTGAATTAGTCCACTTTTAGATTTCAAGAAAATCAAAAGTGGAATATGTATCTCCTAGTCTACACATCTACTGCTGACAGGTTTCCAAATATGAAACTGCAAAATTCAACCTATAGGTGTTCTCCAAGCTTCTTTTAGGGCTTTGACAACTTTGAATGACTTTGGAAATTTGATGGAAACTTTTCCAATCTTGCTCTTTGACAAATCAACAACTTAGATCTGTAAAACACATGCAAAGAGAGGGAAAAATTGTTGAGGGGTTAGTCAATAGGAGTTTGCATTGCTCAAACCCTAGGTTGGTAATTAAACCCTTGAAATGAAATAGAAATGAAAAGAGAATGATGAATGAACAAATACAATGCTACAATTCAGCAAACCCTTGAAGTAGAATGTTGGAGACATGCAAGTAATAGCTCCAATGGATGTAGACTTGAAGATGCTTAAAATGCTTAGAATACTCAAGTGATGGATTGATTAATTGATTGAGTGATCGAGGGGGTGAAAGGAGTGGGAAAACCCTATATTTATACATAATTATGCAATAATTCCCAAAAATATCACATCATAGGCCAACCTCAGATCTTAGAAAATAAAAATCTGCAAGAAATTTGAAATTATTTTTGAGTTTTGTGCCAAAGGGTACTCATTTTCCCCTAATCACAAATGGGTCCCACTTAAGGCATTTTAAGTGAGTTTCTGAATTTAGATATTTTAAATGATGTTTATCAAGATTATTTTCAAAAATATACTTAAGTAAGGCCTGCAAGTGTAAAATGGGGCCAATTAAAGCATAAGAAAGGTCCATTTATTGATGAAAAGTCTAGAAAAGTGTGAAAGTTTGTTAGAACACTTTAAAATAAGGCTTAGTAAATGATAAAAAGAGGTTACTTAGGTGAAATACATTAACAAGACCCTAGAAAAGTGTGAAAGTGTGTTACAACACTTAAGTAAGGTACCACATAATTTATTTTTGTTCACAAGGGCCCAAGACTTAATGTGAATGTGTTATTCACATTACAACAGTAAATAAAGGAACACTTAAGCCAAAATCACAAGGAGGACCCAAATGAGATAGAAAAAGTAGATGGGTTGCCTTTTTGGTGTCCATATTTAGCCCCCACTTTAGTGAGAGAATGAACCTGCTTCAAACTCACACTAAAGTAGATTAATGTGCACCAAAAGGGGTTCCAATGAGCCAATGATAGCAAGATGAGACAACAATAATCAAGAGTGGTGATCAAGCCCACAAGATCAAGATCTCATCACAAACTAGCATAACCACAAAGGGAACATGCATGATATCAAGAATAACAAGACACAAGCATACAATGCCAAAGATGAAAAGAGAAAAATAAAAATGATCAAATCAAGCTTCAATTATTTATACAACACGATGTGGATAAGATCTAGGTTTATTGTCTGAAAAAAAAATACTCACTCTAAGGTGATGAAACTCATGTCTGTTTGCCAAGTGAGAAGGCCTAAAAGGTGAGAAACATACACTCATGGCTTGTATGAACTCACACAAATGTAGGTGGCTATGAGGAAAGTCATGCCTCAGAATGGGCTTCCCGCTCAACCATGATACCAAAGTTATACCTCCTGATAACTTTAATAAGGTTCCACAAAAGAGAAATGGTCTTTTCAAGCTTCACAAGACAAGCAAAACTTTGTATGCTTGGAGCTTATAAACAAACATGATGGATCCACAAGCATACAAGTTGTGTTATGCAAGGTGGCCATATAACAAAAAATGCAAAGTGCAACATGCGAATAATGTTCAAAGGAGTCTTCCTTAGTTCATGTGAGGTCTTTAACTTAGGGAACATTGTGTCTAATGTCTCTAATAGAGGACTGATCAAATAATAGAAAATTCACAACTTAGGGGATGTAGTGTGTTGCATCAAGCCACCAAGAGGAATGTAATATGCTAAGATAGATCATGCTCACGAAGGACATCACACCCAATGTCATCCAAAAAGTGACAAACGCATCGTATGAAGTAAAAACGATGCACTAAGAACCATGAAAAGGAAAAATGCAAAATAATAATTCCAATGTATGCCCCCACTTTAGAGGAATTGCTACACACCATACTATGAGAAATTACTTTAAAGTAGCAAATGAAATATGAAAACAAGAAGAAAGACATGAGAGCCAACTTGGAAAGCCCTATGCCAAGTCATATGTTTCCAAGTAAAGCTACGTCATGGAAGAAAAAGAAAAAAGAAAGGGGTTTCTCCCAAAATGAAAAAACCAAACACATAAGGGATCCATGGATTTGGGGTCAATATGTTTTTTGCTACAATGATATTTTTAGAGAGTTTGGAATTGTCATCATTCCCCAAATACACCAAACTAGAAGAATGACACATAAAGAGTAATAAAAAAGAAAAACCTTTTGGGTCAACATGGAAGAGACATAGGGTGCCTCAATGCCTTGCGTCATCACCATTTAAAGAAAAACATAAGACAAATGAAAAATAAAGGGTGAAAGAAAAGGAAAAGCTTTTGGGTGAACATGAAAGAGACATGAATGTTTCAATGCCTTGCATCATCCCCAAAAGAAAGACACAAAAAAAATAAAAGAAAAGGAAAAGAAAAAGAAAAGCCTTTTGGGTCAAGATGAAAGAGACATGAATGTCTCAATACCTTGTGTCATCCCCAAAAGGAAAACATAAGAAAAAGAAAAGAAAAGAAAAATAAAAAGAAAAAGAAAATCCTTTTGGATCAACATGAAAGAGACATGAATGTCTCAATGCCTTGTGTCATCCCCAAAAGGAAAACACAAGAAAAAGAAAAAAAAGGAAAATAGAAAGAAAAGAATTTTGGGTCAACATGAAAGAGAAATGAATGTCTCAATACATTGCGTCATCCCCAAAAGGAAAACACATGAAAAATAAAAGATAACAGGGAAAAAACAATGCATGACACAGAGAAGAATGAAGGTACAAATAGAGGAATTCCACAAAGAGAGAGAACATCAAATAGAACATCACGAGGGATCACATTATGCACATGCACTCACACAAAAGAAAAAGAAATAAGAAAATTAAAAATGCAAAAGACTAGTAAGGAAAATGTAAGTCAACCTATGAGCAAGTCATTTTCCCTCCTAATATCAGTTTGTATGAGTGGAAGGTGAATAACACAGCTAAGGGACAACGAAAAATGCATTACTAGGACAAGGCTGGCAACTTCTTGCCCCCACTGGGTGCAAGGCAAGAATGAGCTGAGGTAGGTGATGTGAAAGGTCATGTAATAGTGAGAAGGAAATGTTCTACAACTATTACATGACAAGGAGTAGGAGAGTATTTTATGGGATCACTAGATAGCAATTATTACCATTGAAATGATACTTTCTCAGTATTTCTTTCAATGTACGATACTCATCACTACTATGTCCAAGAACACGATGATATGCAAAATGTGGAACTTTGGCATCTTTAGGATATATTACCAGCCTATTCATAGGTGGTAATAGGATGAGTCCTTTATTTAAAGGTATTTTTAATTTCCTTTCATTTTTGAGAGGTGGATGAAGAGGAAACTTTAGTTTTTGTAACTTGTAAGGCCTCTTGCATATGCTCGATTCACCCTTCTCTTGAATTGAAGGAGGACCCAAAGTGATCCTCTCATCCTTGTGATTGTTATTAATCAAGGTTTTCTCTCGAGGAAGAAGGAAATTCAAGTTGGGAGGGGAACCAAAGATTATTGTGCCATTATCATGAAGCCTCAAATATTATCTAGGAGGCTTGTTGTTATGAGAGGGATCTTGATATCCTAACCTCGTTGTGTTTTCATCTTTTGAAATTTTCTCTAAGAGTTGATGAATTCCATGTTCAGTTGTTGTGTTACATCCTTGTTTGCTCAAAATTGTGAAGCCTTTTCCATATGTTTCTTCAAGGTTGATTGGAGTGTTTGTTACTTTATTATCATAAAATGGTGGAGTGTTTGCTTGTCAAGAAGAACTAGGTTCACCTTGTGTAGGGAACTTAGGTTCTACTTTTTTTTCAAGATGTAAGTAACCAAACATCTCAGGAGGTGGTATTGGAGAAAGGTCTTATTGTTTCATGGATGGATAAAAGGATGCATTAGCTTCAAGGTTGTCAAGGAAATCATTTAGGAACTTATTCATGCTATCATCGTCTTCTCCAATGATCTCAACATCATGAGGATGACATTCATGAGGTGATGAAGGAGATTGAGTGAGTTCAATGTCATTAGGATCAGTTCCAAAGTCACAACTTGACATATCCACTAAGGACTTTAATGACATCTAAATCTTATTAAAACACATATCTATGACGTAAATTTTAGATGGCACAAGATGAATGAAAGTAAACTAAAAGCAAGAAATTAAATGAAACATCAAATCTAGAAACAAAAACAAAAAGGTAACAATAAAAAGCAAAAACTTAAAAAATGAAGATTAAATGCTAGAGAATGCAGTGAATAATATGCAACTTGACTAATTCTCCTAGGGTGGCAAATGAGTCCAAGTAGTGATTTTTTTGAATTTTTTTAGAATTTTGGATTGTTTTTTATGTTTTCTATATTTTTTGATGTAGATATGATATGAAAATGTATAATTTTACTAATTTTTAATGAAAGGATATGCAATAATGCAAGCTATATGAGCATTTTATTAATGCAAAATTTGAAATCCTAGAATGCAAATGAAATAATGTAAAATGCAATGCAATATTAATGTAATGCTATTCCTAGATGTAAATGCACTCCAAAGTAGAATTATGATGTTCAAAAGTTGGGTTCACCAAAATGTGGACAATGGAAATGGAATGCACGACTTCCTTGTTCACACCAAAAGGGGAACAAATGAATAGGGATCCGATTTCACAATGTTCACACTCAAGAGCAAACCCTTGAGATTCCAATGCAAAGGAGATTGAAATATGTCTAAGGATATTTTCCTCAAGGCTGAAAATAGATAAAGGATATTAATTACTATGAATCCTCAATCTGCATACTTCAAACAATGACCACCATTAACTTAGTCCATTTAAAATAAGAAAACTTAAGATTCCCTATAAGATTCATTTGAACACACAAATAATGGAAATAAAGCATTTGAAAAGCAAGCAAAACACAATAAAACATTATTCAAATGATCAAACCATCATCCTATAGGGGGATTGGTGCTATTTTGATGTGGAAAATAGCCCTTTCCCAACCCCTTTTTGATAAGCTCCAGATATGAAGATGCAAGATAATGTGTATCAAGTTGTGTAGAAAGATACTAAGATTGTGGAGGATTGATACAATAGAGAAG
This sequence comes from Sequoia sempervirens, assembly GCA_007258455.2. NCBI lineage: Eukaryota > Viridiplantae > Streptophyta > Pinopsida > Cupressales > Cupressaceae > Sequoia > Sequoia sempervirens. The sequence goes on from VDFB02193867.1 coordinate 444,715,898, forward strand.
CTCTCTATTTATAGCCAAGAAGGATAAAAGAATGTCAAACATGGAGGATGTGGGACTAAAAACCAACCAATGGCAAGATGCCACTTGTCAACATGTGAGAGGTTAAGGAATGAACACATTTTGGTCAATGTGCCAAAGAGGGGGAGATTTGAAATTTAAATTTGATGAGAAGATGAGTTAAATGTTGAGTTTGACTTGTGCAAGAGACATGTAAGAGCTCTTAAATGCTTTGTTGGATGTACATGCCAATTTGGGGGGAGATTTCAAACTTGGAGAATATTCCTCAAAGATGCCATGTTGATGGAAAATGATGAATTTAATAAATGAATTAATTGATTTATTTGTGCAAGTAGGAAAAGTTAGAGGATGTGATGGGTGATTGGATTATATTTAATCTTGATTTAGTTAATTTAAAAGAGGATTAGGTGATTTGACCCATTTGACTTCAATTTTAAGGATTAAACTAAATAAAAAATGAGATGAAAGATGTTTTAGATTTAATTAAATAAAGATTTGATTTATTTAATCAAAGAGAGATAACGATAGGCTTAAATTAAATAAAGTTGGTTTATTCAATTTAAATGGATGACCTTAGAGATAAATCAAATAGACTTGATTTATTTGATGAATGGATTAATGAACTTGATTAAATGCATGATGCTAATTTTGCATGTCTTCATTTTTCCCTTTTTTGAAGCAATGTACTTGCTGTGTTGGTTCAAAGAATAAACTTGTTGCAATCAAAAATTCAAAAAAAATCTTTTTTTTTTGGATGCCCCAGCGGAAAAAAGTACACTGGTACATTACCCCCTTGAGAGATTGAGTGAAAGATTCGATTTCAGGGTCGATCTTGCAACAAAGAGGTTCAAGATGGACGTATGGATGGTTATGATGATGATGCAAATGAGATGGTTTTAAGATGCTAAGAATAAAAAATATGTATTATCCTAAGCAATTTAAAATGATGATGTAATGCATGTGAAATGGATGACGTGAATGATGTGATATGCTATGATTATGAGATTTGTGTATGATAATGATTTGTGGATGTAGGATGGATGCACTAGCAATGATGATTAACTGATCATGACGTGATGTTAGTGCGAAAAAGAAGAAAGAAGAAATGAGATGATGACAAGAGGATCCAAAAAGTCCATGATTTGACGAGACTTTATTAGAGATGAAGATGATGATAGATGATGATGATTTGCTTATCGAGGATTGGTACTTTAAAAGGGCTACTTAGCTTAGGTTTGATAACACACATAAACATGATGCATCAAGGTATAAAGAACCAGGATGGCATTGTACCTAGTGCGATGGAATTTGACTCAACAAATAGATAGGAGTATTCTTGTTCACACTTGACATACAAACACCTTTCTAGGATGTACCTAACAAAGAAAGTATTCACCAAGTTATATTACAAGAACGTCCAACAAGCACAATAGACAAAAGATAATGATTGTTGCCCCATTCCTATCTCTCTAAATCCTTCGTTCGAATATCATCAAGAGGTCCTTGGAATGAGCATGATAAGATAAATCAAAAGAAGAGATCAAGTACACAAACAAGCCAATGTTCTTCATACCTTTAGCCAAAGGGATGTCTTTTGATAGGATAAGAATCCAATTGATATCCAAAATGATGCCCATTGTCAAAACGATATATCCTAGGACATGCATTGTATAGGATGATGATGGGTTGATAAGTTGTTAGGTAGGATTTTGATATAAGGTCGATTGACATGTTTGTGAATGATGAAGGTTTTATTTTACATTTAAAGGTTTTTTGTTTCAATTTTGATTTTGCATTTGAAGTTTTCTTTTGTTGATTGTTGTGGTTGTTTCTGTTTGTTTTGCCTAAGGGTAAGGGTGCTGATTAGTTTATTATGGATGATTGATTATTTCAAGTGAAAGAGAAATGGGACAGATGGATTTTTTCAAATATTTGGATGTTTTTGACATTTTTGGAATGTTTTGAGGCTTTTTTTTGGTATTTTCAAGATTTTACAAATGTTTTGATTTTTTATTTTTTGATGTTTTGGGGCTTTCTGAGATTTTTTGGATTTTGTTTTTTTTTGAATGTTTTTGGATTTTGTTGTCTCGAGGGCTAATAAAAAATTATCCTTGCCTACATTTAAGCTTAGAGACAATGTAGTTCAGATATCATGTTTTTGATGTTTTATGACTTTTTGAGTGTTTTTGGATTTTTTGATATGCTTTGGATGTTTTTGGATTTTTCGCATGATTTTGATGATTTGGACATGGATATGTGTGATGATATCAGTGCTCTATTTAGGATTTTTTTGAAATCCAAGATAAGGTTGATTGATCGAATCGATGGATTGATGATGAAAACATTGTTGAGGATACACAACAATGCAAGGATAGTGTTAAGCAACACAAGGATTAGGATGTATATCCCAAGATGATTAGGGATTGATGATGATAACATTGTTGAGGATACACAACAATACAAGGGTTTGGTTGATCCAAATTGATGATGATAACATTGTTGAGGATGCACAACAATGCAAGGATAGTGTTAAGCAACATGAGGACTAGGAAGGATATTCCAAAATGATGATGGATTGATTGGATTTGATCGATTAGGAATTTGAAGCTTGGTTTGAAACAAAAGATGTTTTGGATGATTGAATGTGATGTTTGAAGTGAAAATTAGATGGAACTGATAGTGATTGTTTGTATTGATGTTTGATGAAAGATGAAGCTTGATAAGGAACATCTTCTTGTCAAAATATGCCACGGGCTAGTGATTTGGATTTTTTCTCACAAGTGGTGGGCCAATTTTATTTCATGTTTTCCAATGTTCAGATCACCACATAAGTTGGAGGATATAGATCAAGATTTATTCCTGAAGCAAGATGTAAATATTTTCCCCCAGTGTCTAGCAATGTATGGAATGCGATGGGTGGATGCTTGGATAAGTGTATGGATGGATGGATATGGTAAGAACGCAAAGGATGCCAAGGACTATCTTGTGATAAGATAAGGTGTTTAGATAAAGAATGCTCATTGGATAATGCTTCATGGCTCAGATAACACTAGGTAGAATAGGATCAATGAAAATGACCTATGTCAAGATGTTTACCATAAGCTAGTGTGAAGTGTGCCCCAAAATTTCATCAAGATCAAGATAAGTTGGATGATGGATGCTGATGGATGAAAATGGATTAGATAAATGGTTCATGAATGGATTTATTATGGCTAAGATGGATGGAATGCTATATTTATTATGGATGAAATAAGACGCTTTCACCTAAAATGGTGCACGTAGATGCTCAATTCCACACATGACGAATGTTTTCCAAGTTTCCATCATGGTCTTTCCCAAAGTGCCATCATAGTGGTTTTCACTAGAGGACAATTTTTATCTGTACTGTTTTCATATTTTTTGATTTTTTTGGATTTTCACATTTTTTATTTTTTTTTGGTTTTTCCGAAAGATTTTAAGCTCATGTTGAACCACCTTGTGCTGTTGATGTAGACGCTTCTATCATAATGTGCCATCGATATCCTTCTTGGAGAAGTTGTTTTGCCAAGATACATGCACTTGAATACAACTTTTGAGATTCTTGATCTGCTTCATTGATACTAGAGTTGAATTTGTCTATGTGTGCACATCGTGATAGAGTGCCTTCTAAATCCTTATGATGAAGCATCATTGCCAATACATGGTCAATGTAAGAACTGGATATCATTCGTGGAGGCATGGATGGAGTGTGTTTAGGAATAAAATATGGATTGGTTGATAGCTTGAAATTTTTTACTCTCTAAACTTGGGAAGATGAGCAATGATGGGTGGATATGAAAGTGTGTGTGGAATTAGGACCAACTGCCTGATATACTTCAAGTACGTCACTTGGGAAGCCCGATTTTTCTTGTACAGACATCTTGATGGATACCCTTTCCTTCTTTATTTTTTCCCATAGTTTCTTTGACTGATGGAGTTTGATAGGGATAATATTTCTTTGTATTCTTTGGTATCCATGTTTATTTGATTTGTTTGATATGTTTCTTAGCTTCTTTTGCTTTGATGACGTTCTTCTTGTTTTGATTCAAATTTTTCTTTTGAAGTTGGTCCCAATTTGTGGATGAGTTGATGGGTGGATGAAGATTCATGGCGTGGCTGGTTGTAGTATTGGCATTGGTTTCACCATAAGGACTCTTCATGCTCCCTATGTTGATGTTTGCTTGAGACATAGTTGCCCCCAGTATTGTGGTTGTAGCACCTTCATGCTTTGATTCTACCTATTCTAAGAACTCTTGTTTAGAATGCATTCTATGATAAATGACCAGTAAAAATGACATTATTTCCATTTGTTGGTTTGCTAACTCTGGAGTATCTTGTTCTGTCTCACTTGTTTCTTTGACTGGATAATGTTGGATATCTTCATACATGATGTCCCCAATCTGAATTTGGGATATATCTGATCTTGATGTTGACAACTCAGTTTGATTGTAGGAATCAATAACCTTCTCTTTTTGTGTAATAATGTTAGGAGTAAAGGAATCCTATTATGAATGAAGATCATCTACGTGTCCATCCAAAAAAACCATCTCATAAGTAGATGGAGGAGTATGTGTTATATATGGACATGATCATCTTTTGCGACATATTGTATAGATAAGAGAGTGTCCATTAGATCATTTTAGTATCTTGGAGATAAAAATTCTTGATCTTGAATGATTTTGGAATTGCTTTCAACATGCTTTGGATCAAGTTCTTGACATGGGTCAATTTTAAAGGATGGATTGCTTATAAAGGATTCTTGGATGTCGTCATTAGGAATGGGAAGTGGCTCAATATCCTCTTGATCTTTGAGTGGACTTGGGTCAAATGTTGAGCTAAGGATTCCTTTAGTATCTGTAACCATGGGGTCAAAGGGTGTCAACATTTCTAGGGAAGGAACATTGCTAGACTTTGGTGAAAGATGTTGATCGTGCTTTGGAATAAATCTTTGAGATATTTTCTTTAACTCATAAGGTGATGTAGAGACATTTTCAATATGACCATTGGTCAATGGATCATAGATTATGTTAATGGGATGAAATAATTCCAACACTCCTTGAAATAGATCACTAAAAAGTGGCTCTTGATTTATGGTGAGTTGATCATTAGATGGGGTAGAAACATCTTTGATGTGCTTATTAATTGAGAGATCTTGAACATTGTTTTCAAAAATTGTGATGGAGAGATTATCAATGTCTTCAACCATAGGGTCAAAGGATGTTGAAATTTCTTGAATTGGATCATTGTTGGGTATTGTTGGTGGATTTTGATCATGATTGAAAAGTGACTCTTGATGTATGTTAATTTGATTGTTAGATGAGGTGAAAACATCTTCAATGTGTTCTTTGATGGATAGATCTTGATCATTTTTTTCAACAATTGCGGTGGGGAGATTGTCAATGCTATCACTAGTGGTTGAATTTTCATCGTTATCCCTAATAGTGATTATCTTTAGATCAATGAAGTCTTGGATGCGATTTTTGAGTCGAATACAACTTGATGTTGTGTGCCCCTTTTTTTTGTGAAAATCACAATGGTGCTCTTCGTTATACCCTAGTGGTTTAACTAGGGGTTCTTGATAGTTCCCATAGACAGGGAGCTTGATGAAATTTTCTTGTACCAATTGTTACAAGACTGATTTGATTGGTCTCCCAAGTGGTGTGCACTTTTTCTTGTTACCTTGTGAGATTTTTACTTTAAATTGACCTTGTGGTGATTGATTTTGGAGAAGTGGTGATTGATCTTTGAGATGTGGTGATTGATCTTCGAGATGTGGGGGTTAGATTTTTTGTTGATGTTGTTGATCTTGATATCCAACTTCTTGACATTGGAGGTATTCTTCTTGATGTGGTTGCAGCCACAACTTACTGCTTTGATGACATGGTTCAATCAATGGTAGAGTACATTTATTTTGGAGTAAAAATGTCTCTTTCTTCAAGGCTTTAGTTAGTTTGTTAAGTGAAGAAATTTGATCTAGTAAAACTTGGTCTTGATTTGGATCTTGGCACCCTTGATATAGTTGATTTGGATTTTTTTAAAGCAAATTTGTAGTGTGTACTTGTGGTGTTTGATTTTGGACAATTTTCTGATTTGGGATGAAACTTATATTTGGCATGATAGGTTGAAATTGAACATTATTGTGGTTGGGAATCACATTGCCTTGATTTAGGTAACTTTGGTTTTGCATGGTGTTACCTTGACTTGGATCAATACATGGAGTCGTTATCATTGTGTTTGGAATTTGAACAACATTTGTGTGATTTGCAAACATATCTATCCCAAAGTTTTCCAAGTTTGGATTCAAAATGTTTATGTTTGGTAAAGTTGTATTGGGTACATTCATATTTGGATTGTAGGGATTTGATGGGATGATGTTATTCATTTGAAGGCTCATGCATTGGGTGTTTGGTTGATAGATTTGTAGTTTTGGATTTAGATCTACCATTGGGAAAGGTGTTCCAATATTTTGAGTAGGCATACTCACATTTGTTGTACCATTGATGTTTGCGGGAGATAATGATCCCATGTACGGATTGCATAGATGTGAGTGTTGATAATCAATCGACATTGTAAGGCTTTGAAAGTTTAGTTGACTTGGATTACTCATGATGTATGGATCAAGTTTATATTCCATGTTCTTCTTGTGTTTTGATCTTGTTAACAAAAGTGAACCTCTAAAGTGTTCAAGACCAATGATGAGATAAAGGATGAAAGGGGTGAATTATATGGATGTTTGAACTTTTTTGTAACTTTGGGTCAATACTAAACTTTAGGATTTTATTTTGATGGTTTTGATTGGATAGTGAACTTGTAAACCCTAAGATGTTGGATGTGATCTTAGGATAAACTTGTTCAAAATGAGGTCTAATTTAGCTAAGTATGTGAGGAAGGATTCATCAACACATACCTAACTAAACAGATGATTTTGATTTGGTTTAAGGATGTACCCAAGTCTAGATAATGATGTTTCCAAAGCTCTAAAGTTGTTTGTGGGATGAGATGATAGATGTTTGGAATGGATAAAGTGTTTGATTTAGTCCTAAATAAACCTAAGAGGGACTTCATTTACAAGACCAAGATATTGAAGAACATGCTTTTCTCTAAGAGTAGTTCAAAACCAAAAGACCAATGTTTGCTCAAAAGATGATAAAAAGATAAATGAGCACATGTGTGGGGTCCAATTGTTTCTTAATTTTTCTTAATGGATTCCTTTTAGCACAAACAATTCTTGATTAGCCTTTTGAAACTAGATGTCCAATGTCCTAATTCTCTTTCATCCCACAAAGTCCATTATGTGGAAATCTAGAAAATCAAGGAAAAAGTTTCCTATTGTTGACCTTAGTAGGAGAAAATTGAGATGAATTCCAAATTCTTAGAAGCATCTAAGGATGAGAATCCTAAGGGAAAGCAATAGCATATGAATTCGTTCAAGGATATTTGCTTCTCCAAAAATTTTGAAATTCAAATGATTTGTTTAATGTTTGTATCAATGTTTTTGAACAAGAAAAGTGTTTTGTAACCAATAACAAGCACAATCCTATTGATATGAAAGACTATATTGTTGAGTCCCCACTTGGACAAATCCAGCTAGACTTATTTTTAGTGAATGGTTAGATGCTTGAACCCACTGGCTCCCATCCACAAAACTCACTTATATGAGGCAACCAAGCATCAACACCCATGAAACTCCTATGGTACGCTTTCCATTTCTAATAAAGACCATAAAAGTGTGGGGTGGCTTCAGAACGACCGTTCTTGCACCAACAAATAGATAAGGATTTTGGCCTTTCTACAACAAGGGTTTTAATTCAGACTTTCCATTCATAGGAGTTGACCCATCGAGGTGAGAGACCATTGTTTCCCTTCTCATTGGATTCAACCACCTGATACTGGTGTTTATTCCAATACCCACATTTATATCCCGGCTGGAAATACTCTTGGCTTTAGAGTGTTACCAGTTGAGTCATTCCATTGGGTGAGTACTTTTTTCCCAAGGCAGGCCCTCTAAGATAAACAAAAGTGAGTAAACATATTCATAGTTCGATCAACCCTCATTTAGAAACAAAGGGAGAACAAATGCAATAGGTTTACTCACACTCGTACAATATTTTGTTCAATTTTAGTTCCCAAAATGAGGTGTGGAGGTAATTTATTTATCCCAACCTAAGACCATCAAAAACCATTTTGATTCTCAAGATCATCATGAGGCGTGAGAGAAACACATACATCTTTTCAATGGTGTTAGTTTGAGTAAGTAATCACAAAAGCAAAGTTGCACATGTTCATTTTAAGTCCAAAAAGCAATGATTTTGATTCATTTTAAAGCACCAAAATGAGATATGAAATTTTCCTTGTTCAATTGTTAACTTCAAACGAAATCTAGTCAATTTTCCTAAAGTTCATTTTAACCCTTTGCAATGAAAATTGAAAGCTTTTGTAATGTTCGTTTTAGAGCCCAAAAAAATAAAATAAAATGAGTTGATCTAAAATAGAAAATTAAAGCATAAAATAGAGGCTCTAAGCATTAAAAAATGATTTGTGAGTTTCAATTTTCAATGCCCAATTTCCTTCAACTCCAATCTGCTTATGGTTCCTTGATTCCAATGCCACTGATTCTTTATGCGAATTGCAAAAAATATATATTTTTTAGAGCTATATACCATTAGATTTCAAAACCACTGAAGAAAGAATGATAACCAAATGAATAAAAAGAAATCCCCTTTTTGTTTAACTCTACAAAAGAGTCAATTTACACATTCATAGTGACCAACCTTAAGCATAGTATGCTAAGCCTAGTTGGATAATGAGGATGTAATTGTGATAAAATCTAATGCCAAAGTACTTGTATCAGTTATTCAATGCATACAATAAAATTCAAGTAAATAGCATTATAAGTCATCTTTGAGATTTGAACACTCAAAAAGGAATAATGGCATTTACTTCCACTCCAAAGATGACCTGTATGCCAAACAATAAATCATATGACAAAGCACACAGTTGATGTTAGCAGATTATGTGTAATGATCAATATTGAAAAATAAAATAAAAGGAACACCTTGAATCAAACCTTTGTAGGTCACATTAAATACCATAGTCACACATAAATGATGGTTAGATTAATGTCTTATCTGGTCTTTGACTTGGGTGCATTAACCTTTAATGGATCACTTTGCACTTTTGAAATGGTTAAAAATTCTTTACATCTTTACCCACACAACCCATTCATTAATGATAAAAACAAAAATATTAATGATAGAAACAATCATCACAAGCTACAGTGTAGGTATTTGTTACAACCATAACCCTTAAAATAGTGAATGACTGGAGATGTGCTTAGCAATACAAATAGTCTAAAAGAATGAAAAGTCAACCTCCAAGATGATTCACGCCACCAAAGATCATACATATTTGAATTTTTCCAATCATAAATAAAAAAACATCTTTAATTTGGAATCAAGAATGATCTTTTCTTTTGATTTCCCTTATTGTGCCCATATGTGAGCATCTTGTATGTTCGCACAAGGGGAACTTGCAGATCTTGCAGATGCAACTCTCTATTGCTATTGACATTTTGTCACAGCTGCAACACTTGAAGTGTTTGAAAAAATACCTTAAAGAAATGTTAGCTCATAGAATGCAGTAATTGCGAGATATGCACAAAATGCATTTGTTAAAAAAGGGCTGTAGAAATTTTCAAGAAAATGTAATTGACAGGTGTAAAACCAAATTATGCAACCTATGCTAGCATCAACCCAACCTGTGCCAAAACAAAAGCATAAAGAGGGTATGTGAACTGTTTAATAGAATGCTTTAAAGAAATGCGTTCTCATGTAGTGCCATGATTGCAACATAAAAAAAATGGATTTTTTTGAAAGAAAAGCTTCAGAAAATTTCAAGCCAAAGAAATTGGCGGGTGTAAAGATAGACTCCATTAACATCCTCCTTGCTTGCATGCAAATGAGAATTTTGGGAACGGATCAAAGCATAACAAAAGGGGGATCTTTCAGATATTGTGATTACAAATTCTCTGGTGGATACATATGCGAAATATGGAAGCATAGACAAGGCATGTTATTGTTTGATAGAGATCCTCTAAGAAATGTGCATTTATATCGCTATATAAGAACTAATCATAGCATTATAGTCCCTTGTGTAATGTCAATCACATTTCAATGTAACTAACCTAAGCATAACATGTCATTTCAAAACACATCTAACGCCTTTTTTGAAATCTACAAAATTCACAATCATTGAAACCCAACACTGAAGGATATAGAGAATTAGCATGAAAAGTGGCTAGAATCAAGCCTCAAATTAATGAGAAGAGAACATTAATAGGCTCATAAATAATCCCATGTGAGTATCAAATGATATACTTTGCTCAACATATATTATAAATGCCTGCATGCAGATATAATCATAGCGCAGTAATGATATGAAAGTATGTCATTAACATACAAGCACAATGAAATAAGCAAAAAATGTATTACCCTTAACACTGCATGCGTGGAATGTTTTGGTGGGCTAATTTAATCTAAATAAAAGTTTATGAAAGAATGAGGAATCTTAGGGGATAGATGAAGAGGATGGTGGCATGTTTCTACTTTTTTCCTTGTCGCTCCCACTACTACCTATTGTACCCGAAATGCCTAGAAACTTTAAAAAAAAAATAGAAAATTGTACATTACATAACATTTTATGCAAGTAGGACAACAAAACATGGTGATATTTAATGATGTAAGATCATTGATAGATTTGCAAAATCCAGTGCTACTTGAAGGTTATTTGTTTCTCCACTTTTTACTGACAAAACTTGATTTGAGAAATTTCTACACTAAAGATCACATATTTGCAACAACACATATACACTTTAATCAATATATATAGTGTTATTTATCACACGTTCATGCTTTCCACAATATCATACTTAGTATGAAAAGAAAAGACACAAAGAGGATCAAATAATAATGAAAAATATGTGGGAAGGATCAAAAGGATGACTAGAGGACCAAGTATTAACAAGACCTTCCAAAATAAAGCCTTCACAGTATGAGCAGAGTGTAGTTCATAGCGGCAAGACTTTATAATTCAATTTATCTATTTGGATATTTTTGTAAATTTAACATTATAGGGAGATAGATATCACATCAATTAAAACATATCCTCTATATCATTCCAAACATACTTAAAAAAAATAAAAATAAATGTTTTTATAACATCAATAGTAATCAACCTAAAGGTTGCATGCGCATAAAGACATCAAAACTAGAGAATCTACAAACAAAGTATCATAAGCTAAAACTAGAGACTCTCCAGCCCCATGGTGGGCACCATAATGTGAATCCTCAATCTGCATACTTTAAACAATGACCACAATTAACTTAGTCCATTTAAAATAAGAAAACTTAAGATTCCTTATAAAATTCATTTGAACACATGAATAATGGAAATAAAGAAAAAATAAAGCAAAACACAATAAAAAATTATTCAAATGATCAAACCAACATCTTATAGGCAGATTGGTGCTATTTTGATGTGGAAAATAGCCCTTTCCCAACCCCCTTTTGATAAGCTCTAAATATGAAGATGCAAGATAATGTGTATCAAGTTGTGTAGAAAGATACTAAGATTGTGGAGGATTGACACAATAGAGAAGCTCTCTATCTATAGCCAAGAAGGATAAAATAATTCCAAACATGGAGGATGTGGGACTAAAAACCAACCAATGGCAAGATGCCACTTGTCAACATGTGAGAGGTTGAGGAATGAGCACATTTTGGTCAATGTGCCAAAGAGGGGGAGATTTGAAATTTGAATTTGATAAGAAGATGAGTTAAATGTTGAGTTTGACTTGTGCAAGAGACATGTAAGAGCTCTTAAATGCTTTGTTGCATGTACATGTCAATTTTTGGGGAGATTTCAAACTTCGAGAATATTCCTCAAAGATGCCATGTTGGTGGAAAATGATGAATTTAATAAATGAATTAATTGATTTATTTGTTCAAGTGGGAAAAGCTAGAGGATGTGTTGCGTGATTAGAATATATTTAATCTTAATTTAGTTAATTTAAAAGAGGATTAGGTGATTTGACCCATTTTAATTCAATTTTAAGGATTAAATGAAATAAAAGGAGATGAAAGATGCTTTAGATTTAATTAAATAAATATTTGATTTATTTAATCAAAGAGAGATAATGATAGGCTTAAATTAAATAAAGTTGATTTATTCAATTTAAATGGATGACCTTAGAGATAAATCAAATAGACTTGATTTATTTGATGAATGGATTAATGAACTTGATTAAATGCATGATGCTAATTTTGCATGTCTACAATTACTAATGCAAAACTAAGAAAAAGGGTATGTGCAAGAACATCATGGAAAAAATAGGCTCTTAAGTGACAAAAAAAATAGAAAGAACAGAGTTAGGAAACTTGACGTAAAAATTTGAATAATTTATCTATATTATTTAAAAAATATGTAAGAATAGAATCTATAGAAAATTAAATGTAGTTTGTAAAATACTAAGTTTATTTAGAAAAAAAAAGAATCTATTTGGTGAAAAATTTGAAATTTCAAATGTAGTAGCACACTTAAATTTCGTGGAAAAATAAGAAGTAGGTAATCAGTCTCAATCAATTCTAACCACAATAAAATGTTAATATTTTTTATAAGATTTTAGATATAATTAGAGGACTCATAACTGGCTGCGGGATGCATATTTTTGTAATTTGTTTCTGGCAATAATTAATTGTGAATTTTTTTATTACAAATTTTAAAAAAAAAATATAAAAAACTCGTATGTCTGACCACCTTAACTTCATCAAAACTTTATGAAATTCAATTTTTCTTTTTTTAATCCTATAGTATGCAAATCATAGAATGTGATTCATGTTTTGGATTCAAAAAATATGATATTGTTTGAAAGCTATAGATATTTTTCAATCAGTCTATCAATCAGGACTTTAGTCATAATTTGAATAGAAAATAAATAATAATTACTTATTAAATTCAAAGTAAAGCATAATTTATATTGGTGGAAAGCTGAGAATCTCCTTTAAAAACCCTTTTCATTTCATCAATTTTGGGTAAAAATAAAGTCATCAGCCACATACCCATCATATTGCCACTTTTTGGCCCACCATGATCCTGCACATACCCAAAATGCAAGGTGTTTGGAAACATGTTGTGATATGCAAAATGACATAGAAATGCAAGTAAACTATAACAAAAACTTATGAAATTTAAAATGTGCACCTAGAAACTGAAGAAGGATGTAATGGAGCTCTGGAATCCTAAAGAATTCACTATTGATGCCAACTAGGACTCATATGCCAAGCTAGGCAACTTAGTCATGTTTTGGGAAGATTATGTCGAAACAGGTTTAAGACAACTGTGTACTTAGAATTGTAAAAATATTTGTTTGAGCTTTGGAAGTGGGAATCATTCACCACTAATGGCAACAATCCAATTCCAAATTTTAGGAAATTCAAAAGTGGAATTTGTATCTCCTGGTTTGTACTTCTACTCCTGATAGGTTTTCGGATCTGAAATTGTAGAATTCAACCTATAGGTGTTCAAAAAGCTTCTTTTAGGGCTTTGAAAACTTTGAATGACTTTGAAAGTTTGATGGAAACTTTTCCAATCTTTCTCTTTGACAAATCAACAACTTAGACTTGCAAAACACATGCAACGAGAGGGAAAAATTGTTGAGGGGTTAGTCAATAGGGGTTTGCCTTGGTAAAACCCCAAGTTGGTAATTAAATCGTTGAAATGAAATAGAAATGAAAAGAGAATGATGAATGAGCAAAGATAATGCTACAACTCAAGAAACCCTTGAAGTAGAATGTTGTAGACATGCAAGTAATAGCTCCAATGGATGTAGACTTGAAGATGCTTAAAATGCTTAGAATGCTTAATTTCAATGGATTGATTAATTGATTGAGTGATTACGTGGGGGATGAAATTAGAGGGAAAACCCTATATTTATACATAATTATGTAATAATTCCCAAAAATACCACATCACAGGCTGACCTTAGATCTTAGAAACTAAAAACCTACCAGAAATTAAAAATTATTTTGAGTTTTGTGCCAAAGGGGACTTATTCTCCCCTAATGGCGAACGAGTCACACTTAAGGCATTTTAAGCGGGTTTCAAAATTTGGATATTTTAAATGACATTTATCAGGATTATTTTAAAAAATACACTTAAGTAAGGCCTGTAAGTGTAAAATGGGGCCAATTAAAGTATAAGAAAGGTCTAATTATTGATGACAAGCCTAGAAAATTGTGAAATTTTGCTATAGGGTATGTGCAGAATCATAATGGAAAAAACAAGCCCTTAAGTGGTGAAATTTTTTAGAAAAATTAGAGTTAGGCAACTTGATGTAAAAATTTGAATAAGTTATCTATATTTTTTCAAAAATATGCAACAATAGAATCTATATAGAAAATTGAATGTAGTTTCTAAACTACTAGGTTTATTTTAAAAAAAAAATCTATTTCGAAAAATTTGAAATTTCAATGCAGTAGTACTTAAATTTCAGAAAAAAAAAAGTAGGAACGCCCTGACCTTAACCACAACAAATGATAATATTTTACAATATTTTAAATACAAGTAGATGACTTTCATGTCCTGATGTGATGCATATTTTTTGTAATTTTTTCCAAGTAAATGGTACTAATTATGAATTTTTTATTGCAAATTTTAAAAAATATAAAAACTTATATATGTCCTGACCACCTTAACTTGGTCAAACTTCATGAAATTAATTTTTTTAATCTTATAGTATGATAAGTATAGATTGTGACACATGTTTCAGATTAAAAAATGTGATACTGTTTGAAAGCTATAAATGTTTTTCAATCAGCCTATCAATCATGACTTTAGTCATAATTCAAATAGAAAAAGAATAATAATTATTTATTAAATTTAAAGTAAAGAATAATTTATATAGGTGGAAAGATGAGAATCTTCTTTAAAAACCCTTTTCGTTTCATCAATTTTGGGTAAAAAAAAGTTGTCAACCACATATCCTACACATACCCATCATAGCGCCACTTTTTGGCTCATCATGATCCTACACATACCCTACAATACTTTAAAACACTTTGAAATAAGGATTGGTAATTGATAAAAATAGGTTATTTAGGTTAAATACATTAACACGACCCTAGAAGAGTGTGAAAGTGTGTTACAACACTTTACAACACTTGAGTAAGGTACCACTTCAGTTCTTTTAGTTCACAAGGGCCCAAGACCTAATGTGAATGTGTTATTCACATTACAACACTAAATCAAGTCACACTTAAGCTAAAATCACAAGGAGGACCCAAACAAGACATAAAAAGTAGAAGGGTTACTTTTCGGCATCCACAGGTTTAAGAGTAGGATTAGGGCAATATCTCTATGTGAATGACTAAGATTAAGAGGTGTTCAATATGAAATGAATGGATGTGATGGAAAGTTATTTTTGCTTTTGGCAAGGTGCCTAGGTTTAATGAATCTAGATAAGGTCTTAACTAGACATTCAAAAGTTTTTGTTGTGAATGTGATGATCCACCTAACGAGTTCACCTAGTAGGTCATATTCACATGTTAAGTTTACTTAGGTCTTAGGAATATTTCTAGAAGTCTTAACTAACATTAGATATTATCTTATCTTTTTTTATTTAATTCTTGTGTCCTCAATTATTTAATATTAGTTATCTCATAAAATATAATTAATACACTTGTCATGATCTTGTCTAATCCTATCCCTTACCTTGGCGATATAACCAAGGGGTTCTTGTGTGTAAACCATAACAATCATAATTTCTCATTTGCATCCTTTGATAGAATAACACTAGTCTCTCTTAACTAATCTCTCTTATGATTTCATGAAGTTCATAGATCTTATTTTATCATAATCTTTAGCAAAATATTACATGGTATAGAGTATTTTATACCAACTCTTACATGGTATGAGAGCTTATGGGATTGATTCTTTTAGTCTTGATTAATAGATCCAAGTTGAAAATATTGGTTCTTGAAAAGTTGAGTATCCTCTTCTCTTGCATTGAATGATGACATAGAGAATTAGAAATATGTAAAATAAATTCTAGGTTTCAGGGTTTCCTCCGTGTGCCTTTGTATTTTAGGTAAAAATTGGAGCTTGTTGGTGTAAATCTAGGCTCACGATTGAGTTTAGAGGGTTCAATAAAGTAAATTTATCCTTTTTTTTCATCCAAACTAGACATCTGAAGTCAAATGTATGAGGGTTTGAAGTTGAGAACTGATTACTAGATCCAAGAGGTGGCTAGAATTTTGGAGCATTTTGGGTCAAAACAAACCCTTCCATCACCCCCACAAGGCCTAAGAACCCTAAGACCAACTATCAAATCATCTAAACCTAAGAACTTCACCTAGAGCCAAATGAAAAAAATTTCCCTTCTTCATTGTCCATACAACCATATGACCATCATAACTATAGTCACATAGTCAACAAAAGAAGTTACAATTAGCTTTGTAGGAAAATAATTTTTTTTTTTTTTTATATATATTTAATATATATAGCAAATATTCTATAGATTTTTTTTTTTCAAGGGTGCCTGTATATTAATAGGTACTTGGCTATATGTAGGTACACACTAGTGGTGACAAAGAGCACCACCTAGTGGCTCTATTTTCCCATGCAACACTTACCTTATACCTTGTCTAGTCAAGGAATATTCTCTCTAACAAGAATATTCCTCAAACATTCCAACAATTAAAGAAATGTTGACAACCTTTTTGTGACCAACAAAATATTTCATAAAATAATCTAGTGAAAGGAATATTTTGTTATTTAACCATATTTCATATTGACATTAGCAGGCTCTTTTTAAATTCCCCCCCTCTTCATTTTCTTTTTGTTTATGCAGTTCAACTTGAAAGGTTCGTAACTCGAACTCAAGACCTTTTCTCAAGAATTTTTTTAATTTATGGCAGAATTTTGTACTCTATGCAATGGTACCTTTTTTTTGACTTTTGTGTCTATTTTTTTGAAAAATTGTAGATTCTCATAGGTTTTGCTAAGTAATCTGGGAACTTCTGGGGCTCCACACTCAGTCCTAAGGTAACATTTATGGAGCAATTTTTTCAACATTTGATATATTTTTGTGTATTTTATAGTGGTATGATTAGATCAAGTTCTCACTTAGTGGCAACATTATACTTTGAGTTTGTGACCAAACTTGGCATTTATAAGCACTAAGATCAAGTTGATTTCATTTTTTGGCAAGTGGCACATGTAATCACACTAAGAATAAAGTGCAATATCATATATTGTTTGGGGATTCTTGATTGAGTAATTTGGGGGTAATATTATTGTGATTTATTACTTTCTTCTACTTGGGTAAGTGCATGGATTTGTGACACAATTTTGGCTCTTAAGATGCCACTTTTGTTTATGAAATTAGTAAAATCTGATTTACACAAGAAAATGAAAATAGTTACGCTCAAAATTTATAGATGCAACAAGAACAAGAGTTGAAGTGCTCCGAGTCTAGTTTTTAAGCTACTGATTATTTTTTAAATTAATGAAGATTAAGGGTCTCAAAAAGGGGGGGAATAGGTATTGTTTTTATAAAAAAAATAGCATAGTGCGTGAGGGCTCCCCCCTTTTTGATTAACATTTTTTTAGAATTTCAAAAACTCAAATGGTGAGAAATTAGCTAACACCATGTAGTTTATCCTCACTCTTTCACATATTTTATGAATTTTGAAAGTGGACACATCTGAAAAGCTAAAATTTGAGCATGCTCCCCCCTAAATTTTTTGAAAACTAATCAAAAATTGAATTTTTTATCATGTGTACAATGGAGTCTAGTTTTAAAAAATGTAATTTGTTTCACATTTCGATGAACAAGTAAAAATCTATCCTAAAACTAGCACATGTTGGGTTTTGATAAAAAATAGAGGCATTTATAATAGAACTTATGGATCAAAACCTTAACTAAATCAAAATAAAAAAAAAATTATATATTTAGATAGCTAAGAGAGAGGTTTATGCCATCAATTTTTTTTTCATAAACTTGCATTGAATGACAGGAAAATGTGACAGTGAGCACAAATGAAAACATGAGGAAATTTTGCAAATCCTATCAATTCACTCATCCAAAGTAGGTCATTTGGCAAGTGCCAAATTTGGCTCTCATGAAATGACACATCACATTTGGAAAGCGTCAAATTTGGCATGCGCCAAATTTGGTTTGCGCTAAATGTGATGTGTCATTTGGTGAGTGCCAAATTTGGTGCTTTCCAAATGACCTACTTTGAACAAAATCTAACTTTCCCCTCTTTGATCGACCACTTTGATATTGTTGAGAGTGCATGGTTTATGATTTTAGATGGATAGTTGAGGTTTTACCTTTCATACACTCTCTACTTCCTTACCCTAACTCGATAACTCTCTATCCCTTTAAACTCTCTCTCTCAGGTCTCACTCCCTCCCACACTACCTAGACTATTGTCTCTCACTCTAATCCCCTCTCTTAGGTATTGTTCCCTCCCACCCTACCTAGATAAATCTATCTCACT
>VDFB02193867.1:444734593-444763263 GCA_007258455.2 Sequoia sempervirens
TAAAGTGTTGTAAAGTCTTGTAACAAGATTTTGTGCTTTTCTAGGATTTTTTTCAATATTTACACCTTTCTTATGCTTTATTTGACCCTTTTGTGCACTCATAAAACTTAATTAAGTGTATTTTTGAATGTAAACCTGACAAACAATATTAAATGTGGCTTAATTCCCAAAACACACTTACAAGTCCAAAGTGGGACTGGGCATTCGCCATGGGTGGCAAATGAGTCCCTCTTGGCTCTAAATTCAAAATATTTTAAATTTTCTTTTGGGTTTTTATTCAAAATTACCTTATGTTAGTCTGTGATGTTGTATTATTGGGTTAATAGGGAAAAAGTGTGTATAAATAAGTGTTTTTCTCCTCATTTTACATCTACAATTTCCTCATTCACTTGCATTCACTAAACATCAATTAGCATTTGAGCACTTTGTATCATTCAATCAATTATCTTCGAGCAACCATTGACATATTTTCAAACTTCTTCAACAAGGTTGTGGTGAGTTTAGGAAATTTACATTTTATTTATTCATCATTCCTTGTTCATTTCTTTTCATTTCATTTCTTCATTAAGGGTTTGATTACCAAAGTGGGATTTGACCAAGGAAAATCCCTATAACCTAACCCTTAACAATTTTTCCCCTCTTGCATGTGTGTTTGCAGACTTTTGTACATAGATTTATCAAGTAATTAAGTGTTGAAAGGTGGTCAGCAAGTCAATAAAGTGTTCCAAGTCAAGGGTATGTGTAGGATCATCATGGAAAAAATAGGCCCTTAAGTGGTGAAAAATTCAAAAAAATTAGAGTTAGGCAACTTGACGTAAAAATTTGAAAAGTTATCTATATTATTTCAAAAATATGTAAGAATAAAATCTATAGAAAATTGAATGTAGTTTCTAAACTAGGGTACGTGTAGGATCATCATGGAAAAAACAGGCCCTTAAGTGGTGAAAAATTCAAAAAAATCAGAGTTAGGCATGTATATGCATAAAATTGGTCATATCTGATTAATCTTGGTATTTAATTTAATATTTATTATTTAATTAATTTCTCTAAAAGTCTTCGACATATAATTAAATTTAATTAATTTAATTATATTGTTCATTCGATTTATTCTTCTATCATGGTTAAATAAATCAAATTTTATTTAATTATTTCGCATTCATAGGTCCACTTGATTAATTAAATAAATACATTTTATTTAATTAATTATCACTTTTTGAATTTAATTAAGTCTTTTTGATTTAATTAAATTTAAATATTTCTTTTCAAATATTTCTTCTAATTAATTAAATATCTTATTTAATTAATTTCATTTACATGCCATTTCTTAAAAAGTTTAATTAAATATCTTCCATATCTTTTCAAAATCATAATTAAATATTTAATTATGAAATTTTCCATTATTCTTCAAATCTGGGGTAAATATTCTATTTTTAGAAAAATCTCCGTGTCACCCATAAATAAATTATTGAATTTAATAATTCATTATTGATCTTCTTCAAAATCTTTCCATAATCTCACAAAAAGATGATTTTTTACAATTCATCTTTATCATCTTATCTTACATTTTTACAGAAAAGAAAGCAAATCTTGCTTTTTGTTTTCTTCTATTTTTCTTTAGTCTTATCCATCTTCAACCATTCGATCTGCCATGAATTTTCACAATCGTTGATCATATCATCCAATCAGAAGCTTTTGAAAACTCTATAAATAGCACTACAAATCCAAGCAATGGTTACAGCACACACAACACATAACAAACGAATTAGAGCTTAATTACATTCTAGCATTCGAGCATCCTAGCATTGTCATTTTATTTTATTCTAGCAATCATGTTTAACATTAGAATAATCATGTCTTAGCTTAGCATTACATGCATTCATATTAAATCTTGTTCTCTACGGAGACTGTTTGTTGAGCCTAGCCCACAATCTGAGAGCTAGCTAGAATCAACAAAGCACTGGAGATAGAGGACGATAGGACGACATCGATGATAGAATACTGAGTTTGCATCTTTGTTATTTTAATATTCTATTTTTGATATAATGTCTTATTGGTGTGTTTGATTCATTTGTCTTTGCATATTTAACACGCATAAAATCGATCACACATTTCTTGCGCCCACCGTGGGGGGCCTTGCCCCATTTTTAATATTTATCTATAGGTTTTCTAATAGGATTTCGCATTTTGGAATTTATTTTGAGTAAAATTTTTTGTTTTATTGCATACATGGATTTTTGAAGCGCATACATAGCTTTTTAAAGTGCATCTGTGGTTTATTTCAGCGCTCTTGCAGGTACTTTGGTGCATCCAGGAACTATTTCAGTGCATCCAAGAACTATTTTTGTGCATTTATGGGACAAAATGGCGCATATACTCGGCTTAGTTTGTTAAAAATTTCTGAAAAACAAAAAAAAATTAGTCGCATTTTATTTTAGCCCATTTAGGAGTTTTAGTAGCACATTTGAGATTTTCTGTAGTGCATATAGAATCTTTTTTAGCACATTTACTTGTTTTTGTTGCACATATAGGTGATCTTTTAGCACATACAAGTTGTAACTAAGCAGGTTTCTGAGTCTGACGCCTTCCACGAACAAAACCTCTTCTAGGTTAAAAAGAACCAATCTAAGATAGGCACTACTAGTTTTTAAAAGAAGCAACTGTTGGATAGACATGGATTTAAAATGAAGCAATCTAGGATAGTCACCACACATTGATTTTATGATTAAAATGAATCCCATGTTTCTTGTGAAGCAACATCTTCACATAGTTTAAATTATTGTGATTTGGGTTTTAAAAAGAATAGTGTCTACTATGCTTGTGGAAATAGGTCTATGCTCTCCCCTTAACTGGGTGACTAGAATACCAGACTTGCCTTTTAAATTCATGCAATTTTACTACTTTATTACATCTTGTACAGAGCCTACTCTTGTGGGAAAAATTATTCACCCAAGAGGAATGACTCAAGTGGGTTCAAGTCAAAGCCAGACTATTCCACCCCACTATAAAATTTAAAGAAAATCAGGGGAAACCCTCTTTTTTCAGTAGTGTGCAAGATAACCATCCCAAAAGCCTTTCTTCTAAAGGTTGGGAGGTCTCCTGAGGGTGTTTATTATTTCCGCACCAAAAGGAAACCCTTACTATGAACCTAGTGTAGTAGCTAGCTGAAGTCAGTTTCCAAACATGCTAATAATTACAATGCAAGGGGAGGGAAGAATCTGCCCCCACCATATAACTGGCAAGGACCATTTTCTCATGGGATTCAGTATCCACTTTCGTCACTCTGAGTACATGCTTGGAAAAGAAAAAAACATGGGCACCCCTTCGGAGGTGACATGACTGTGTGAGTCGACGCAGTTCTAAGATGTGGGCTATGATTATTATGATGACCTACTTGAGTACTAAGAGTGAGTCTGTCTGAATTGTTTATCATGTGCAAAACCTGTTAAAACACTTTTTGAAAAACATTTTTGAACATACACTTGATGTTTAGTATAGGGATTAAGAACAACTATTTTCAAAGTGTTTGCTGCATTTTCAATCACACTAATTCAGATAAAAGATCATCTGAAATGAACATGTCAAATTTTAGCTGAAATTTCTCACAAACTGTTTGGAAAATTACCTTGAAAAAACTATTTTAGCGCATCTAGGGTATATTATAGCGCATATAAGGTATGTTATAGTGCATTCACTAGCTAGTCCAATGCTTTTAGAGTCTGTTTTAGCGCATACGCTGGCTCTTCTAAAAACAAACTTTTCAGTCATTGTCACATTTTTTTCTGCAGCGCACATAAGACATAGAGTAGCGCATTTGGGACATATTGAAGTGCATTTGACCATTTCTTTGATGCATATCCCTATTTCTGTAGCACATATAGGCAACAGAAAAGCACATCTGTCACCTTTCCCGAATCATTTATTTTGATAGATCTGAGTCTAGTAGTGTATCAACATTCTCTCTCATGCTTAGGGAGTGGAAATCTACCAAGTTTTTCAAGAATTCAATTGCCAATAGAATCAAGAAACCCAAGAAACCTCTATGTTACAAGAAGACCTTACAATGAAGGAAGTTTTTATACAAGAGTCGAAACATCTTGCTCCATTATTGCAAATTTCTCCATAGATACCAAGATTTTGTCAGGGGATTTATTGACGAATACGCTGTAGACCCTCTAGATTCACAAGCCTATTTTCAAAGAAGAGCCCTTTCACAACAACATAATCACAATCAGCCTCTTGATTTCAATTATATACCACAACCTTCTATTGAATATTCGACACATCCTAATCAAATACTTTAGTGAGTTGAAATAGGCTATTTGATATATTGACCATTCTTTGAAAATAAGGATCAGAAACTACATTCAATTTTCTACAAATTCTATTCTTACATATTTTTGAAATAATATAGATAACTTATTCAAATATTTATGTCAAGTTGCCTAACACTGATTTTTCTGAATTTTTTGCCACTTAAGGGCCTATTTTTTGCATAATGATCCTGCACATACCCTCATATGATTTTCATCTTATCAGATTAAAACATCATCATTGGTTGCACTCATCAAACTATGATCTAAGTTTAGAAGAACATCTTGAAATCATATGCCTATTTTTACAAGATCGCAATACAATAAACTAAAGGAAGATATTCAACAAGAAGATCATGTACCTCATGAACTCAAGAAGAAAGTGAAAATAGTGATCCTCTTTATAGAGTAAGTCGAAATCCCCTTTTTGAAGACAACATAACTGAGGGAGAAATGAATACATTTACTTCTGATAGAGATATGAGAAAAAACCTTGAGGATAGTGAGGATGAACAAGAAGAACGTCACCTTAGAGAAGCCGAACAAGATCCTAAATTTCTCAGAGCGGTAGAAAAGATCTTAGCACACGACAAACAAAAATATTTCCTATTTTTGGCTAACAAAGGAGCTAAATTACCTCACGATTTTGATACTGCGAACATAAAGAGTAATCCTAATGAAACACCCTTATCTGATCTTGGTGCCTTGATGAAAACAGTTAAAAAAATAGAAGGACAAATTAAAGATCTACAAGGGGGAGCCACAACAAAAACATACGCTCTTGATGACATTTTTCCATATCCCTTTGATCGATGTCTCAACATGATCCCATTTCCTAAGCATTGCGAAATCCCAAAGTTTGATCATTATAACGGGAAATCAGATCCAATTGACCATATTAGAGACTTCTAAAATATGACTTTAGAATTTACTCATGAGGATACATACTTAATATTTTTGTTTCCATGAAGTCTTGGAGGCCAATCTATGGAATGGTTATCAAAGATCACACCACCTGTCAAAACATTTAAGGAATTGATCAATGAGTTCATCTCACAATATTCTTATAACATACAACACTAAATAACCATGATTGATCAATGCAAGGCTAAACGAAAACCTAGTGAACCATTCATCACATTTCTCTAGAGATGGAGAAGATTGTTTGCTAGATATCCACAACATGTTCCTGAGAAGGAAAAGATCACTACCTTCATAAACAACTTGGATCAAGAGATGAGTTATCATCTAAATATTCATTGTCCTCCCTCTTTTTCAGAAATTGATTGAAAATGCAATCACAATTGAGAGTGCATTGGTCCAAAGGGGGATAATCAAACTTGATAAAGATAATCCTAGCTCTTCAAATCACCATAATGACAAATCCAAGTTTTGAACTCACAACAAAAATGTGGTGAATGATGGTGTTGTTGATGTGCATCATGTCTCATCTAAGCCAGTTGTTCTTAGTGTTCCTCGCACCAACAACTATAACAATGTCAACCCAGTTACGAATCAAGGTAACAATCCTCCTCCTCCGAGGAATAACCAAAATCCAAATTTTACTCCAAATCAAATTAATACCAACAACCAAGGATATCGTGGAAACAACAATAACAATGCCTTAGGAAATACATCAAACATGAATCCACAACGATCTTCATTTTTCTCCAATAGAAGAAATTTTACTCCGTTGGGGCAATCTCTGGAATCTGCCCTTAAAGACTTGATGGCAAAGAATGTTATTACCCTACCACCTCAATGTAATTTTGAACCAAGTGTGAAGCTGCCATCATGGAATGATGCATACTACTGTGAATATCATAGATGTAAAGGCCATCGTACGAATAATTCCCAAGCCTTGAAGAATGCTATTCAAGATTTAATTGACAAAGACATTGTCACAATAGAAGGGAACCAACAATCAAACAAAGACCACCAATAATTTCAAAAACCTTTTCCCAACTATCAAAAGGGTGAATTTTAGGGAAAAAATGTGAATCATATCGATGAGCATATAATCAATCATATCTACACTGATGGCAAGTAGGTTTATGTTATAAAAGTCAAAGAAAAAATGGAATATGGAGAAGTTAACGTAACAAAAAGAGCACAAGCTAAAGTTGTCCTAAAAGGTTCTCCTTTGAAATCCATTATACCATCGCCTCAACATCGATACGATTTAATCAATCAACTTGGAAAAAAATCTGCTCAGATCTCTATTTTGGAACTTCTAAAGATTTCTCGAGCACATAAATAAATTCTAGACATGGCCCTCATTGAAACAATTGTATATGATGATCTAGATGTGGATAGATTTCAAGCCATGGTAGGACACTTTTCCTCACCCACATGCCTTTCATTTTCTAAAAAAGATGATGTTTCCATGACTCATCCCCATAAATCATCACTATACTTAGAAGTCATGATCCACAAGTTTCGTGTTAGATGTGTATTAATAGATGGAGGTGCTGGTTTGAACATATGTACCATGAAATTAATTTGGGCTTTAGGATTTTCTAAGGATTCTATTGATCCCAGAAGAAAGATTACCATTAAAGCCTATGATGATGAGGAAAGAGCATCCAAGGGTTTAATCATGCTACCAATTAGAGTGGGACCTGTTATCAAAAATACCTTATGTTAAGTATTAGACCGTGATATTGCACACAACATCTTGTTGGGTCATCCTTGGATACACTTATTCATGGACAACCTTGTGTGCCTTCACAGTTGATTTAGTTTTTTGCGTACTGATGCCTCAGTTCCATGTACAGACAGATGGCATTCACTATTTATGCTTTCAGGTGTTTGTGATGATCAGTTTAGTGTGAAGGTATATCTTATTTTTGTTTGTATTATTACGTATATTCCTTCACATGGTATTTAGCTTGCTTGCTTCATTGGAAAATTTATTCTTTGTCATATGATAGAACTATCAAATTTAATTGCTATGATCTCTTTACATGAGTCAATTCACTTCAGTGATACATCATATTGGTATATACATTTGCATTGCTTATGCACTTAAGGTCAATATCATTCTCATGATCTTCTGGGCTCACACATATTTAATTGGCTTGAAGGTAATTGACTTTGGTGAGTTTGTTTTGATAAATGACTTTGATTTAAGTCATATGATGACTCTATTGCACAAGATTTGATTGGCATCTAAAGGTACCTTGTCTCATATTTTGCTTCATTCAAAATTGTCTCCCTTGCAATGGTTTCGGGCCTTATTGAATTTGAAAATGACTTTGGTTAAAGTAATCGACAACTATTATAAATTTATTTTGGAGATTATGTAGTTGACATTTTGAGAATCATTATCTAAATGATGGGTTACCTGGTGAGTCAACTCTTAGTATGTTATACTTGATGGTTATAAAGTGGTTGGCATTTTCTTTGGACAATGAATTAAATCAGTTTTGAAGTTGGTTATTATTATGTTTCTTGACTTTGAGTGGAATTCAAATCACATTATAATTTGTCAAAGTCATCGATTGAAAAGAAAGCATGTTAGGAAAAATTTGTGGTTTATGTTTTTGGCTGGGTAAGAAACCCTAGCCTAGCTACCATCATGAAATATTTGTGATCTCTCTTCTTCGATTTTTCTCTCAGCCCTCTCTGTCATTTTTCTATGGTTCTAAAAATAGCTCATCATGGGAGCTCGACCTGCATATAGTTCTTTCTCTGTGCATGAAAAGATTCTTCTCTTTCAAGGGAAATCATGGGAGCTACAAATTATGATTGGTATTTATTTGATCTTCTTGCTGCACAAACATGTATCATTATTTGGTGTTTATATTTTGGAAATGGCAGTCCTTGGGCGTTATTGGTTTTTGGATAACTCTTTATGGATAAAGACATTTTTGCATGATTAGATTTATCCAAATGCTATTTTGACTCACTCATATCAATGATTATTGTGTTACTTTTTGAAATGAAACAGTTACATTTCTTGATAGAGTATTTGCATTACCTCGAACTTTTGTTGATGGCTCTTAAATGCAAAATATTATAAGTGCTTTGAGGGTTTGTGATTTACAATTGATGGGAAGTCGTGCTTTTTAAAAAATCTATGAGTTTCATTATGAAATATCTCATAGGTTTCAAATATGATGGATTTTACATATAGAATAACTTCAAATGGCTATTTTATTTTAATAAGCATATGGTTTTGTAAAAGGTACTTGTAGATTTGAAAAGGGACTCTGATTTATGCTTGTCAGTTTATTGACAACCTAGTGATCAGGTGTTATGTGGTAGATATTTATTCACTGGCATCTTTTTCCTGAATTTAGAAAGGAGGTTTCAGCTCTCCTTTGACCTTGAATTACTTTTAAGATTCTTCTGAAAGACATACTTGAAATGTATATAAAAAATAGTGTTGTGAAAACTGTGATTCTTCTGGTCATTATTTTGAGACAGTTATTTGGCTATATCAAGAGATGTATTGAAAAACTCTGTAATAAAAAATCTGGAAAACATGATGCAGAACAATATTGTAATTCTTCTCTATGTAATATTTTAAGGATTCAACTTTTTGGATTCTTAGGGTATTAGGTAGATGAGAAAACTAAGTTTTATAAGATTACTTGAAAATAGAGAGATCCTCTGATATTGTTATTGTTCAGAAAATAATTTGAAGGGTTGGTAGTACTTGAGATTGATATCTCTAAATGAGGGGTTGGTGCTCCTTGAGTAGGTGCTCAAAAATCAGCCTATGAGGCATTATGAACAGTTGATTAAAAGATTAAACTTGCAAGGCATTTCAAGAGTGGTTTTTATACCCTAGGAGGGTTTTCCACTCGGCAAAATCTTGTGTCTCTTTGTTCTTTTGTGGTCTCATTACTTTACTGAGTTGATACTATTTTTGTTCATTGTTTGGTTATTACTTTTCTCAATTATGTTTATGAATGGTTACGTTCAACTCATGAATTGATTAATCAGCGTAATATTGAGATCAAATCTGAGCTATGGTTTAAATTTTTGAAAATTGGTCAAACCTATTAAGACAATGATTCACCCCCCTCTTAGTGTCATTTTCACTCCAATAGTTGGTATAAGAGCGTAGGGTCCTCTGATAGGTCTTACCACCTAGGATTGATCCTAGTCTTGGAGTCTATTTTGATGGTACAATCTCAAGAAGAAGCCTCTATAACTAGAGCTCCATTATTTTATGGAACAGATTATGTGTTCTAGAAAATCAAAATGGAAGTATTTATTGTTTCTTATTATGTTGATGTTTGGAGCATTGTGTTAAATGGGTTCAATGTTCCAACCACAATACCCACAGATCCTGCTGAGAAAAATATGTATGAAATTAATGCCAGAGCTAAGCATGCCATCTTGTGTGGTTTAACTAAATATGTGTTTATTAAAGTCATGCATTGCAAGGCTACTAAAGAATTTGGGATAAACTTGAAACCATATACCAAGGGAATGAAAAATTCAAACTCTCAAAAATCATTACTCTCAAACATCAGTTTGAAGAAATGAGAATGAATGATGATGAAAAAGTGGCTGAATATTTTCTAAGAATTGATGATGTTGTTAATGCTATGAAAGGATTAGGACAGAAGATTAAAGAGTTTGATGTGGTTACAAAGTTCATTAGAACCTTACCGACTAAATTTGAATCTAAGGTTTCAGCTCTTGAAGAAAAGAAACATTTTGATCAGCTCACCCTAGATAGTCTGCAGGGCATTCTTACTACCTATGAAATGAGAACTACCAAAAAAAACTGCCTTTAACACTGAAAATAAAGAAAAAGATGAAGTTAGTGAGTCAGAGTTGTCCGATTCTAAAGAATCCCATTTTGTTAGAAAACTTAAAAAGGGATCAGGAAAATATAAGGGAAAAATTCCCTTTAAATGCTTTAATTGTGGAAAAATAGGTCACTTTGCTGCAAAGTGTCCCTATGATCAAATCAGTGACAATGAGAAATATGAAAAATAGCCTAAGAAGAATGCCTTTAAACCTAAATGGAATTTCAATTTCAAAAACAAAAAAAGTTTGTTTAGCAAAGATGAAACTGACATTGAGTTTGAAGATTCATCTGTAGAAGAAGATGAAACCTTGTTCATGGCTGAAATTACTTAGCAAGAAGATTCAAACACCATTGATATTGAAGAAGGTGAAGTAGATCTTGAAAGTGAACTGAAATCTGCTTTAAAAGAGGTTAGAAAACTCAAAAAACAAGTTCTTTCTCAAGAACATAAACCTGATCAAGAAATAGTCTCTCTAAAAACTCATCTTGAAGAAGCTAAAAGAGTTGAGGACTATCTTCAAGTGACTCT
This sequence comes from Sequoia sempervirens, assembly GCA_007258455.2. Classification (NCBI taxonomy): domain Eukaryota; kingdom Viridiplantae; phylum Streptophyta; class Pinopsida; order Cupressales; family Cupressaceae; genus Sequoia; species Sequoia sempervirens. Next base: position 444,745,206 of record VDFB02193867.1, read on the forward strand.
AAGTTGCAAGGATCAAGAAATTCAAAAATTGGAACAAGAAGTAGTCTGTCTTAGAAAGGAAATTGAAAAATATGAAAGCACTTTAAAACTTAATGAGATGCTCAACAAGAAAAAGGTGTAAAAAGATAAAACCGGTGTTGGTTTTGAAAAGGGTGAATGTTCAATTGATAATGCAAAACAAAACCCCTCTTCTAAAATCAAGGGTTTAGGTCCAAATCACTATGAATTTGGTAAGAATCATGTTCAGTCCATAAAGGGTAATAGACCATCATACAGAGTCAATCCCTTCTTCTATGGTTACTATTTTTTTTGCAACAAATTTGGCCATAAAGTGAGCTCTTGCAGGCTTATGAATATTAGAATACCTAGGTTTGGTCTTAGGAAATACTATGGGTTTGTTAAACAGATAAGATGTTTTAAATGCAATGCTTTGGGGCACTCTATCAAACAGCGCAAAGCTGATTTGTAATCTAAACAACAGAAAATAAAAAAGGTCTGGAAGCCTAAGAATGTTAACAACATCGAGCAAACTATGTTAGTTCAAATTTCCTTTCATTCAAAGAAAAAGGACTTATGGGTCCTGGATAGTGGATGTTCTAACCACATGATTGACGAAAAAGATAAGTTCATAAATCTTGAAGATTATATAGGTGGATATGTTAAGTTTGGTGATAATTATGGTATACAAATTAAAGGTAGAGGTTCACTTCTTCTGAATGATGACACCGCTATCTATAATGTGTACTATGTGGAACGTCTTAAGCACAATCTTCTAAGTGTTAGTCAAATCTATGATAGTGGTTATCATGTCTTCTTCACTTCACAGGGATGTGAGATTAAAAAAAGCTTGGAAAGGCCATTGCAGCTAGAAGGAGGACTAAAGGAAATGTTTAAAATCTTCTTGACACATCAAGCAATGACAATAATCAAGGTATGTGTATAATGGGCCAAATTGAAGAGAGTTGGTTATGGCATAAAAGATTAGGACACATAAACTTTGAAAATCTTCTTAGAATCAGAATGTTAGACGTTTACCAATCCTTAACAAGCCATAAAATTTTGTGTGCAAAGAATGTTTAAGAGGTAAACAAACTAAAATCAGCTTCAAAACAAAAGAACATTCTTCATCAAAACCTCTACAGTTAGTGCATACTGATTTATGTGGAAAAACTAGAACAAGGTCTATTAATGGTGAAAAATACTTTATGCTGTTTGTGGATGATTATACTAGAATGGTATGGGTCACATTTCTTAAGTACAAATCAGAAGCCTTTGAAAGGTTCAAAATCTTTTGTAAAATGGTTGAAAAGGAATCAGATTTGAAACTCAAATGTCTTTGATCTGACAAAGGAGGTGGATTCACCTCTCAAGAGTTTATTGATTACTATGAACAACATGGTATTAAAAGGTAGTATGTTGCAACTAAAACACCTCAACAAAACAGTGTAGTTGAACATAAGAACAAAACTATAAAAGAAATGGCTAGAACAATGCTAGATGAAGCTAAGTTGCCTGATATGTACTGGAAAGAAGCTGTTCATACAGCTATATACATTTTGAATAGAGTGCATCTTAGGGTGAAATCTACACACACTCCTTATGAACTATGGTATGGAAAAAAAACTTCTGTGAAGTATTTTAAAATTTTTGGAAGCAAGTGTTTTATCAACAAAGATGATGATAACCTTGGCAGTTTTCAATCCAAGAGTGATGAGGGTATCGTTTTGGGATACTCAACTCACAGCAAAGCTTATAAATGTCTTAACAATATTGTTGAAGTTGTTAATGTAAAATTTGATGAAAGACCACATTTAGATGTTGAATCTTTGCAAGATAATGAGGAAGAATAAATTGAACTTGAAATAATTTCAGAAGGAGATGAAACAACAAAGCCTAATGCTGAATCAACAAGCCCTAAAATTGAAGAAGCAAGTCATGAAAAAGGTGCATCAAAAGCTCCTTTGAAAACTCTAGCTAAATATCACCCCAAAGTTCAGATTATTGGGGATAACAATGCAGGAGTTCAAACTAGAAGAAAGGCTACAAAATCTGATGAAAAGGCTCAAATAGCTTTTTGTTTAGTTACTCAGTTTGAGCCTAAAATTTTTAATGAAGCTCTCATAGATTTATGTTGGCTTAATGCTATGCAGGAAGAAATTGATCAAATTGAGAAAAATCAGACTTGGGAGTTAGTCCCAAGACCAGATGACAAGAATGTCATTGGAGGAAAATGGATATATAGAAATAAGCTTGATGAAAATGGCAATGTTGTTCACAACAAAGCAAGATTTTTCTACAAAGGCTATGCTCAACTAGAAGGTATTGATTCTGGTGAAACCTTTGCACCAGTTGCTAGACTAGAATCTATTAGATTATTCTTGGCTTATTCTATTTATAAAAACTTTACTGTTTATCAAATGGATATCAAAACTGCCTTTTTAAATGGCTATTTAGATGAAAAGGTCTATGTTGAATGACCTAGAGGATTTATTTGCAAAGATAAGCCTAATCATGTTTACAGATTGAAAAAGGCCCTCTATGGCTTAAAAAAAGCACCTAGAGCTTGGTACTCTAGGCTGGACAGTCATTTGATTTCTAATGGCTTTGTTAGAGGAGGTGTAGACAACAATCCTTTTGTTAAAACTGAAGGTTCTAATATTTTGGTTGTTGAAATTTATGTTGATGACACTATCTTTGGTTGCAATAATGTTACTTTGATAAAAAATTCTCTCAGCTAATGGAATTTGAATTTGAAATGTCAATGTTGGGAGAATTAAATTTCTTCTTGGGTCTTCAAATCTCTCAACGTGAAAATGGAATATTTCTTTCTCAAACCAAGTATGCTAGCGAGATGCTTAAGAAATTTCAGATGGATGAATGCCATCCAGTTAGCACTCCAATGGTTACTGGATGCAAACTTACTAAGGTTGATAATTCTCCTGATACAAATCAAACTTAATATAGATCAATGATCGGTAGTCTATTATATTTAACTACCTCTAGACAAAACATAATGTAGGAAGTTTTCATAGTTGCACAGTTTTAGGCATCACCCAAGGAATCTCATGTTACTACTATTAAACGGATCTTTAAATACATTCAAGGCACTCTTGATTATGGTCTTTGGTATCCTAGAAGCAATGATTTTTCTTTAATTGCATATACTGATGCTGACTGGGCTGGTTGTTTGGATGATAGGAAAAGCACTAGTGGTGCTTCATTCTTTCTTGGTGACCATTTAGTGGCATGGCAGAACAAGAAACAAGAATATGTTTCTCTCTATACTACTGAAGCATAATACATTGCTGCCACTTCGTGCTGTACTCAAGTACTGTGGATGGGTCAAAATTTTTCTGATATGGGTATTGAAGTTTCTAAACCTATTTCCATTTTATGTGATAACACTAGTGCAATAAATATATCAAAAAATCATGTTATGCACTATCGCACTAAACATATTTCTATCAAGTTTCACTTTCTTCAAGAAAAGATACTAGCTAATGAAGTCTGCTTATAGTTTGTTGTTTCACAAGATCAGGTAGCTTACATTTTTACTAAGCCCTTAGCAAAAGAGTTATTTGAAAGGCTAAGACTTCAATTGGGAGTTATCTCTCAATAGTTACTTCTATAATTCACCTAGCTTTAGCTTAGGGGGATCATGTTATATGTTTTGATTCACTTACAGCTCTCCTACAATCTTGGTTGCTGCACTATTACTCTTTTTGTAGCTGTTGCTCATGATATTTTGGTTGGCTTCTCAGTTGTGTTTCATGGCAATGCACATTCTTCTCTTCTATCCTTTGTCATTGAGGCAAAAAGGGGGAGAGTCATTGGTGTTTTGCCATCAAGGAAAAAGGGGGAGTTTGTTGGATCTCAATTCTGTTTATGGTTTGTCCTTGATGGAAAAACCACTTTCAGTTGTTGACTGTCTCAGATTGGATCTTTATGCTTTATTATGGTACTTCTTTGATGACATTGGAATTGATTTACATTTAGATGGTTTAAGTTGGCTTTTGGCATTGATTTACATTCAGATGGTTTCAGTTGGATTTTGGCATTGGTTTACATTCAGATGGTTTCAGTTGGTTTTGATCTTCTGCACTTATTCATGGACAACCTTGTGTGCCTTCACAGTTGATTTAGTTTTTTGTGTACTGATGCCTCAAGTTCCATGTGCAGATAGATGGAATTCACTATTTATGCTTTCAGGTGTTTGTGATGATCAGTACAGTGTGAAGGTTCTTCAAGTGAAGGTATATCTTATTTTTGTTTGTATTATTGCATATATTCCTTCACATGGTATTCAATTTTCTTGCTTCATTGGAAAATTCAGTCTTTGTCATATGATAGCACTATCAGATTTCATTGCTATGATCTCTTTACATGAGTCAATTCACATCAGTGATACATCATATTTGTATATACATTTTCATTTCTTATGCACATAAGGTCGATATCATTCTCATGATCTTTCGGGCTCACAAATATTTAATTGGATTGAAGGTAATTGACTTTGGTGAGTTTTTTTTGATAAATGACTTTGATTTAAGTCATATGATGACTCTATTGCACAAGCTTTGATTGACATCTAAAGGTATCTTGTATCATATTTTGCTTCATTCAAAATTGTCTCTCTTGCAATGGTTTCAGGCCTTATTGAATTTGAAAATGACTTTGGTTAAAGTCATTGAAAACTATCATACATTTATTTTGGAGATCATGTAGTCGGAATTTTGAGGATCATTGTCTAAATGATGGGTTACTTGGTGAGTCAACTCTTAGCATGTTATACTTGATGGTTATAAAGTGGTCGGCATTTTCTTTGGACAATGATTTAAATTAGTTTTGAAGTTGGTTATTATTATGTTTCTTGACTTTGAGTGGACTTCAAATCACATTATATTTTGTCAAAGTCATCGATTGAAAAGAAAGCATGCTAGGGAAAATTCATGGTTTATGTTTTTGGCTGGGTAAGAAAACCCTAGCCTAGCTGCCATCATGAAATCTTTGTGATCTCCTCTATTCTTCAATTTTTCTCTTAGCCCTCTCTGTCATTTTTCTATGGTTCCAAAAATAGTTCATCATGAGAGCTCGACCTGCATATAGTTCTTTCTCTGTGCATGAAAAGATTCTACTCTTTCAAGGAAAATCATGGGAGCTGCAAATTTTGACTGGTATTTATTTGATTTTGTTGCTGCACAAGCAGGTATCATTATTTGGTGTTTATATTTTGAAAATGGAAATCCTCTGGCATTATTGGTTTTTGGATAACGCTTTATGGCTGAAGACATTTTTGCATGATCAAATTTATGCAAATGCTATTTTGACTCACTCATATCAATGATTATTGTGTTCATTTTTGAAATGAAATGGTTACATTTATTGATAGAGTATTTGCATTACCTCAAAATTTTGTTGATGGATTTTAAATGTAGAATATTATTTTTTCTTTGAGGGTTTGTGATTTACAGCTGATGGGGAGTCATGATTTTAAAAAAATCTATGAGTTTCATTATGAAATATCTCATACATTTCAAATATGATGGATTTTACATATAGAATAACTTCAAATGGCTATTTTATTTTAATAAGCATCTGGTTTTGTAAAAGACACTTGCAGATTTGAAAAGCGACTTTGATTTATGCTTTTTAGTTTATTGATAGCCTGGCGATTAGGCGTTACTTGGCAGATATTTATTCACTGGCATCTTTTTCCTGAATTTAGAAAGGAGGTTTCAACTCTCCTTTGACCTTGAATTACTTTGAAGATTCTTCTAACAAACATACTTGAAATGTATATAAAAAATAGTGTTGTGAAAACTGTGATTCTTCTAGTCATTATTCTGAGACAATTATTTGGTTGTATCAAGAGATGTATTGAAAAACTCTGTAATAAAAAATATGGGAAACATGATGCAAAACAATATTGTAATTCTTCTCTATGTAATATTTTAAGGATTCAACTTTTTGGATGCTTAGGGTATTATGTAGATGAGAAAACTGAGTTTTATAAGCTTACTTGAAAATAGAGAGATCCTCTAATATTGTTATTGTTTAGAAAATAATTTGAGGGGTTGGTACTCCTTGTGATTGAAATCTGTAAATGAGGGGTTGGTGCTCCTTGAGTAGGTCCTCAAAAATCAACCTATGAGGCATTGTGAATAGTTTGTTAAAATTATAAGCCTACAAGGCATTTTAGAAGTGGTTTTTTATACCCCAGGAGGGTTTTCCACTCGACAAAATCTTGTGTCTTTTTGTTCTTTTGTGGTTTCACTACTTTACTGAGTTGTTACTATTTTTGTTCACTGTTTGGTTATTAATTTTCTCAATTCTGTTTATGAATGATTACATTCAACTCATGAATGCATTAATCAGAGTAATATTGAGATCAAATTTGAGCTATGGTTTAAATTTTTGAAAATTGGTCAAATCTGTTAAGATACTGATTCGCCCCCCCCTCTCAGTGTCATTTTCACTCCAACATGTTCCACTGGCAATTTTTGGCAGAAGGTCTTTAATCAGGAGAGTGTCAAGTATCTTAGCTACAAAAATAAAAATAAAAAGGAAAGATCTAATGGTGAAAACCATAACCTAGTAGTGTTAGATCAAACAAAAGATAAAAGAAAGAGCGTATTAGATGGTGAAAATATTTTTAAGGCACTAGATGATGGGATGCTTGAAACTCTCCTAGAGCATTCTCATGAACGATCTCCTATCTTGATTGAGCCTACAAAAATAGTTAATCTTGAAACTACAAAAAAAGAGAGGATTCTATAGTTAGTTGCATCAATGACAGATAAAGAAGTACTTGAGTTCATGGAATTTCTTAGAGAAAATCAAGTCAACTTTGCCTGGTCATATGCAGACATGCCAGGTCTTGATCTTGATCTTATAATGCATCACTTGTCCATCAAACCAGGAATAAAACCTATGAAACAAAAACTTAGAAAGATGCATCCTCATGTTGCACTACTAGTTAAAGAAGAACTTATGAAACTCCTCGATGTGGGGTTTATAAGATCAATTGACTATGTAGAATGGATCTCCAACATTGTTCCTATATCCAAGCCTGACAAAAGTGTTAGAGTGTGCAAAGATTTTAGAGATCTTAATAAGGCATGTCTTAAAGATGACTTCCCTCTTCCAAGCATTGATACTATAGTAGATTTGACAACTGGCCATTCCATGTATTCACTAATGGATGGTTTTTCTAGTTATAACCAAATCAATATTGCACCTGAAGACTAGGAAAAAACAACTTTCACATGTCCATGGGGGACTTACTGTTGGAACGTCATGCCTTTTGGTTTAAAGAATGCTGGGGCTACATATCAAAGAGCTATGACTACAATTTTTCATGACATGATGCACACATTCATGGAAGATTATGTCGATGACATATTGGAAAAATGATACACAAGAGGACATCTCGAGGTATTATCCAAAATATTTGCAAGGTTGGAAAATTTCAAAGTTCGCATCAACCCTAAGAAATGTGTTTTCGGAGTCACATCTTGAAAACTCTTAGGATACATAGTTTTAGCAAAAGGAATTGAAGTAGATACTGCCAAGGTACAAGAAATCATGGAAATGTTTCCACCAAGGAATATCAGTCAGTTGAGGTCACTACAGGGATGACTCCAATCTATACGAAGGTTTATTGCACAACTAGTAGATAAATGTCTACCTTTCACACATCTACTACATAAGAATGTTCCTTTCAATTGGGATGATAAGTGTGAAATGGCTTTCCAACAAATCAAGCAGTACCTAATGAACCCACCAGTTCTAGTACCACCAAATCCAGACAAACCACTCATCTTAAACATCACTGCAACAAAGACATATTTGGGGGCATTGTTAGCACAAGAAGACTCTACAGGAAAGGAATGTGCAATCTATTATATCAGCCAAACATTAACAGGTCATGAACTTAACTACACTTTCATTGAGAAGGCTTGCCTAGTAGTGGTATTTTCCTCACAAAAGTTTCAACATTACATGTTAACTCATACAATCAATCTTGTTGCAAAAATTGATCCACTCAAGTATCTATTAAGCAAAGCTACATTGACAGGAAGGCTAGCAAAATGGGTTATGATCTTAAGTGAGTTTGAAATCCATTATATTGATTGCAAAGCAATCAAAGGAAAATTTATTGCTGATCAACTGGCTGAGGCACCCCTACAAGCAGAGCATCCCATGCACATTGAATTTCTAGATGCTGATGTCTTCATTGTAGAATTAAAGCGACCTTGGTCATTATATTTTGATGGTTCATTTACTCAACATGGATCAGGGGCAAGCATACTCTTTATCACTCCTCAAGGAAATACCATTCCTTAGTCATATCGGCTAATATTTCCATGCACTAATAACATAGCCGAATATGAAGCTTTAATCACTAGACTAAAAATAGCATTGGAATGGAGAATCACAAAATTACAAGTTTATGGTGAGTCACAGTTAGTCATTAACCAGATCAATGATGATTATCAAACTAAAGATGACAAGCTATTGCCATATAAGAAAATGGTTGACGATTCCAAGAAATACTTTGTAGACATCAAGTTCATACAAATTCCAAGGCTCAATAACAAGGTAGTTGACGCTATGGCCACAATCGCTTCATTGTTACAACTCCTAGAAAATCAGGCTCGCTATGAATTTTTTGTGGAACAATCATTTACGCATGCCTATGACACACTTGAAATCCAAATCATTTACCACTTAGTAGGATCTAATTCACCTTGGTATAGTAATATTTATGCCTACCTAAAAGATGACATCTTACCACTTGACTTATCCCATAACCAAAAGTGCAACTTTATCCACCAATCCTCTCGTTATACTCTCATTGCTGACATCCTCTATCACCACGGTCTTGATGGTACTTTACTTTGATGTCTTGAACATGACAAATCTGACAAGGATTTACAAGAAGTTCATGGTGGCATTTGTGGTACTCATTCAAGTGGACTAACCATATCCAAGAAATTGATTAGAATGGGTTACTACTGGCCTACAATGGAGAGGGAATCATTCACTTTTGTGAAGAAATGCTCTAAATGTCAGATACATGGAAATCTCATTCATGCACCAGCACATGAACTACAACCATTTACACCAACCTGACCATTCTCTCAATGGGGGTTAGATCTAGTTGGTAAGATTCATCCTTCATCATCAAATGGAGATAAGTTTATCATTACAACAACAAAATACTTCACCAAGTGGATTGAGGCAGTACCCCTCATTAAGGTTATTGGAAAACAAATTTCATCTTTCATACTCAACTATCTTATTTGTCGGTATGGCATTCCCAACTCCATCATCACAGACAATGGACGACCGTTCAAGAATCAAGATGTTGATGAACTTTGTGAAAGATTTCATATTCAACACCGATACTCAACACCTTATTATCCACAAGGAAATGGCCAAGCAGAGGCATCGAACAAAACAATACTAATTTTTTTGAAAAAGATTGTGAATGACGCGGGGAAAGATTGGAACATTCAACTTAATCCTGCATTGTGGACCTATAGAACTAGTATCTGAATTCCAACAAGAGCAACACCATTTTCTCTTGTCTATGGAGCAAAATCCATCCTATCTCTAGAGGTTGAGATTCCATCACTTAGAGTATAATTGAAGGGTCTAATAACATATGATGAATACAGAGTTTCCCGACTGCAAGAATTAGAACTTCTTGATGAAAAGAGACAACAAGCAGCTGATCATTTGAAAGCCTATCAAAAAATGATGTCTCACAACTATAATCATAGAGTCAAACTGTGTACCTTTCATGTTGGTGATCTTGTTCTAAAAGAGAACCCACAAAATCAGAAAGATAGAGAGAAGAAAGGAAAATTTGAACCAAATTGGCTGGGTCCATATGTGGTCATAGTAGTATATGGTTTAGGAGCATACAAGTTGTCAATGCCAGAAGGGGACCTGTTTGACAAACCCATCAACAACATACACCTAAAAAAGTATTATGTTTGAAGCAATTATCATCATCCATAAAAGTCCTGAAGAAATACAAAAACATCAGAAAAAGTCCTAAAGAAATTAAAAAACATCAGAAAAAGTCTTGAAGAAATACAAAAATATCAGAAAAAGTCTTGAAGAAATACAAAAACATCAGAAAAAGTCTTGAAGAAACACAAAAAAAGCAAAAAAAAGACCTAAAAAAAATGGTGACCCTAGTGAAAACCTAGCAAACAGGCATCTTGGTAGTGACAAAAAAATAAAATGCAATAAACACAGATAGTGAAAGTCTGGCAAACAGACACTATTTGTAGCTCTCCATCTATTAGTTCATGTTCTACACTTAGCTCTTTAGCCTTCATTTTTTCACATCTTTCCATCATCTTAAGGCCATACCAGCATCATGTTGACACCATTTTCCTAGAGCGATAATGTCTTACCATGGCTTGATCATCATACATATTCATTTTAGCAAGTTGTCTCTGGGGGCAAACACTGACATATTGGGGGAAACCAACTTTCAGGTTTCACAGAAATAGCTAGAGAATGACATAGAATCCAATCATGTGAACAAACAATCAAATCCTATGAGCAGTTAACCCAATCATTGATCCATATCATAATAGTTTTAGGAAACATATCATATCATGACTCATATCTGGATGATCTAAAATTTGAATAAAGATTGGAATATCAGTTTTACATTTTGAATAATGGTTGTTTGATATTTTTTTGATATCATCTATCTAGAGCACATTCAATGATGTACTGAATAGAGTGGCAGGGAAAGAGGATGATTTTTTATTTATTTTTTGTCTGCTGTCTTGAGGTTAACTATCGATCTGGTGCAAATATGTCATGAGACATGATTTCCAAAACATATCATTGATGATAGTTCCATATTTTCATCAGAAAGTGGTTAGTATTTTCATGTTTATGCAAGAAATGTGCAGGTCATCTCGGTTCAATTATACCTCGATGCTTGTGTTCGCTTGCTATATAAAAAATCATGAAAGTTGTACTCAGGTTATCATTGGTGCTAATTTCCCCTTTGATGCTTGTACATACTTCCAACATTCTACAAGGCTCTATGATGATTCAAGAACGCTAAAAAAATGGCTCAACAAACAATTGGTTGTATTTAGTTGCATCTCATTTAGATCAATGTACATGACTGCATATTGGATTCACATTAGAATTTTGAAAAGTTGAATAGATAAATCAATGGTTGTCATGTCTCTTTGGACTATTTGTGGAGGAAATTTGGACATTTGTTTCATTTTTCATTTCATTATCATTTCATCTAAGACTTGTGCATATCATATAGTTTAGCATTTATCATTTAGGTCCTTTCTCATTTATTTATCCTTCATGATGCATTACCATTTCATATTTCATATCAGTTTGTTGCATATCAATGATCATTCTTATTTTTTGTTTTATTCTCATTTAATATCATTCATTTACATTTCATATCACTTTCATTGTCATCTTATACATCATTTTTGTATCCATTTCATTTTCATTTTCCATAGTTTTATTCCATTTACCATCTCCATTTCATTTTCATTACCTTTTACATTTCCTTACATTTCATCATATCATTTTATTTCATTTCACTTTTTATATCATTTATCATTACATAGTCATTCTATCCCATATTATTGCATTTTATTATATCATTTAATCATTTTTCATATTCATCATATCATTTTATCATCATTTTCATATTCTTCTTATTCATAGCATTATTATTTATCATTTATCATCATTTCACCATATCATAACATGTCATTTTATCATCTCCTTCCATTTCATTATTTATTTTACCATTACATTTCATTTTATCATCTCATCTCATTTCATTTCATTTTATCATTTCATCATTCATTTTTCTATTCATTTCGTTACATTTCCTTTATTTATTATCATCTTATCATATATTTCATCATTGATCCTTTCCTATCATTTATCATTTACATCTTTTTTTTATCATTTTCCATATCATTTCATTTATCATTTTTCATACAACATTTGATTCATATCACATATCATACTACAATTCCATGATGCATTTCATCAACACAACATCACATCATCATCATTTATAGCATTTGAAAAATTCAAAAACACAAATTTCATACATTACATTTTCATATCATTTGCAAACCATATATTTTCATAACATTTCATATCATATATCATATCATTTCAACACAAGGCATTTTTTTATCATCTTCCACCTGCATAGATCATTAGTACACATTATATTTCATCATCATCATATCACATCATCTTGCAAATCATGTTAGTCAGTAAATCATCAAAACTACATATCAATATACATATCACATAATAAGGAAATAAATGTATATCCATATTATAACATCATATCAGAAGCAACATATCATCATAACTCATCGCCGATGCATAACATCACTCATCAAAAATACATACAAATGTCCAAAAGTCCAATGAAACTAGAAAATCTAGAAAAATACATGAGATATGATCAAAATCAGTATGCACATGCTCCAATAATATGTTGTACATCAAATAATCTTGAATATATCAATCAAGGATGATTGGTGGAACCCCCTGAAGGAGTTGGTCTCGAGGATGGTGGCCTACCACTGGTCCTTGCATGTGGATCCCATCAAGGCCCAGTAACCCCTAGGCTCGATGTAGCTATCCACGTCTTGCTCTTGGTCCTACTATGGGACCATGGGAAAGGCTCTCTGAGCTTAGGAGGACATAACTCCTCATATCAAACTCGATAATACTCTACCTCTCTGGCCATCTTGAATCCCTTTGCAATGGCCTCTCGCAACGATGCACTCTCTACAGTGCCCATAAGCCTCTGAGCCACACCCTCTGCCTCTGCTTCCCTCTGTCTAAGAGAATCGATCTCTACTATCAACTAGGATACCTGTGGGTCTCGGGCAGGTTTAGGTACCTATGCATGTGTCTATACCTATGCATGTGACTGTGCTAGCTGTTCCTGTAACTGTGCGACTAAACCCTGCGCTTGAACCAACTGGCTCTGTAACTGTACCTACTATCCTTACAATATCTGCACTTGGGCCTGCAAAGTATCTATCTGTCCCTACTGAGAGGTGGAGGAAACCTTGATCAGTATCCTCCATCCAATCCCAATCCTTGGCCTTCGCATGATTTGAACACCACCCAAAAAGTCTAGCCTTTGCTCCCCACCTCTGCCCTCATCTCTGCCATTATCTCCATCACTCCCATATGAGCTCTCCTCCTCTCCACTCTCCTCATCCTCTCCCCCAACCAATGCTTTCTCACGACCTACCACATCCTCCTGTTTCCCTATCCCTGGCTGTGGTACCACCAAAATGGGTGCTAGCTCATCAGGACATGTAAACTATGGAAATTGATGTGTGTGATAAAAAATAGAGTACTAATCAGACATCCTAGCATCAACAATATCCAACCTATCATCCCATGCCTTGGGCGCTAAAGCAGTATACTATGTATAAGCTATCTAATATGAAATGCCAAGTCCCCATCCTACCTCATCCTTGCTCCATGCATAGTGAGCAACACCCTGAGGCATACCCTGTGTAAAACCAAACTGTTGCTGCACTCGCAATGCCAAGAACCTCTCTATAATGAATAGTATACAACCTATCAAAAACTAGGGCATACATATGAATGGCATCTCAAGGTGATCAGTATCCCATGACTTGCAATCTAAGTATGGCCACCATATCACTGCATCCATGTCATCTAGGCAGCGTCTCCAATAATCCAACTTGCCCAACTTAGGCTAGACAAGGAACACGACATACACATACACATATGGTCTGCCTGGTGGCCTCACTTTGGGACACACTGGTCTCGTCACAACAATATGCTCCCATGCCTAGATCTAGAGTAGTGTAATGCTACATGACAAATTGGATGAACCTCTGTACACCACCTGATGTAAATCATGATATAGGTGAGCCAACATATAGCTCCCCCATTCTTATCTCCATGGGTGTATCAACATCTGCTCAAGGATCCTCCCCCATCCCACTAATAGTCCCTTTGACTAGTGGTCTAGACAAAGGAGACCTCCAATGAATGCACCCAAAATTGCAAGTAAGGCCAGATACCCCCTGAAGTTTAACCCATGGCACCCAATACCCTACTATTTGCATGTCGCCATATACTCTCCGCAGTACATCCATCCTACCTAGCTCCTTGTGATCATAGAACACAAGAGCTCCTACCACTGGAATCCCCAATATAATGTAAATGTCCTTAGGCATCACAGTCAACTCCCCTGTCGGCAAATGAAAGGTGTTCTGCTCTGAATGCCACCTCTCTGCTAGCACGGTCAACAGTCCCCTATTGACTCAAATCGGAGGCATGGACAACAAAGATCTTAACCCACATGCCCCTATCAACTCTATATCATCGAGTGTCAGCTCTGGTATCCGATCCCACCCAGCAACGTGATGCTCCCTAATCTAGAGGTTTTTAAAAACCTCCTATTTTCAGTTATTACAAAGACAATCAATCAACATCATATCAATGATTCAATCTCAATCAAGCAAAATCAATCCAACTCATGTCTATCTACCAAACAGACCCATATCAGTTGACCCATATCAAGTGTTCTATCTAGGTGACTCATATCATCCAATCAACCTATCTATCTGAAAATTACATTAACTGGCTCTATCACCAATTACTATTTGTTTTCTTTTTCAAGAATAAAAATTTATCAACAATCAAAACATCATCCTATTTTTATTTCAGTCATGAATGCAAATATGTTTTCAATCAATCATCTACTATTTGTTTTCTATCGTAGAAATCAAATTTATTAGATTTTATATCAATCATCTACTCTTTGTTTTTCGTTCAAGGAAGAAAAAGTTATCAGCTCTCTACTCTTTAATTTCTATTGTGGGAAACAAAGTTATCAATTATTTATTAAATTTTCTATTCATATCAACATGATGAAAAACACATTTTCATATCTATTGACCAAGGAAGCAATAAACATCATCATTTTCCTTAAAAGAAACACATTTCCTACATGCGCTAATCTACATCCTCTATGCACTAAAACCCATATGTGCTATTCTATATCCTAGATGCGCTAAAACTCAGATGCACCATTCTTTTTCCTAGAAGCACTCAATCATTTACTCTATGCATTATTTCCCTAAAAACGCTAAAACTCTACTCAAAAGTGCCACTTTATTCACTAGATGCGTGACAACTCTACATGCGCTAAACCATTTCTTAGATGTGCTATTTACAAAATTTCCTACGACATCCCATAAGTGCTACACTATCTATCGGATGTGCTAAACTGGTTTTCCATAGACAATTTAACATTGAATCTTATATGTGCTCAAACAAACATCGAAAATGCTAAAAAAAAATTGAAAGCGCTAAAATAAACATCGAAAGCGCTAAAACATTCCTACAAGCGCTAATACAGACTATTTCCACCTAAATCCGTGGGAAAAACATGCAAAATTTGATTCAAAATAGAAAATTTAAAAGCAACAGAGGCTGGATTGACTCACCAATGGTTCATACACAGCTAGTCTCTAGTATCAGCGGGCCTGCTCGAATATGTGTCTGTGGTACGGAATATCCATCTCGCCCTGTCACTATAAGAGCACAAGGTTTCTTAAAGTCAAAAGGTGAAAATGACTTGTCCTTTTCTTCCCTTTTACCTTTTAAAGGTCAAACAATAGTGAGTTTTGGGGGCATGTTATTTTATTTTTATCTTTTTATCTAACTTTGACAATATTTTCAAACTGGGACATCCATATACACCATTTTTCAAGAGCTAAATCACTGAATTCACATCCAATCATCACAATAATTTTTTTCAAACATTATCAAAAACTCATGATCAGTGATTTACCTCTCGAGGGGGCATCATTAACACTAGCAACATCTTCCAATCAAAAACATATCAAAATCATATCAGGGGCATATCAGTTAAAAAAAAATTCAATCAAGGGGAAAAATCAAACACAGCAAATTTCGAAAGCAGGAATATTTTCTTTGAAGAAATGTGTTTCACACATCACTTGAAAGAGGGGAAAAATGTATATGCATAAAATTGGTCATATCTGATAAATACTGGCATTTATTTAAATATTTATTATTTAATTAATTTCTCTAAAATTCTTCTACATATAATTAAATTTAATTAATTTAATTATATTGCTCATTCGATTTATTCTTCTATCATGGTTAAATAAATCAATTTTTATTTAATTATTTCACATTCATAGGTCCACTTGATTAATTAAATAAATACACTTTATTTAATTAATTATCACTTTTTGAATTTAATTAAGTCTTTTTGATTTAACTAAATTTAAATATTTCTTTTCAAATCTTTCTTCTAATTAATTAAATATCTTATTTAATTAATTTCATTTACATGCCATTTCTTAAAAAATTTAATTAAATATCTTCCATATCTTTTCAAAATCATAATTAAATATTTAATTATGAAATTTTCCATTATTCTTCAAATCTAGGGTAAATATTATGTTTTCAGATAAATCTCTATCACCCATAAATAAATAATTGAATTTAATAATTCATTATTGATCTTCTTCAAAATCTTTCCATAATCTCACAAAAGATTATTTTTTACAATTCATCTTTAACATCTTATCTTACCTTTCTACAGAAAAGAAAACAAATCTTGCTTTCTATTTTCTTCTGTTTTTCTTTAGTTTTATCCATCTTCAACCATTTGATCTGCCATGAATTTTCACAATCGTTGATCATATCTGCCAATGAGAAGCTTTTGAAAACTCTATAAATAGCAATGCAAATCCAAGCAATGGTTACAACACACACAACACATAATAGACGAATTAGAGCTTAATTACATCCTAGCATTCGAGCATCCTAGCATTGTCATTTTCTTTTATTCTAGCAATCATTTTTAGCATTAGAATAATCATGTCTTAGCTTAGCATTACATGCATTCATATTAAATCTTTTTCTCTAGGAAGATTGTTTGTTGAGCCTAGCACACAATCTGAGAGCCAGCTGGAATCAACAAAACACTGGAGATAGAGGATGATAGGACGACATCGATGACAAAATACTAAGTTTACATCTTTGTTATTTTAATATTTTGTTTTTGATAATGTCTTATTGGTGTGTTTGATTCATTTGTATTTTCATATTTAACACACATAAAAATAGATCACACAAGGCAACTTGATGTAAAAATTTGAATAAGTTATCTATATTATTTTAAAAAAATGTAAGAATAGAATCTATAACAAATTGAATGTAGTTTCTAAACTACTAGGTTTATTTTTATTTTTAAAAATCTATTTGGTGAAAATTTGAAATATCAATGTAGTAGTACCTAAATTTCAGGGAAAAAAGAAGAAGTAGGTGTTTGTTTGACCACCCTACCCACAATAAAATGATAATATTTTTTTATAATATTTTAGATATCAATAAGGGAATCATGTCCCGATGTGATGCATATGTTTTTGTAATTTTTTTCCAAGTAAATAATTAATTATGAATTTTTTATAATTTTTTTTTTTAAATATAAAAAACTCTTATGTCTAACAACCTTAACTTGGTCAAAACTTCATGAAACTCAATTTTATTTATTTTTAATCCTATAGTATGTGAAACATAGAATGTGACACATGTTTTAGATTAAAAAAAAATTATACCATGTGAAAGCTAGAGATTTTTTCCAACCAACATATCAATCAGGGCTTAAGTTGTAATTCAAATAGAAAATGAATAATAATAATTTATTAAATTCAAAGTAAAGCACAATTTATATTGGTGGAAAGCTGAGACTATCCTTTAAAAACCCTTTTCGTTTCATCAATTTTGGGTAAAGAAAAATTCATCAGCCACATGGGCCATCATATCACTTACATATCACCACTTTTTGGCCCATCATGATCCTGCACATACCCACTACTAGGTTTATTTTTTAAAACAAGTTTATTTGGTGAAAATTTAAAATTTCAATGCAGCAGTACTTAAACTTCAAGGAAAAAATAAGAAGTAGGTGTTTGTTTGA
>VDFB02193867.1:444763363-444902467 GCA_007258455.2 Sequoia sempervirens
AGAAAATTTAAGGGTTTAGGGTTTACGGGTTAAGGGTAGACGGTCTAGGATTTAGGGTTTACGGTTTAAGGGTAGAGGGTTTAAGGGTTGAGGGTAGAGTGTAGAGGGTTAAGGGTAGCTCAGGTAGTGTGCCATAGAAAAATGGATCATTGGCATTTTCATGGTCTTTTAGGTCTCTCTCTCATGATGCTTGACCTATTTTGCTTTGATTTAATGATGTAGTGTGACTTATGCATTCACATTAGGTCTTGAATATTCGAATTATGACATCTTGTGAAGGTGTTGTGAAGTGTTGTAACACATTTTTTACACTTTTTTAGAATCTTCTCATTACAATTCACCTAAAATTCACCTTTTCATCACTTATTAGGTCCTATTTTAAAAGTGTTGTAAAGTCTTGCTTGTAACAAGATTTTGTGCTTTTCTAGGATTTTTTTCAATATTTACACCTTTCTTATGCTTTATTTGACCCCTTTGTGCACTCATAAAACTTAATTAAGTGTATTTTTGAATGTAAACCTGACAAACAATATTAAATGTGACTTAATTCCCAAAACCCATACAAGTCCAAAGTGGGACTGGGCATTCTCACCATGGGTGGCAAATGGAGTCCCTTTGGCTCTAAATTCAAAATATTTCAAATTTTCTTTTAGGTTTTTATTCAAAATTACCTTATCTGAACCTGTGATGTTGTATTATTGGGTTAATAGGGCACAAGTGTGTATAAATAAGTGTTTTTCTCCTCATTTTACAATCTCCCATCTCCTACAATCACCTCATTCACTTGCATTCACTAAACATCAATTAGCATTTGATCACTTTGCATCATTCAATCAAGCATCTTGAGGCAACCATTGACATATTTTCAGAAGAGCTTCTTCAACAAGGTTGTGAGTGAGTTAGGAAATTTACATTTATTTATTCTCATTCCTTGTTCATTTCTTTTCATTTCATTTTTTTCTTCATTAAGGGTTTGATTACCAAAGTGGGATTTGAGCAAGGAAAATCCTATAACCTAACCCTTAACAATTTTCCCCTCTTGCATGTGTGTTTGCAGACTTTTGTACATAGATTTATCAAGTAATTAAGTGTTGAAAGGTGGTCAGCAAGTCAATAAAGTGTTCCAAGTCAAGGGTATGTGTAGGATCATCATGGAAAAAATAGGCCCTTAAGTGGTGAAAAATTCAAAAAAATTAGAGTTAGGCAACTTGACGTAAAAATTAGAAAAGTTATCTATATTATTTCAAAAATATGTAAGAATAAAATCTATAGAAATTGGATGTAGTTTCTAAACTAGGGTATGTGTAGGATCATCATGGAAAAAGCAGGAGGCCCTTAAGTGGTGAAAATTCAAAAATCGAGAGTTAGGCATGTATATGCATAAAATTGGTCATATCGATTAATCACATTGTTAATTTAATATTTATTATTTAATTAATTCTCTAAAAGTCTTCAACATATAATTAAATTTAATTAATTTAATTATATTGTTCATTCGATTTATTCTTCTATCATGGTTAAATAAATCAATTTTTATTTAATTATTTCACATTCATAGGTCCACTTGATTAATTAAATAAATACACTTTATTTAATTAATTATCACTTTTTGAATTTAATTAAGTCTTTTTGATTTAATTAAATTTAAATATTTCTTTTCAAATATTTCTTCTAATTAATTAAATATCTTATTTAATTAATTTCATTTACATGCCATTTCTTAAAAAGTTTAATTAAATATCTTCCATATCTTTTCAAAATCATAATTAAATATTTAATTATGAAATTTTCCATTATTCTTCAAATTTGGGGTAAATATTCTATTTTTCAGAAAAATCTCTGTCACCCATAAATAAATAATTGAATTTAATAATTCATTATTGATCTTCTTCAAAATATTTCCATAATCTCACAAAAATATGATTTTTTACAATTCATCTTTATCATCTTATCTTACCTTTTTACAGAAAAGAAAACAAATCTCGCTTTATGTTTTCTTCTATTTTTCTTCAGTCTTATCCATCTTCAATCGTTTGATCTTCCATGAATTTTCACAATCGTTGATCATATCAGCCAATCAGAAGCTTTTGAAAACTCTATAAATAGCACTGCAAATCCAAGCAATGGTTACAACACACACAACACATAATAGACGAATTAGAGCTTAATTACATTCTAGCATTCAAGCATCCTAGCATTGCCATTTTCTTTTATTCTATCAATCATGTTTAACATTAGAATAATCATGTCTTAGCTTAGCATTACATGCATTCATATTAAATCTCATTCTCTAGGAAGACTGTTTGTTGAGCCTAGCCAACAATCTGAGAGCCAGCTGGAATCAACAAAACACTGGATATAGAGGATGATAGGATGGCATCGATGACATAATACTGAGTTTGCATCTTTGTTATTTTAATATTCTATTTTTGATATAATGCCTTATTGGTGTGTTTGATTCATTTGTCTTTTCATATTTAACACGCATAAAATCGATCACACATTTTTGGTGCCCACTGTGGGGCCTTGCCCCATTTTTAATATTTATCTGCAGGTTTTCTAATAGGATTTTGCATTCTGGAATTTGGATTTTAGGCAAAATTTTCTATTTTAGCGCATACGTGGATTTCTGAAGCACATACATAGCTTTTTAAAGTGCATCCGTGGTTTATTTCAATGCTCTTGCAGGTACTTTGGCACATCCAGGAATTGTTTTAGTGCATCCAAGAACTATTTCTGCACATTTACGGGACAAAATGGCACATATACTAGGCTTAGTTTGTTAAAAAAATTTGAAAAAAAATAAAATTAGTTGCATTTTATTTTAGTGCATTTAGGAGTTTTAGTAGCGCATTTGAAATTTTCTGTAGTGCATATAGAATCTATTTTAGTGCATTTACTTGTTTTTGTTGCACATATAGGCTATGTTTTAGTGCATACAAGTTTTAACTAAGCAGGTTTATGAGTTTGATGCCTTCCGTGGACAAAGCCTCTTCTGGCTTAAAAAGAACCAATCTAGGATAGTCACCGCTAGTTTTAAAAAGAAGCAACTGTTAGAGAGACATGGATTTAAAATGAAGCAATCTAGGATAGTCACCACACATTGATTTTACAATTAAAATGAATCCCATGCTTTTTGTGAAGCATCATCTTCACATAGTTTAAATTATTGTGATTTGGGTTTTAAAAAGAATAGTGTCTGTTATGCTTGTGGAAATAGGTCTATGCTCTCCCCTTAACTAGGTGACCAGAATACTAGACTTTCCTTTTACATTCATGCAATTTTATTGATTTACTACATCCTGTAGAGAGCCTACTCTTGTGGGAAAAAGTATTCACCCAAGAGGAACGACTCAAGTGGGTTCAAGTCAAAGCCAGACTATTCCACCCCACTATAAAATTTAAACCAAATAAAGGGAAACCTCTTTTTCCAGTAGTGTGCAAGATAACCATCCCCAAAGCCTTTGTTCTAAAGGTTGGGAGGTCTCTTGAGGGAGTCTATTATTGCCACACCGAATGGAAACCCTTACTATGAACCTAGTGTAGTAGCCATCCAAAGTTAGTTTATGAACATCCTAATAATTACAATGCAAGGGGAGGGAAGAATCTGCCCCCAGGATACACACCATATAACTGCCAAGGACCATTTGCTCAGGGGATTCGGTATCCACTTCCGTCACTCTGAGTACGTGCCTGAAAAAGACAAAAACACGGGCACCCCTTCGGGGGCAACATGGTTGTGTGAGTCAACCCAGTTCTAAGATGCGGGCTGTGATTACTATGATGACCTACTTGAGTACTAAGAGTGAGTTTGTCTGAATTGTTTATCATGTGCAAAACCTATAAAAACACTTTTTGAATTTTTTTTTTGAACATACACTTGATGTTTAGTATAGATATTAAGAAAAATTGTTTTCAAAGTGTTTGCTATGTTTTCAATCACACTAATTTAGATAAAAGATCATCTGAAATGAACATGTCAAATTTTAGCTGAAATTACTCACAAAATGTTCAGAAAATTACCTTGAAAAATCTATTTTAGCGCATCTAGGGTATATTATAGCGCATATAAGGTATGTTCTAGCGCATTCACTAGTTATTCCAGTGCTTTTAGAGTCTGTTTTAGCGCATACGCTCGCTGTTCTAAAAACAAACTTTTCAGTCATTGTCACATTTTTTTTTCTACAGCACACATAGGACACAAAGTAGCACATCTGGGACATATTGAAGTGCATTTGACCATTTCTCTGGTGCATATCCATGTTTCTATAGCACATATAGGCAATAGAAAAGTGCATTTGTTACCTTTCCCAAATCATTGATTTTGACAGATCCGAGTCTAGTAGTGTATCAACATTCTCTCTCATGCTTAAGGAGTGGAAATCTACCAAGTTTGACAAGAAGTTAATTGCCAATAGAATCAAGAAACCCAAGAAACCTCTAAGTTACAAGAAGACCTTACAATGAAGGAAGTTTTTATACAAGAGTCGAAACATCTTGCTCCATTATCACAAATTTCTCCATAGATACCAAGATTTTGTTAGGGGATTTACTGATGAATACGCTATAGACCCTCTAGATTCACGAGCCTATTTTCAAAGAAGAGCCCTTTCATAATGACATAATCACAATCAGCCTCTTGATTTCAACTATATACCACAACCTTCTATTGAATATTTGACACATCCTAGTCAAATACTTTAGTGAGTTGAAATAGGCTATTTGATATATTGATCATTCTTTGAAAACAAGGATCAAATCTTATAAGTGTACCTTTCATCACAAAATTTCTAAAATTCTTGGTCCAACTTCTCCCAATAGGATTCTGACATCCTTTATCATTGGAAGCCACAACCATGAATTAGGTACATAGTTTTGATCATATCATAAGATTTTCATCTTATCAGATTAAAACATCATCATTGGTTGCACTCATCAAACTATGATCTAATTTTAGAAGAACATATTGAAATCATATTCCTATTTTTACAAGATCACAATACAATAAACTAAAGGAATATATTCAACAAGAAGATCATACCTCATGAACTCAAGAAGAAAGTTAAAATAGTGATCCTCTTTATAGAGTAAGTTGAAATCCCCTTTTTGAAGACAACATGACCGAGGGAGAAAATAATATGTTTACTTTTGATAGAGATATGAGAAAAACCCTTGAGGATAGTGAGGATGAACAAGAAGAAGAACATCACCTTAGAGAAGCCGAACAAGATCCTAAATTTCTTAGAGCAGTAGAAAAGATCTTAGCACATGATAAACAAAAATATTTCCTATTTTTGGCTGACAAAAGAGCTAAATTACCTCATGATTTTGATACTAAGAACATAAAGAGTAAACTTGATGAAACACCCTTATTTGATCTTGGTGCCTTGACTAAAACAGTTAAAACATTAGAAGGAAAAATTAAATATCTACAAGGGGGAGCCACAACAAAAACATACGCTCTTGATGACATTTTTCCATATCCCTTTGATCGACGTCTCAACATGATCCCATTTCCTAAGCATTGCGAAATCCCAAAGTTTGATCATTATAATGGGAAATCGGATCCAATTGACCATATTAGAGACTTCTGAAATATGACTTTAGAATTTTCTCATGAGGATACATACTTAATGTGTTTGTTTCCATGAAGTCTTGGAGGCCAATCTATGGAATGGTTATCAAAGATCACACCGCCTGTCAAAACATTTGAGGAATTGATCAATGAGTTCATCTCACAATATTCTTATAACATACAACACCAAATAACCATGATTGATCAATGCAAGGATAAACAAAAACCTGGTGAACCATTCATCACATTTCTCTAGAGATGGAAAAGATTGTCTGCTAGATATCCACGACATGTTCCTGAGAAGGAAAAGATCACTACCTTCAGAAACAGCTTGGATCAAGAGATGAGTTATCATCTAAATATTCATTTTCCTCCCTCTTTTCTTAAATTGATTGAAAATGCAATCAAAATTGAGATTGCATTGGTCTAGAGGGGATAATCAAACTTGATAAAGATAATCCTAGCTCTTCAAATCACCATAATGAAAAATTCAAGTTTTGGACTCACAAAAAAAATGTGGTGAATGATGGTGTTGTAGATGCGCATCATGTCTCATCTAAGCCAATTGTTCTTAGTGTTCCTCACAACAACAACTATAACAATGTCAACTCGGTTATGAATCAAGGCAACAATCCTCTTCCTTCAAGGAATAACCAAAATCCAACTTTTATTCCAAATCAAAGTAATACGAACAATCAAGGATATCATGGAAACAACAATAACAATGCCTTAGGAAATACATCAAACATGAATCCACAATGATCTTCATTTTTCTCCAACATAAGAACTTTTACTTTGTTGGGGCAATCTCTAGAATCTTCCCTTAAAGACATGATGGAAAAGAATGGTATTAACCTACCACCTCAACATAATTTCGAACCCAGTGTGAAGCTACCATCATGGAATGATGCATACTATTGTGAATATCATAGATGTAAAGGCCATTGTACAAATAATTTCCAAGCCTTGAAGAATGCTATTCAAGATTTAATCGACAAAGACATTGTCACAATAGAAGGGAACCGACAATCAAATGAAGACCACCAAGCATTTTGAAACCCTTTTCCCAACTATCAAAAGGGTGTGTCTTTAGGAAAGAGTGTGAATAAAATTGATGAACATATAATCAATCATATCTACACTGATGACAAGTAGGTTAATGTTATAAAAGTCAAAGAAAAAATGAAATATGGAGAAGTCAATGTAACAACAAGAGCACAAGCTAAAGTTGTCCTAAAAGGTGTTCCTTCAAAATACATTATACCATCACCTCAACATCGATACGATTTAATCAATCAACTTGGAAAATCTTCTGCTCGGATCTCTATTTTGGAACTTCTAAAGATTTCCCCAGCACATAAAGAAATTCTAGACAAGGCCCTCATTGAAACAATTGTATTTAATGATCTAGATGTGGATTGATTTCAAGCCATGGTAGGACACTTTTCCTCACCCACATGCCTTTCATTTTCTAAAAAAGATGATGTTTCCATGACTCATCCCCATAACTCATCACTATACTTAGAAGTCATGATCCACAAGTTTTGTGTCAGACGTGTATTAATAGATGGAGGTGCTAGTTTGAACATATGTACCATGAAATTACTTTGGGCTTTAGGATTTTCTGAGGATTCTATTGATCCTAGAAGAAAAATTACCATTAAAGCCTATGATGATGAGGAGAGAGCATCCAAGGGTTTAATCATGTTACTGATTAGAGTGGGACCTGTTATCAAAAATACCCTATGTTAAGTATTAGACCATGATCTCGCATACAACATCTTGTTAGGTCATCCTTGGATACACGAAATGCAAGTTGTACCATCCACATATCATCAATTTCTTAAATTTCCTTATGATGGATAGGAGATCACGATACCAACTGATAATTCTCATAGTCAAACTTATGCTAACATAAAAGCTAGTAAAGAAACTTTGGTTCCCAACAATCGAGAAGCACCTGCTAGTACTTCTCCAAAAGTTGATACACAAATTAGTCAAGTAACCAAAAAAATTGACAAACAACTAAGGTTCAAGGATAATGGAGTAGGAGAATATTCTCTCTATTTGGCTAATCTCCCTACATTGCCTCGGTCACATGGAAAACCTTCTATCATGCAACATCATATATCTACAACATCAACATCAACACAATCATCGACGAAACCAATCACAAAGTTTAATGGACAATTTATCAAGGAGAAATTCCCAATGGAAGACCCTAAGGATAGCGAAATGCTAAAATGGCTCTATAGAGATGAAGATGAAGATGAAGCAGTTCTAAATGTCAAGATACCAACAAATCAATATGGCAAAGGATACTCAATCATGCAAAAGATGGGCTATGATGGTAATGGTCCTATTGGAAAGAGAAAAGGAGTAGTTGAGCCTATTCACCTACCAGGACTTGCTGCAAAAGATAAAATAGGACTAGGCTATGATACTAGCTCAAAAGAAATAACATCCAAACAATTGAATGATACCATACTCACATTAAAAGAAAGTTATGATCCAAGGGAAGCATGTTTGACAGCAATTCAGAATTTCATCGATAATAACTCTGACACAGACTCTAGAGAATATGAATGGGATACTATCCACAATGATGAGTTTTGGAGGGATAAACAGGTTGACGTGATACACAAGTATATGCCTACTCTAATAAAAGGAGAGGGTTCAGGGACCCAACCGCATGAATTTGAGCTACAACATGACTATGATTCTAGTGATACCAAGTCATATTTAATTGAACAAGACTAATGTTAGGACAATACCATCATTGATCTACCTCATCCCTCCAATCCCAAGGACACCTCCATTATGACTATAACCATAGACGATTTAACACAGCCTAATGATCCGCTACCACTAATACATCCCAATCTCATCGATTGGGATCTATCTGAACCTCTTGATATACCCATGTTTCCAACTGACGAATCTATCATGAATTTCCTTTCTACGAATGATGTAAATGATTGTTCTATTGGATCTCAGTTGTGTTTATGGTTTTTCCTTGATAACAAAACCACTTTCAGTTGTTGATTGTCTCAGATTGGATCTTTATGCTTTATTATGGTACTTCTTTGACAACATTGGCATTGATTTACATTCAGATGGTTTTAGTTGGCTTTTGGCATTGATTTACATTCAGGTGGTTTCAGTTGGCTTTTGGAATTGGTTTACATTCATATGGTTTCGGTTGGTTTTGATCTTCTGCACTTATTCATGGCCAACCTTGTGTGCCTTCACAGTTGATTTAGTTTGTTGTGTATTTATGCCTCAAGTTCCATGTGCAAATAGATGGCATTCACTATTTATGCTTTTAGGTGTTTGTGATGATGAGTTCAATGTGAAGGTTCTTCAAGTGAAGGTATATCTTATTTTTGTTTGTATTATTATATATATTCCTTCACATGGTATTCAACTTGCTTGCTTCATTGGAAAATTTAGTCTTTGTCATATGATAGCACTATCATATTTCATTGCTATGATCTCTTTACATGAGTCAACTCACTTTAGTGATACATCATATTGGTATATACATTTTCATTGCTTATGCACTTAAGGTCAATATCATTCTCATGATCTTTTGGCCTCACACATATTTAATTGGCTCAAATGTAATTGAATTTGGTGAGTTTGTTTTGATAAATAACTTTGATTTAAGTCATATGATGACTCTATTGCACAAGCTTTGATCAGCATCTAAAGGTATCTTGTCTCATATTTTGCTTCATTCAAAATTGTCTCTCTCGCAATGCGGGCCTTATTGAATTTGAAAATCACTTTGGTTAAAGTCATTGACATCTATGATAAATTTATTTTGGAGATCATGTAGTTGATATTTTGAGAATCATTATCTAAATGATGGGTTACTTGGTGAGTCAACTCTTAGCATGTTATACTTGATGGTTATAAAGTGGTCTGCATTTTCTTTGGACAACGAATTAAATCAGTTTTGAAGTTAGTTATTATTTTGTTTCTTGACTTTGAGTGGACTTCAAATCACATTATAATTTGTCAAAGTCATTGATTAAAAAGAAAGCATGTTAGGGGAAATTTGGGGTTTATGTTTTTGGCTGGGTAAGAAACCCTAGCCTAGCCGCCAACATGAAATCTTTGTGATCTCCTCTCTTCTTTGATTTTTCTCTCAACCCTCTCTGTCATTTTTCTATGGTTCCAAAAATAGCTCATCATGAGACCTTGGCCTACATATAGTTCTTTCTCTGTGCATGAAAAGATTCTACTCTTTCAAGGGAAATCATGGGAGTTGCAAATTCTGACTGGTATTTATTTGATCTTCTTGTTGCACAAACATGTATCATTATTTGGTGTTTATATTTTGGAAATGGTAGTCCTTGGGCGTTATTGGTTTTTGGATAAATCTTTATGGTTGAAGACATTTTTGCATGATCAAATTTATGCAAATGCTATTTTGACTCACTCATATCAATGATTATTGTGTTACTTTTTGAAATGAAACAATTACATTTCTTGATAGAGTATTTGCATTACCTCAAACTTTTGTTGATGGCTCTTAAATGCAGAATATTCTTTGTGCTTTGAGGGTTTGTGATTTACAATTGATGGGAAGTCATGCTTTTTAAAAACTCTGTTAGTTTCATTATGAAATATCTCATACATTTCAAATATGATGGATTTTACATATAGAATAACTTCAAATGACTATTTTATTTTAATAAGCATCTAGTTTTGTAAAAGGCACTTATAGATTTG
Organism: Sequoia sempervirens; assembly: GCA_007258455.2. NCBI lineage: Eukaryota > Viridiplantae > Streptophyta > Pinopsida > Cupressales > Cupressaceae > Sequoia > Sequoia sempervirens. Next base: position 444,773,679 of record VDFB02193867.1, read on the forward strand.
AAAAGGGACTTTGATTTATGCTTGTCAGTTTATTGATAGCCTAGTGATCAGGTGTTACGTGGCAGATATTTATTCACTGGCATCTTTTTCCTGAATTTAGAAAGGAGGTTTGAACTCTCCTTTGACCTCTAATTACTTTGAAGATTCTTCTGACAGACATACTTGAAATGTATATAAAAAAAGTGTTGTGAAAACTATGATTCTTCTGGTCATTATTCTGAGACAGTTATTTGGCTGTATCAAGAGATGTATTGAGACACTCTATAATAAAAAATCTGGAAAACATGATGCAGAACAATATTGTAATTCTTCTCTATGTAATATTTTAAGGATTTAAATTTTTGGATTCTTAGGGTATTAGGTAGATGAGAAAACTGAGTTTTATAAGCTTACTTGAAAATAGAGAAATCCTCTAATATTGTTATTGTTTAGAAAATAATTTGAGGGGTTGGTACTCCTTGAGATTGATATCTATAAATGAGGGGTTGGCACTTCTTGAGTAGGTGCTCAAAAATCAGCCTATGAGGCATTGTGAATAGTTGATTAAAAGATTAAGCCTGCAAGGAATTTTCGGAGTGGTTTTTATACCCAGGAGGGTTTTCCACTCAGCAAAATCTTGTGTCTCTTTGTTCTTTTGTGGTCTCATTGGTTTACTGAGTTGTTACTATTTCTGTTCACTATTTGGTTATTACTTTTCTCAATTATGTTTATGAATGGTTACATTCAACTCATGAATGCATTAATTAGAGTAATATTGAGATCAAATTTGAGCTATGGTTTAAATTTTTGAAAATTGGTCAAACCTATTAAGACACTAATTCACCCCCACTCTTAGTGTCATTTTCACTCCAACAGTTGGTATCAGAGCGTAGGGTCCTCTAATAGGTCTTACCATCTAGGATTGATCCTAGTCTTGGAGTCTTTTTTGATGGCACAGTCTCAAGAAGGAGCCTCTATAACTAGAGCTCCATTATTTGATGGAACAGATTATGTGTTCTAGAAAATCAGAATGGAAGCATTTCTTATTTCTTACGATGTTGATGTTTGGAGCATTGTGTTAAATGGGTACAATGTTCCAGCCACAATACCCACAGATCCTGCTGAGAAAAAGAGGTATGAAATTAATGCCAGAGCTAAGCATGCCATCTTGTGTGGTTTAACTAAAGATGTGTTTATTAAAGTCATGCATTGCAAGGATACTAAAGAAATCTGGGATAAACTTGAAACCATATACCAAGGGAATGAAAAATTCAAACTGTAAAAAATCATTACTCTCAAACATCAGTTTGAAGAAATGAGAATGAAGGATGATGAAAAAGTGGCTAAATATTTTCTAAGAATTGATGATGTTGTTAATGCTATGAAAGGATTAGGACAAGAGATTAAAGAGTTTTATGTGGTTACAAAGGTCATTAGAACCTTACCGACTAAATTTGAATCTAAGGTTTCAGATCTTGAAGAAAAGAAACATTTTGATTAGCTCACCCTAAATAGTCTATAGGGAATTCTTACTACGTATGAAATGAGAACTAGCAAAAACAACTCAACAGGAAAAGAAACTACCTTTAACACTGAAAATAAAGAAAAATATGAAGTTAGTGAGTCAGAGTTGTCTGATTCTAAAGAATCCCATTTTGTTAGAAAACTTAAAAAGGGATCAGGAAAATATAAGGGAAAAATTCCCTTCAAATGCTTTAACTGTGGAAAAATAGGTCACGTTGCTACAAAGTGTCCCTATGATGATCAAATCAGCGACAATGAGAAACATGAAAAATAGCCTAAGAAGGCCTTTAAACCTAAATGAAATTTCAATTTCAAAAAGAAAAAAATGTTTGTTTAGCAAAGATGAAACTGACATTGAGTCTGAAGATTCATCTGTAGAAGAAGATGAAACCTTGTTCATGGCTGAAATTACTCAGCAAGAAGATTCAAACACCATTGATATTGAAGAAGGTGAAGTAGATCTTGAAAGTGAATTGAAAGGTGCTTTAAAAGAGGTTAGAAAACTCAAAAAACAAGTTCTTGCTAAAGAACATAAACCTAATCAAGAAATAGTCTCTCTAAAAACTCATCTTGAAGAAGCTAAAAGAGTTGAGGACTATCTTCGAGTGACTGTAAGCTGCAAGGATTAAGAAATTCAAAAATTGGAACAAGAAGCGGTCTGTCTTAGAAAAGAAATTGAAAAATATGAAAGCACTTTAAAACTTAATGAGATGCTCAACAAGCAAAAGGTGTATAAAGATAAAATCAGTGTTGGTTTTGAAAAGGGTGAATGATCAATTGATAATGCAAAAAAAAAACCCTCTTCTAAAATTAAGGGTTCAGGTCCAAATCACTTTGAATCTAGTAAGAATCATGTTCAGTCCATAAAGGGTAATAAAACATCATACAGAGTCAATCCCTTCTTCTATGGTTACTATTTTTTCTGCAACAAATTTGGCCATAAAGTGAGCTCTTGTAGGCTAATGAATATTAGAATACCTAGGTTTGGTCCTAGGAAATACTATGGGTTTGTTAAATAGATCAGATGTTTTAAATGCAATGCTTTGGGGCACTCTATCAAATAGTGCAAAGCTGATAGAAAATCAAAAAGGTCTAGAAGCCTAAGAATGTTAACAACATCAAGCAAACTATGTTACTTCAAATTTCCTTTCATTCCAAGAAAAAGGACTTATGGGTCTTGGACAGTGGATGTTCTAACCACATGACTGGTGACAAAGATAAGTTCATAAATCTTGAAGATTATATAGGTGGATATGTTAAGTTTGGTGATAATTCTGGTATACAAATTAAAGGTAGAGGTTCACTTCTTCTGAATGAAGACACCCCTATCTATAATGTGTACTATGTGGAAGGTCTTAAGCACAACCTTCTAAGTGTTAGTCAAATCTGTGACAGTGGTTATCATGTCTTGTTCACTTTACAGGGATGTGAGATTAAAAACAATCTTGGAAAGGCCGTTGCAGCTAGAAGGAGGACTAAAGGAAATGTTTACAATCTTCTTGACACATCAAGTAATGACAATAATCAAGGTATGTGTCTAATGGGCCAAATTGAAGAGAGATGGTTATGGCATAAAATATTAGGACACATAAACTTTGAAAATCTGGTTAGAATCAGTAAGAATTAGAATGTTAGAGGTTTACCAATCCCTAACAAGCTAGAAAATTATGTGTGCAAAGAATGTTTAAGCGGTAAACAAACTAAAATCAGCTTCAAAACAAAAGAACATTCTTCATTAAAACCTCTACAGCTAGTGCATACTGATTTATGTGGACCAACTAGAACAAGGTCTATTAATGGTGAAAAATACTTTATGCTATTTGTGGATGATTATACTAGAATGGAATGGGTCACATTTCTTAAGCACAAATCAGAAGCCTTTGAAAGGTTCAAAATATTTCATAAAATGGTTGAATAGGAATCAGATCTGAAACTCAAATGTCTTCGATCTAACAAAGGAGGTGAATTCACCTCTCAAGAATTTATTGATTACTGTGAACAACACAGTATTAAAAGGAAGTATGCTGCAACTAAAACACCTCAACAAAACAGGGTAGTTGAATGCAAGAACAAAACTATAAAGAAATGGCTAGAACAATGCTAGATGAAGCTAAGTTGCCTGATATGTACTGGAAAGAAGTTGTTCATACAACTGTATACATTTTGAATAGAGTGCAGCTTAGGGTGAAATCCAAACACACTCCTTATGAACTATGGTATGGAAAAACAACTTTTGTGAAGTATTTTAAAATTTTTGGAAGCAAGTGTTTTATCAAGAAAGGTGATGATAACCTTGGCAGTTTTCAATCCAAGAGTGATGAGGGTATCTTTTTGGGATACTCAACTCACAATAAAGCTTATAAATATCTTAACAAAAGGCTTAACAAGATTGTTGAAGTTAATGTAAAATTTGATGAAAGACCACATTTAGATGTTGAATCTTTGCAGGATAATGAGGAAGAAGAAATTGAACTTGAAATAATTTCAGAAGGAGATGAAACAACAAAGCATAATGCTGAATCAAGAAGCCCTAAAATTGAAGAAGCAAGTCCTGAAAAAGGTGCATTAAAAGCTCCTTTGAAAAATCTAGCTAAATATCACCCCAAAGTTCAGATTATTGGGGATAAAAATGCAGGAGTTCAAACTAGAAGAAAGGCTACAAAATCTGATGAAAAGGCTCAAATAGCTTTTTGTTTAGTTACTCAATTTGATCTTAAAATTTTTAATGAAGCTCCCATAGATTTATGTTGGCTTAATGCTATGTAGGAAGAAATTGATCAAACTGAGAAAAAATAGACTTGGGAGTTAGTCCCAAGATGAGATGACAAGAATGTCATTGGAGGCAAATGGATATACAGAAATAAGCTTCATGAAAATGGCAATGTTGTTCACAACAAAGCAATATTTTTCTGCAAAGGCTATGCTCAACTAGAAGGTATTGATTTTGGTGAAACCTTTGCACCAGTTGCTAGACTAGAATCTATTAGAATATTCTTGGCTTATTCTATTTATTAAAACTTTACTATTTATCAAATGGATGTCAAAACTACCTTTTTAAATATCTATTTAGATGAAGAGGTCTATGTTGAACAGCCTAAAGGATTTATTTGCAAAGATAAGCCTAATCATGTTTACAGGTTGAAAAAGGCCCTCTATGGCTTAAAAAAAGCACCTAGAGCTTGGTACTCTAGGCTGGACAGTCATTTGATTTCTAATGGATTTGTTAGAGGAGGTGTAGACAACAATATTTATGTTAAAACTGAAGGTTTTGATATTTTGGTTGTTGAAATTTATGTTGATGACACTATCTTTGGCTGCAATAATGTTACTTTGAGTAAAAAATTCTCTCAGCTAATGGAATCTGAATTTGAAATGTCAATGTTGGGAGAATTAAATTTCTTCTTGAGTCTTCAAATCTCTCACCGTGAAAATGGAATATTTCTTTCTCAAACCAAGTATGCTAGAGAGATGCTTAAGAAATTTTAGATGGATGAATGCCATCTAGTTAGCACTCCAATGGTTACTAGATGCAAACTTACTAAGGTTGATGATTCTCCTGATACAAATCAAACTGAATATAGATCAATGATCGGTAGTCTATTATATTTAACTACCTCTAGACCAAATATAATTTAGGAAGTTTTCACAGTTGCACGGTTTCAGGCATCACCCAAGGAATCTCATGTTACTGCTATTAAACGGATATTTAAATACATTTAGGGCACTCTTGATTATGGTATTTGGTATCCTAGAAGCAATGATTTTTCTTTAACTGCATATATTGATGATGATTAGGCTGGTTGTTTAGATGATAGGAAAAGCACCAGTGGTGTTGCATTCTTTCTTGGTGACCATTTAGTGGCATGGCACAACAAGAAACACGAATCTGTTTCTCTCTCTACTGTTGAAGTAGAATACATTTCTGCCACTTCATGCTATACTCAAGTATTGTGGATGGGTCAATTTTTTTTTGATATGGGTATTGATGTTTCTAAACTTGTTTCCATTTTATGTGATAACACTAGTGTGATAAATATATCAAAAAATCCCATTATGCACTCTCGCACTAAACATATTGCTATCAAGTTTCACTTTCTTCGAGAAAAGGTACTGGCTAATGAAGTTTTCTTACAGTTTGTTGGTTCACAAGATCAGGTGGCTGGCATTTTTACTAAGCTCTTAGCAAAAGAGTTATTTGAAAGGCTAAGACTTCGATTGGGAGTTATCTCTCAATCGTTACTTCTCTAATTCACCTAGATTTAGCTTATGGGGAGCATGTTATATGTTTTGATTCACTTACAGCTCTCCTACAATCTTGGTTGCTGCACTGTTACTCTTTTGTAGTTGTTTCTCATGATATTTTGGTTGGCTTCTTAGTTGTGTTTCATGGAAATGCACATTCTTCTCTTCTATCCTTTGTCATTGAGGCAAAAAGGGGGAGAGTCATTTGTGTTTTTCCATCAAGGAAAAAGGGGGAGTTTGTTGGATCTCAATTGTGTTTACGGTTTGTCCTTGATGACAAAACCACTTTCAGTTGTTGACTGTCTCAGATTGGATCTTTATGCTTTATTATGGTACTTATTTGATGACATTGGAATTGATTTACATTCAGATGGTTTCAATTGGCTTTTGGCATTGATTTACATTCAGATGGTTTCAGTTGGATTTTGGCATTGGTTTACATTCATATGGTTTCAGTTGGTTTTGATCTTCTGCACTTATTCATGGATAGCCTTGTGTGCCTTCACAATTGATATAGTTTGTTGTGCACTGATGCCTCAAGTTCCATGTGTAGATAGATGGCATTCACTATTTATACTTTTAGATGTTTGTGATGATGAGTTCAATGTGAAGGTTCTTCAAGTGAAGGTATAAATTATCTTTGTTTGTTTTATTGCATATATTCCTTCACATGGTATTCAACTTGCTTGCTTCATTGGAAAATTTAGTCTTTGTCATATGATAGCACTATCAAATTTCATTTCTATGATCCCTTTACATGAGTCAATTCACTTTAGTGATACATCATATTGGTATATACATTTTCATTGCTTATGCACATAAGGTCGATATCATTCACATGATCTTCTAGGCTCACACATATTTAATTGGCTTGAAGGTAATTGACTTTGGTGAGTTTTTTTTGATAAATGACTTTGATTTAAGTCATATGATGACTCTATTGCACAAGATTTGATCAACATCTAAAGGTATCTTGTATCATATTTTGCTTCATTCAAAATTGTCTCTCTTGCAATGGTTTCGAGCCTTACTGATTTTTAAAATGACTTTGGTTAAAGTCATCGACAGCTATCATACATTTATTTTGGAGATCATGTAGTTGACATTTTCAGAATCATTGTCTAAATGATGGGTTACTTGGTGAGTCAACTCTTAGCATGTTCTACTTGATGGTTATAAAGTGGTCAGCATTTTCTTTGGACAACAAATTAAATTAGTTTTGAAGTTGGTTATTATTATGTTTCTTGACTTTGAGTGGACTTCAAATCTCATTATAATTTTTCAAAGTCATCAATTGAAAAGAAAGCATATTAGGGAAAATTCGTGGTTTATGTTTTTGACTAGGTAAGAAACACTAGCCTAGCCGCCATCATGAAATCTTTGTGATCTCCTCTCTTCTTCAATTTTTCTCTTAGCCCTCTCTGTCATTTTTCAATGGTTCCAAAAATAGCTCATCATGAGAGCTCAACCTACATATAGTTCTTTCTCTGTGCATGAAAATATTTTGTTCTTTCAAGGGAAATCATGGGAGCTGCAAATTCTGACTGGTATTTATTTAATTTTCTTGCTTCACAAGTAGGTATCATTATTTGGTGTTCATATTTTGCAAATGGCAATCCTTGGGCGTTATTGGTTTTTGGATAACTCTTTATGGCTGAAGACATTTTTGCATGATCATATTTATGCAAATGCTATTTTGACTCACTCATATCAATGATTATTGTATTCATTTTTGAAATGAAATGGTTACATTTCTTGACAGAGTATTTGCATTACCTCAAACTTTCGTTGATGTCTCTTAAATGCAAAATATTCTTTGTGCTTTGAGGGTTTGTGATTAATAGTTAATGGGCAGTCATGCTTTTTAAAAAATCCATGAGTTTCATTATGAAATATCTCATACGTTTCAAATATGATGGATTTTACATATAGAATAACTTCAAATGGCTATTTCATTTGAATAAGCATTTGGTTTTGTAAAAGACACTTGTAGATTTGAAGAGGGACTTTGATTTATGCTTGTTAGTTTATTGATAGCCTGGTGATCAAGCGTTACTTGGCAGATATTTATTCATTGGCGTCTTTTTCCTGAATTTAGAAAGGAGGTTTTAGCTCTCGTTTGACCTAAAATTACTTTGAAGATTCTTTTGACAAACATTCTTGAAATGTATATAAAAAATATTTTTGTGAAAACTGTACTTCTTCTAGTCATTATTCTGAGACATAGTTATTTGGCTGTATCAAGGGATGTATTGAAAAACTATGTACTAAAAAATCTAGAAAACATGATGCAAAATAGTATTGTAATTCTTCTCTATGTAATATTTTAAGGATTCAACTTTTTTGATTCTTAGGGTATTAGGTAGATGAGAAAACTGAGTTTTATAAGCTTACTTGAAAATAGAGAGATCCTTTGATATTGTTATTGTTTAGAAAATAATTTGAGGGGTTGGTACTCCTTGAGGTTGATATCTCTAAATGAGGGGTTGGTGCTCCTTGAGTAGGTGCTCAAAAATCAGCCTATGAGGCATTGTGAATAGTTGATTAAAAGATTAAGCCTACAAGGAATTTCAGGAGTGGTTTTTATACCCCAGGAGGGTTTTCCACTTGGAAAAATCTTGTGTCTCTTTGTTCTTTTGTGGTCTCACTGCTTTATTGAGTTGTTACTATTTCTATTCACTGTTTGGTTATTACTTTCCTCAATTTTGTTTATGAATGATTACATTCAATTCATGAATGCATTAATCAGAGTAATATTGAGATCAAATTTGAGCTATGGTTTAAATTTTTGAAAAATGGTCAAATTTGTTAAGAAACTGATTCACTCCCCCCCCTCTCAGTGTCATTTTCACTCCAACATGTTCCACTGGCAATTTTTGGCAGAAGGTCTTTAATCAGGAGAGTGTCAAGTCTCTTAGCTACAAAAAAAAAGAAGAAGAAAGATCTAATGCTGAAAACCAAAACCTGGTAGTGTTAGGTCAAACAAAAGATAAAAGAAAGAGCGTATCAGATGGTGAAAACCTTTTTAAGGCACCAGATGATGAGATGCTTAACACTCTCCTAGAGCATTATCATGAATGATCACTTGTCTTGATTGAGCTTACAAAAGTAGTTAATCATGACACTATAGAAAAATTGAGGATTCTACAGTTAGCCACATCAATGACAGATAAAGAAGTACCTGAGTTCATGGAATTTCTTAGAGAAAATCAAGTCAACTTTGCCTGGTCTTATGCAGACATGCCAGGTCTTGATCCTAATCTTATAATGCATCACTTGTCCATCAAACCAGGAATAAAACATGTGAAACAAAAACTTAGAAAGATGCATCCTCATGTTGCACTACTACTTAAAGAAGAACTTAAGAAAATCCTCGATGTGGGGTTTATAAGATCAATTGACTATGTAGAATGGATCTCCAACATTGTTCCTATATCCAAGCCTGAAAAAAGTGTTAGAGTGTGCACAGATTTTAGAGATCTTAATAAGGCATGTCCTAAAGATGACTTCCCTCTTCCAAGCATTGATACTATAGTAGATTTGATGACTGTCCATTCCATGTATTCACTATTAATGGATGGTTTTTCTAGTTATAACCAAATCAAGATTGCACTTGAAGACCAAGACAAAACAACTTTCACATGTCCATGGGGGACTTACTACTGGAACGTCATGTATTTCGGTTTAAGGAATGTTGGGGCTACATATCAAAGAGCTATGACTACAATTTTTCATGACATGATGCACACATTCATGGAAGATTATGTCGATGACATATTGGAAAAGTCATACACAAGAGAAGGACATCTAGAGGTATTATCCAAAATATTTGCAAGGTTGGAAAAGTTCAAAGTTCGCCTCAACCCTAAGAAATGTGTTTTGAAAGTCACATATGGAAAACTCTTAGGATACATAGTTTCAACAAAAGGAATTGAAGTAGATCCCGCCAAGGTACAAGAAATCATGGAAATTTCTCCACCAAGGAATATCAGTCAATTGAGGTCACTACAGGGATGAATTCACTCTATACGAAGGTTTATTGCACAACTAGTAGATAAATGTCTACCTTTCACACATCTACTACATAAGATTGTTCCTTTCAAATGGGATGATAAGTGTGAAATTGCTTTCCAAAAATCAAGTAGTACCTAATGAACCCACCAATTCTAGTACCACCAAATCTGGACAAACCACTCATCTTATACGTTGCTGCAATAGAGACATATTTGGGGGCATTGTTAGCACAAGAAGACTCTATAGGAAAGGAATGCACAATCTCTTATATCAGCTAAACATTAATAGGTCATGAACTTAACTACAATTTCATTGAGAAGGCTTGCCTAGCAGTGGTATTTTCCTCACAAAAGTTTTGACATTACATGTTAACTCATACAATCAATCTTGTTGGAAAAATTGATCCACTCAAGTATCTATTAAGCAAAGCTACATTGATAGGAAGGATAGAAAAATGGGTTATGATCTTAAGTGAGTTTGGCATCCATTATATTGATCGCAAAGCAATCAAAGGACAAGTTATTGCTGATCAACTAGCTGAAGCACCCCTACAAGCAGAGCATCCTATGCACATTGAATTTTTAGATGCTAATGTCTTCATTATAGAATCAAAGCGACCTTGGTCATTATATTTTGATGGTTCATTTTCTCAACATGGATCAGGGGCAGGCATATTCTATGTCACTCCTCAAGGAAATACCATTCCTTGGTCATATTGGCTAATGTTTCCATGCACTAATAACATAGCCGAATATGAAGCTTTAATCACTAGACTAAAAATAGCATTGGAATGGAGAATCACAGAATTACAAGTCTACAGTGACTCACAGTTAGTCATTAACCAGATCAATGATGATTATCAAACTAAAGATGACAAGTCGTTTCCATATAAGAAAATGGTTGACGATTTCAAAAAATACTTTGTAGACATCAAGTTCATACAAATTCCAAGGCTTGATAAGAAGGAAGTTGACGATATGGCCACAATCACTTCATTGTTACAACTCCTAGAAAATCAGGCTCGCTATGAATTTTTGGTGGAACAATCATTTACGCATGCCTATGACACACCTGCAAGCCAAATCATTTGCCACTTAGTAGGATCTGATTCGCCTTGGTACGGTAAGATTTATGGCTACCTAAAAGATGACATCTTACCACTTGACTTATCCCGTAACCAAAAGTGCAACTTTATCTGCCAATCCTCTCATTATACTCTCATTGCTAACATCCTCTATCACCACGGTCTTGATGGTACTTTACTTCGATGTCTTGAACGTGACAAATCTGACAAGGCTTTATAAGAAGTTCATGGTGGAATTTTTGGTACTCATTCAATGGACTGACCTTATCCAAGAAATTGATTAAAATGGGTTACTACTAGCCTACAATGGAGAGGGAATCATTCACTTTTGTGAAGAAATGCTCTAAATGTCAGATACATGGAAATCTCATTCACGCACCAGCACAAGAACTACAACCATTTACACCAACCTGGCCATTCTCTCAATGGGGATTAGATCTAGTTGGTAAGATTCATCCTTCATCATCAAATGGACTTAAGTTTATCATTACAACAAAAAAATACTTCACCAAGTGGATTGAGGCAGTACCCCTCACTAAGGTTACTAGAAAACAAATTTCATCTTTCATACTCAACTATCTTATTTGTCGATATGGAATTCCTAACTCCATCATCACAGACAATGGATGACCCTTCAAGAATCAAGATGTTGATGAACTTTGTGAAAGATTTCATATTAAACATAGATACTCAACACCTTATTATCCACAAGGAAATGGCCAAGCAGAGGCCTTGAACAAAACAATACTAAATTTTTTGAAAAAGACTGTGAATGATGTAGGGAAAGATTGGCATGTTCAACTTAATCCTGTATTGTGGGCCTATAGAACTAGTATCTGAATGCCAACAAGAGCAACAAGATTTTCTCTTGTCTATGGAGCAGAAGCCATCCTATCTTTAGAGGTTGAGATTCCATCACTCAAAGTATCATTGAAGGGTCTCATAACAGATGATGAATACCGAGTTTCCCAACTACAAGAATTAGAAATTCTTGATGAAAAGAGACAATGAGCAACTGATCATTTGAAAGCCTATCAAAAAATGATGTCTCACAGCTATAATCATAGAGTCAAACCACGTACCTTTCAGGTTGGTGATCTTGTTCTAAAAGAGAACCCACGAAATCAGCAAGACAGAGAGAAGAAAGGAAAATTTGAACCAAATTGGCTAGGTCCATATGTGGTCATAGAAGTATATGGTTCAAGAGCATACAAGTTGTCAATGCCAAAAGGGGACCTGTTTGACGAACCCATCAACAACATACACCTAAAAAAGTATTATGTTTGAATCAGTTATCATCATCCATAAAAGTCCTGAAGAAATACAAAAACATCAGAAAAAGTCCTAATGAAATACAAAAACATCAGAAAAAGTCTTGAAGAAATACAAAAATATCAGAAAAAGTCTTGAAGAAATACAAAAACATCAAAAAAAGTTCTAAAGAAACACAAAAAAAACAAAAAAAAAACCTGAAAAAATGGTTACCCTAGTGAAATCCTGGCAAACAGGCATCTTGGTAGTGACAAAAATAAATGCAATAAACACATATAGTGAAAGTCTGGCAAATAAACGCTATTTGTAGCTCTCCATCTATTAGTTCATGTTCTGCACTTAGCTTTTTAGCCTTCATTTTTTGCACATCTTTCCATCATCTTAGGGCCATACCTACATCATGTTGACACCATTTTCCTAGAGCGATAATGTCTTACCATGGCTTGATCATCGTACATATTCATTTCAACAAGTTGTCTCTGGGGGCAAACGCTGACATACTGGGGCAAACCAACTTTCAGGTTTCATAGAAATAGCTAGAAAATGACATAGAATCCAATCATGCGAACAAACAATCAAATCCTATAAGCAGTTAATGCAATCATTGATCCATATCATAAAAATTTTAAGCAACATATCATATCATGACTCATATTTGGATGATCTAAAATCTGAATAAAGATTGGAATATTAGCTTTACATTTTGATTAATGGTTGTTTGATATTTTTTCGATATCATCTATCTGGAGCACATTCAATGATGTACTGAATAGAGTGGCAAGGAAAGAGGATGATTTTTTATTTATTTTTTATCTGCTATCTTGAGGTTAACAATCAATTTGGTGCAAATATGTCACCAAACATGATTTCCAAAACATATCATTCATGATAGTTCCACATTTTCATCAAAAAGTGGTTAGTATTTGCTCGTTTATGCAAGAAATGCTCAGGTCATCTTAGTTCAATTATACCTTGATGCTTGTGTTCGCTTGCTATATCAAAAATCATGAAAATTGTACTTAGGTTATCATTGGTGCTAATTTCCCCTCTGATGCTTGTACACACTTCCAACATTCTACAAGGCTCTATGATGATTCAAGAATGCTAACAAAAAGGCTCAACAAACAGTTGGTTGTATTTAGTTGCATCTCATTTAGATCAATGTACATGACTGCATATTGGATTCACATTAGAATTTTGAAAAGCTGAACAAATAAATCAACGGTTGTCATGTCTCTTTGGACTATTTGTGGAGGACATTTGGACATATGTTTCATTTTCATTTCATTATCATTTCATCTAAGACTTGTGCATATCATATAGTTTATCATTTATCATTTAGGTCCTTTCTCATTTATTTATCCTTCATGATGCATTATCATTTCATATTTCATATCAATTCGTTGCATATGAATGATCATTCTCATTTTTCTCATTTTTTGTTTTATTATCATTTAATATCATTCATTTACATTTCATATCACTTTCATTGTCATCTTATACATCATTTTTGTATCCATGTCATTTTCATTTTCCATAGTTGTATTCCATTTACCATCTCCATTTCATTTTCATTACCTTTTACATTTCCTTACATTTCATCATATCATTTTATTTCATTTCACTTTTTATATCATTTATCATTACATAGTCATTCCATCCCATATTATTACATTTTATTATATCATTTGATCATTTTTCATATTCATCATATCATTTTATCATCATTTTCATATTCTTCATATTCATATCATTATTATTTATCATTTATCATCATTTCACCATATCATAGCATGTCATTTTATCATCTCCTTCCATTTCATTATTTATTTTACCATTACATTTCATTTTATCATTTCATCATTCATTTTTCTATTCATTTCATTACATTTCCTCTTATTTATTATCATCTTATCATATATTTCATCATTGATCCTTTCCTATCATTTATCATTTACATCTTTTTTTTTTTTATCATTTTCCATATCATTTCATTTGTCATTTTTCATACAACATTTGATTCATATCACATATCATACTACAATTTCATGATGCATTTCATCAACACAACATCACATCATCATCATTTATTGCATTTGAAAAATTCAAAAACACAAATTTCATGCATTACATTTTCATATCATTTGCAAACCATATATTTTCATAACATTTCATATCATATATCACATCATTTCAACACAAGGAACTATTTTTTTATCATCTTCCACCTGCATAGATAATTAGTACACATCATATTTCATCATCATCATATCACATCATCCTGGAAATCATGTTAGTCAGTAAATCATCAAAACTACATATCAATATACATATCACATAATAAGGAAATAAATGTATATCCATATCATAACATCATATCAGAAGCAACATATAATCAAAACTCATTGCCGCTGCATAACATCACTCATCAAAAAACATACAAATGTCCAAAAGTCCAATGAAACTAGAAAATCTAGACAAATACATGAGATATGATCAAAATTAGTATACATGCTCCAACAATATGTTGTACATCAAAGAATCTTGAATATATCAATCAAGGATGATTGGTGGAACCCCCTAAAGAAGCTGGTCTCGAGGATGGTGGCCTGCCACTGGTCCCTGCCTCTGGATCCCATCAAGGCCCGGTAACCCCCAAGCTCTATGTAGCTATCCATGTCTTGCTCTTGGTTCTACTATGGGACCATGGGAAAGGCTCTCTGTGCTTAGGAGGAAATAACTCCTCATATCAGACTCAATAATACTGCGCCTCTCTAGCCATCTCGAAGCCCTCTGCAATGGCCTCTCGCAATGATACACTCTCTACAGTTCCCATAAGCCTCTAATCCACACCCTCTTCCTCTGTTGCCCTCCGTCTAAGAGAATCCCTCTCTGCTATCAACTGGGCTACCTGTGGGTCTGGGGCAGGTTGAGGTACCTATGCCTGTGACTGTGCAAGCTGTGCCTATAATTGTGCAACTAAACCCTATGCCTGAACCAACTGGCTCTATAACTACACCTACTATCCCTGTAGTGTCTACACCTAGGCCTACAAATTATCTATTTCTCTCTACTGAGAGGTGGAGGAAACCCTGATCACTGTCCTCCATCCAATCCCAATCCTCGGCCTTCGCATGATCTAAACACTAGCCAAAAAATTCTGGCATCTACTCCCCACCTTTTCCTTCATCTCCATCATCATCTCCATCACTCCCATCTGAGCTCTCCTCCTCTCCACTCTCCTCATCCTCTCCCCCAACATCTGCCTCCTCACCACCTGCCACATCCTCCTGTCTCCCTATCCCTGGTTACAGTACCACCAAAATGGGTGCTAGCTCATCAGGACATGTAAACTATGGAAATTGATGTGTATGATAATAAATAGAGTACTCATTAGACATCCCAGCATCAACAATATTCTTCCTATCATCCCATTCCTTGAGTGCTAAAGTAGTATAATCTATATAGGCTATCTGATATGAAATGCCAGATCCCCATCCTACCTCATCCTTGCTCCACGCATAGTGAGCAACACCCTGAGCCATACCCTATATAAAACTGAACTGTCACTGCACCCACAATGCCAAGAAACTCTCTATAATGAATAGTGTACAACCTATCAAAAATTGGGGCATACATATGAATGGCATCTCAATGTGATCCATATCCCATGACTCACAATCTAAGTATGGCCTCCATATCACTGCATCCATGTCATCCAGGCATCATCTCCAATAATCCAACTTTCCCAACTTAGGATGGGAAAGGAACATGGCATATACATACACATATAGTCTGCCTAGTGGCCTCACTTTGGAACACACTGGTATCATCACAAAAATATGCTCCCATGCCCAGATCTGCAGTAGTGTAACACCGCATGAAAAACTGGATGAACCTCTGTACACCACCTGATGTAAATCATGATATAGGTGAGCCAACATACAACTCCCATAGGCATATCTCCATGGGTGTATCAACATCTTCTCAAGGATCCTCCCCCATCCCACTGATAGTCCCTTTGACTGGCGATCCAGACAAAGGAGACCTCCAATGGATGCTCCCAAAACTGCAAGTAAGGCCAGATACTCCCTGAATTCAGAACATGGCACCCAATACCCTACTATGTGCATGTCACCATATACTCTCTGCAGTGCATCCATCTTACCTAGCTCCTTGTGATCATAGAACATAAGAGCACCTACCACTAGAATCCCCAATATCATGTAAATGTCCTCAGGCATCATAGTCAACTCCCCTGTCAAAAAATGAAAGGTGTTCTGCTCTGAATGCCACCTCTCTGCTAGCGTGGGCAACAATCCCCTGTTGACCTGAATCAGAGGCATGGACAACAAATATTTCAACCCACATGCCCCTATCAACTCTATATCATCAAGTGTCAGCTCTAGTATTTGATCCCACCCAGGAGCGTGATGTTCCCTAATCTGGAGGTTTTTTAAAAACCTCCTATTTTTAGTTATTACAAAGACAATCAATCAACATCATATCAATGATTCAATCTCAATCAAGCCAAATCAATCTGACTTGTCTATCTACCAATCAAACCCACATCAATGACCCATACCAATTAGACCCATATCAGTTGACCCATATCAAGTGTTCTATCTAGGTGACTCATATCATCCAATCAACCTATCTATCTAAAAATTACATCAACTGGCTCTATCACCAATTACTATTTGTTTTCTTTTTCAAGAATGCAAATTTATCAACAATCAAAACATCATCCTATTTGCATTTTAGTCACGAATGCAAATATGTTTTCAATCAATCATCTACTATTTTTTTTCTATCCCAGAAAGTAAATTTATCAGATTTTATATCAATCATCTACTCTTTGTTTTTTGTTCAAGGAAGACAAAGTTATCAGCTCTCTACTCTTTAATTTCTATTTTTGGAAACAAAGTTATGAATTTTTTATCAGATTTTCTATTCATATCAACATGATGACAAACACATTTCCATATCTATTGACCAAGGAAGTAATAAACGTCATCATTTTCCTAAAAATAGGCACATTTCCTATATGCACTAATTTGTGGCCTCTATGTGCTAAAACCCATATGCGCTATTCTATATCCTGGATGTGCTAAAACTTAGATGCATTGTTCTTTGCCCTAGAAGCACTCAATCATTTCCTCTAAGTGATTTCCCTAAAAGTGCTAAAACTGTACTCAAAAGTGCCACTTTATTCACTAGATGCGCGACAACTCTACATGCACTAAACTATTTCCTAGATGTGCTAAACTACCAAATTTCCTATGACATCCCATAAGAGCTACACTATCTATCGAATGCGCTAAACTGGTTTTCCATAGACAATTTAACATTGAATTCTATATGCGCTCAAACAAACATCGAAAATGCTAAAAAAACCATCGAAAGTGCTAAAATAAACATCAGAAGCACTAAAACATTCCTAAAAGCGCTAATACAGACTATTTCCACCTAAATCCGTGGGAAAAACATGCAAAATTTGATTCAAAATAGAAAATTTCAAAGCAACAGAGGTTGGATTGACTCATCGGTGGTCCATACACAGCTGGTCTCTAGTATCGGCGGGCTCGCTTGAATTTGTGTCTATGGTATGAAATATCCATCTCACGAGGTCACTGTAAGAGAACAAGGTTTCTCAAAGTCAAAAGGTGAAAATGACTTGTCCTTTTCTTCCCTTTTACCTTTTAAAGGTCAAACAACAGTGAGTTTTGGTGGCATTTTATTTTATTTTTATCTTTTTTATCTAACTTTGACATTATTTTTAAACTGGGGCATCCATATACATCATTTTTCAAGAGCTAAATCATTGAATTCACATCCAATCATCACAATCAAATTTTTCAAACATTATCAAAAACTCATCATTAGTGATTTATTTCTCGAGGGGGCATCATTAACACCAACAACATCTTCCAATCAGAAACATATCAGAATCATATTAGGGGCATATCAGTTAATTTTTTTTTCAATCAAGGGGTAAAATCAAACATAGCAAAATTTGAAAGCAGGAATATTTTCTTTGAAGTAATGCGTTTCACACATCACTTCAAAGAGGGGGAAAATGTATATGCATAAAATTGGTCATATCTGATAAATCCTGGAATTTAATTAAATATTTATTATTTAATTAATTTCTCTAAAAGTTTTCTACATATAATTAAATTTAATTAATTTAATTATATTGTTCATTCAATTTATTCTTCTATCATGGTTAAATAAATCAATTTTTATTTAATTATTTCACATTCATAGGTCCACTTGATTAATTAAATAAATACACTTTATTTAATTAATTATTACTTTTTGAATTTAATTAAGTCTTTTTGATTTAATTAAATTTAAATTATATTTCTTTTCAAATCTTTCTTCTAATTAATTAAATATCTTATTTAATTAATTTCATTTACATGCCATTTCTTAAAAAATTTAATTAAATATCTTCCATATCTTTTCAAAATCATAATTAAATATTTAATTATGAAATTTTCCATTATTCTTCAAATTTGGGGTAAATATTCTATTTTCAAAAAAATCTCTGTCACCCATAAATAAATAATTGAATTTAATAATTCATTATTGATCTTCTTCAAAATCTTTCTATAATCTCACAAAAGATGATTTTTACAATTCATCTTTATCATCTTATCTTACCTTTTTACAGAAAAGAAAGCAAATCTTTCCTTTTGTTTTCTTCTATTTTTCTTTAGTCTTATCCATCTTCAACCGTTTGATCTACCATGAAATTTCACAATCGTTGATCATATCAGCCAATCAAAAGCTTTTGAAAACTCTATAAATAGCACTGCAAATCCAAGCAATGGGTACAACACACACAACACATAACAGATGAATTATAGCTTAATTACATTCTAGCATCCTAGCATTGTCATTTTGTTTTATTCTAGAAATCATGTTTAGCATTAGAATAATCATGTCTTAGCTTAGCATTACATGCATTCATATTAAATCTCATTATATAGGAAGATTGTTTGTTGAGCCTAGCCCACAATCTGAGAGCCAGTTGGAATCAACAAAACACTTGAGATAGAGAATGATAGGATGACATCAACAACAAAATACTGAGTTTTCATCTTTGTTATTTTAATAATATGTTTTTGATATAATGTCTTATTGGTGTGTTTGATTCATTTGTATTTGCATATTTAACATGCATAAAAATCGATCACACAAGACAACTTGATGTAAAAATTTGAATAAGTTATCTATATTATTTCAAAAATATGTAAGAATAGAATCTATAAAAAATTGAATGTAGTTTCTAAACTACTAGATTTATTTTTATTTTTAAAAATCAATTTGGTGAAAATTTGAAATATCAATGTAGAAGTACTTAAATTTCAGGGAAAAAAGAAGAAGTAGGTGTTTGTCTAACCACCCTACCCACAATAAAATGATAATATTTTTTTATAATATTCTAGATATCAATAAGGGAATCATGTCTCGATGTAATGCATATTTTTTTATAATTTTTTTCCAAGTAAATAATTAATTATGAATTTTTTATTAAATTTTTTAAAAAATATAAAAAAATTTATGTCTAACAACCTTAACTTGGTCAAAACTTCATGAAATTCAATTTTATTTATTTTTAATCCTATAGTCATATGTGAAACACAGAATGTGCCACATGTTTTAGATTCAAAAAAAATTATACCATTTGAAAGCTAGAGATTTTTTCCAACCAACATATCAATCAGGACTTAAGTTGTAATTCAAATAGA
The DNA here is from genome assembly GCA_007258455.2 of Sequoia sempervirens. Taxonomy (NCBI): domain Eukaryota; kingdom Viridiplantae; phylum Streptophyta; class Pinopsida; order Cupressales; family Cupressaceae; genus Sequoia; species Sequoia sempervirens. Next base: position 444,793,554 of record VDFB02193867.1, read on the forward strand.
AAATGAATAATAATTATTTATTAAATTCAAAGTAAAGCATAATTTATATTGGTGGAAAGCTGAGACTATCCTTTAAAAACCCTTTTCATTTCATCAATTTTGGGTAAAGAAAAATTTGCCAGCCACATGGGCCATCATATCACTTACATGTCACCACTTTTTGGCCCATCATGATCTTGCACATACCCACTACTAGGTTTTTTTTTTAAATCTATTTGGTGAAAATTTAAAAATTTCAATGCAGAGTACTTAAAACTTTAGGAAAAAAAAGAAGTAGGTGTTTGTTTGACCACCCTAACCACAATAAAATGATAATATATTTTTTATAAGATTTTAGATATAAGTAGAGGACTCATGTCCCGATGTGATGCATATTTTTTTGTAATTTTTTTCTAAGTAAATAATTAATTATGAATTTTTTATTACAACATTTTAAAAATATAAAATCTTGTATGTCTAACCACCATAACTTGGTTAAAACTTTATGAAATTCAATTTTATTTTTTTAATCCTATAGTATGCGAAGCATAGAATGGAGGCATGTTTTCGATTCAAAAAATGTGATACTGTTTGAAAGCTATAAATGTTTTTCAATCAACCTATCAATTAGGACTTTAGTTGTAATTCAAGTAGAAAATAAATAATAATTACGTATTAAATTCAAAGTTAAGCATAATTTATATTGGTGGAAAGCTGAAAATCTTCTTTATAAACCCTTTTTGTTTCATCAATTTTGGGTAGAAAAAGTCATCATCCACATGCCCTACAAATACCCATCATATCGCCTTTTTTTGGCCCATCATTATCCTGCACATACCCTCAATTACATTCTATTTCAAGCTTGGAGACAATATATTGTCCTTTTTCTGTAGATTTGACCCCATTAACTTGACAAGAAGACAAGTGCAGATCTGGAACTACAGATTTGATCCTTGATTTCATAGAATATTGGGAGTGGATTGATTCACCATTAGTGGTGAATGAGTCCCACCTTAAGACTAGAAAAGTATATTTTTTCAGATTTCGGATCCTGACAACTAGAAACCAAAATTTAGGAGTTTTTGCTAGTAGCAGGACTGATTCACCATCAGTGGTGAATGAGTGTCATTGGTAATCTACAATGTTCTTACCAACATCCCAAATATTCTCAAGTCTTCAATCTGCTTGTAGGTGCACTCTATTCAGCCTTGTTCAGTTCTGTTAGCATTAGTTTACATTTCTATTGCATTTTTTGCATACCTCACTATGTTTTCAAACATTGCATATTTCTTGGGTTTTGAATATTTAATCAATCAATTTCATCATCAGGTTCCATTTAGATCATGGAATTTAGTCTCAATTTCATCTTACACATCTTAGTTTGAGTGAACCACAACAATTTTTGAGGTGTTCTATCTCTCTCCTTTTAGGTGAGAGACCCTAAGAGTTCAAGAGAAGCCCATAGACATAGCTTATCCAAAATTGTTGGTATAGATAGATGGTTTAAAGATTTAGGGTTTAAGGGTTAAGGGTAGAGTGTTTAGGGTTTATTTTTTAGGGTTTATGTTTTAAGGGTTTAGGGTTTAACTTGGGTTAAGGGTAAAGGGTAGAGGGTTAAGGGTTAAGGGTTTTAGGTTTTAAGGGTTGAGGGTAGAGTGTGTGTGTGTGTGTGTGTGTGTGTGTGTGTGTGTGTGTGTGTGTGTGTGAGTGAGTGAGAGAGAGAGAGAGGGCTGAGGGCTTAGGATTGATGGTAGAGTGTAGAGGGTTAAGGGTAGAGGGTAGATAGTTTAAGGGTTAAGGGTAGCGATTTTAGGGTTTAGGGTTTAAGGATAGAGGGTTTAAGGGTTTAGGGTGTTGGAAGTGGAATTACTCTGAGAGGGGGGATGAATTAGAGTAATATATTTTAAAAAAAATTATGGCTTGAAATGCAGATTTAAATTGTTGAACTTGAACAAATGAGTGTGACTTATATATGCAGTGTGAATACTGAACTTTAGAATAGAAAGGTTTCTTTTCATTTACTTAACCAACCATAACATGAGTGACTTAATAAACCATTTTAAAGCATAACATAAATTTTTCAAATGATACTGAGAGAACAAATTTTTAATCCTTTCTTTTACACATGACAACATACATGATAATGATAGATTGAACTTTCTTTACGATAGATTCATCACATTCATACATTGAACATTTAGAAAAATAGAAAAAATGATCTTGAAGACAACTTGAGACCGTGAAAAGTATCAGAGCATTGTATGAAAAACTTTTACAGATGACTAAAAGAAAGATTATGCAAGATAGGCACAAATCACACAAAATGATAAAGCCTCTTTCACTATAATAAACCCTCTTTTCACCTCTTTTTAAATACAAAAGATATCACAATGATAAACCCTCTTTCCTTTCAACAATACTCTGTAAAAATTTATAACTTAGAACTATCTTTTTTTTCTCTTTCGATTCATGGATTTTTCCATACATTTATACAATGAGCACAAAACCATTATCTTTTTCAAAAACCCATAACACAATAACTAGAGTTTTGATAATTTGATAGATAATGGAATTAATTCATGATACCCACAATGGGTTTGAGTAATAACCAATGAAATTTTGAAGAATGTCACTGTAATAATGAAACCCTTGAGTATAAACTCGGGTTAATAGAAACTGAAACTAATCTTCAATAAATTTACTAATCTTCAACGAATCTCTTAATCCATAAAATTAGTTATTTTTGAAACCAGCATAAGTGCTTTCAAACTGAAAAACCCAATACCTGTCAGGGTGTTCAAAATGTTACCATCTAATTGTGCAAATTCTTCATAACAGTCTCACTAAAGTTCATCCAGCATTCAACTTCAGAAACAACTACAAAATTTAGCTTTCTATTCTCTGTGGCGGCATTGTGACTTCTTTAGTGCAAAAACAGAACAAGCATATTGAACTTGCCCTAACTTCCATCGATACTTTAGACTTCCCTTTTCAACTTTTGATAACATTTGGAGTTTGATCCATCATTAACTAAACATAATGATGGCTTTAAGTCTACCAACAATCATTATTAACAATATCCAAATGATGGCTATTGACTTTCTAAGTCAACTTCCTTGTAAATGTAATGAGGCTAACAACATTATTAGAAATCTCAATGTACATGATATGCACAATATGCTTTGTAAAGAATACTCAATGAAAAACAATAATAAGCCCAATAACATGGTATGCCTAATGAAATATGTTATACTCAATGAAAAATGAAGTGAGGCCCAATATAAGTGACCACCAATAGCCATTTAAATGGCTTGTATTTTAAACACTAATAAAAGGGGCCAAAAAAATAAAAAAATACAACAATTGAAATATAGTATGCCCGACCAAAACTTAGAAAATATTAAAAAATGAAGACCATGTAACTTGCGAAGAGCCCGAATATAACCATTGTCTCTTATTTATGAATCCCATCATATAAATCATCAAAGTGCAAATGTTAGATAATTTCCTTTGAGAAAAATATCATGCATCAAACCTGTAGCTGCCATTAGTGTGTAAAAAGAATGACGCGAATACCATAAAACAACTGCATCCAACATATGACCATATGAATGAGAAACCTGTAGATTCTTGTGTGAGGTTTCTTGAAGACTAAAAGATGTTAGACCCAATATAAACCCATAGCAACATGAATGAAGAAATCACCAAGGAAAACCTTTACCAAGTGATACAAATGGCATGCAAATGATCAATAAAATGTAACCCTGCAATCAAGATGTCTTATATTCTGCACATGAATCCAACAGATCAATACCATCAAAACTGAATATAAACCATCATCACAATGATGTCACTAAACATGATACTGAATGCCAAAACTGAAAATGAACAAGAGTAAGCCAAGACTGAATCACGTATCACAATTTCAATGCCAAAATTCCGAGTCATTCATAATACCAAAGTGGAAGAACTGAACCAAAGTGCCATATGATCAGTTTTGACATCAAGGACAAATATGCACGAAGAGAAAGTCAACATAGGGTATAAGGGTTAAGGGTATAGGGTTGAGAGTTGAGGGTGGAGTGTAGAGGGTTAAGGGTAGAGGGTAGATAGTTTAAGGGTTAAAGGTAGAGGGTTTACGGTTTAGGGTTTAAGGTTTAAGGGTTGAGGGTTGAGTGTAGAGGGTTAAGGGTAGAGGGTATATGGTTTAAGGGTTTAGGGTTTAAGGTTTAAGGGTAGAGGGTTCAAGGTTTAAGGGTTAAGGGTAGAGGGTAGAGGGTTGAAGGGTTGAGAATTTATGGTTTATGTTTTAGGGTTGAGGGTTGAAGGGTTTAAGGGTTAAGGGTATAGGGTTAAGGTACTAGGGTAGAGAGTTTAGTTGGGTTTAAGGGTTTAGGGTTTAAGGGTTAAGGGTAGAGGGTTTAGGGTGTATGGTTTAACGATAGAGGGTTCAAGGGTTTAGGATTTAAGGGTTAAGGGTAGAGGGTTGAGGCTTTTAGGGTTTAAGGGCTGAGAGTTTAGGGTAGAGGGTGGAGGGTAGATGGTATAGGGTAGAGTGTAGAGGGTTTAGGTTTTAGGGTTGAGGGTAGAGGGTAGAGGGTAGAGTGTTGAGGGTAGAGGGTTTAGGGTTTAAAGGATGAGGGATTAAGGATTGAGGGTTGAGGGATTAAGGTAGTGAGTTTAGTATGATTTAAGGGTTGAGGGTATAGGGTTGAGGGATTAGGGTAGTGAGTTTAGTATGATTTAAGGGTTGATGGTATAGGGTTGAGGGATTAGGGTTGAGGGTTGAGGGTAGAGGGTAGCTCAGGTTTAAGGGTTTGGTTTCAAGGGTTTATGGTTCAAGGTTTAGGTCTGGCATCCCTCTATCTCTCACTCCCTCTCTCTCCCACTCCCTCTCTCAGGTCTTCCCCCCACCCTAACTAAATAAGTCTCCCTCCCTCTAGAGTCTCTCTCTCTCAAGTCACACTCCCTCTCATGCTACCTAGACTTCTTTTTCTCACTCTAATCCCCTCTATCACACTCCCTCTCTGTCAAGTCTCACGTATCTACCAACCTACCTAGAAAAATATATTTCACTGGAAACCCCTCTCCCACACTCCCTCTATCTCTGCCCCTTTGGTATTTTTGTATCTCTCATATATCATCCCTCCCAACTCCCCTCTCATTGTGAGGTCTTTCCCTCCACCGTAACTAGATAACTCTCTATCCCTGTCAAGTATGTCTCTCTCTCTCAGGTCTCACTCCCTACCATGCTACCTAGACTAAATCGATCACTCCTATCCCCTCTCTCTCTGTATCAAGTCTCACTCCCTTCCTCTCTATAATTTTGAAAACATTTCAAAGCAACACACTTGGTGCTCGCCAAATTTGGTAAGCGCCAAATGTGTTTTTACCTTGAAAAGGTAAAATAGGGGTTGACCCCATGATTCAGGCCCTCATGCTTCTACATTTTTCTAATTGAGTGCTTTATCCAACTTAGAAATACCTTTTCTATGTAGTTGACTCCCTCTTGTACCAATTTATGCTTGATCCATCACCTTTTCTCCACCAATTTGCATGCTGGACAACATAGAAGACATTTTGAAGTTTCTACATCATTTTACATTATCTCAGGTAATATATTCATTTTGGTAATATTGAAATATTTTTATTTAGTGTATCTGTTTGTTTTTGTCAATATAAACTGAATTCCTTTCATTATTTTATTAATCATAACAATTGAAAATATAATTAGATGGGAGTTGCATAAATTTTTTAATTTTTATGAGTTTGAAGAAAAAAAATGAAAACCATGATATAATTTAGATGAATTCATGTTTATGCTTATGAATTCTATTTGCATTGCTTATAGCAGTCTGTTTCCAACATGGCTAGTGGAATTCACTTTATTTCATTTTAGGTAGATGTATAGACCATTCATTAGATGATTTTATTAATCTTCATTGTTACACATACAATTCAACATTAAATTAGATGGATCTTGCATGCAAAAGTTTAATTTTAGGATCTTGAAGATACAAAATGGAAAAAATGAATTAATAGATTCAAATTCATTATTAGTGATGGTAGTGGGAATTTTTTTTTTTGACTAATTTGGAGAACCTAAGAGCTTTCATCAATGTTAATGCAAGTTTCCATTGATTTTTTTGTGCCATAAAAATCTCACCTTCTTCATGTGCTTCAATAATTTCAAGTGAATGCAAGCTTCCATTCATTCATACCATTTACCTTTCTAAGAAATAAAAAGGGAATTTTTTTTGCAATTGAAAATGCTTTTTGTCTTTCTAAGTTACCTCATTTCCAAAGAAATAGTGAATAATTCCAAGATATAGCATCATAAATGAGTATGTGTAGGATCATCATTGAAAAACTAGACCCTTAAGTGGCAAAAAATTTAGAAAAAACAGAGTTAGGCAACTTGATGTAAAAATTTGAATAAGTTATCTATATTATTTAAAAAATATGTTAAAAATATAATTTTTAGCAAACTGAATGTAGTTTCTAAACTTCTAGGTTTATTTAAAAATAAAAAAAATCTATTTGGTGAAAATTTGAAATTTCGATGCAGTAGTACTTAAATTCCAGGGAAAAAATGAGAAGTAGGTGTCTATCTATCCACCCTAATTACAATAAAGTGATAATATTTATTTGATAAGATTTTAGATATAAGTGCAGGACTCATGTCTCGATGTGATACATATTTTTTGTAATTTTTTTCCAAGTAAATAATTAATTATGAATTTTTTATTACAACTTTTAAAAAATAAAAGAACTCATATGCTTGACCACCTTAACTTGGTCAAAACTTCATGAAATTATTATTTTTTAATCCTATAGTATGTGAAGAATAGAATGTGACCCATGTTTCAAATTCAAAAAAAGTGATACCATTTGAAAGCTATAGGGGTATGTGTAGGATCACGATGGGCCAAAAAGTGGCAATATGATGGGTATGTGGTTGATGACTATATTTTTACCCAAAATTGATGAAACGAAAAGGGTTTTTAAAGGAGATCTTTTCAGCTTTCCACTGATATAAATTATGCTTTACTTTGAAATTAATAAGTAATTATTATTCATTTTCTATTTAAATTATGATTAAAGTCCTAATTGATAGGTTGATTGAAAAACATCTATAGCTTTCAAACAATATCACATTTTTTGAATCCAAAACATGCATCACATTCTATGCTTCATATACTATAGGATTAAAAAAAGAAAAATTTAATTTCATGAAGTTTTGACCAAGTTAAGGTGGTCAGATATATGAGTTTTTATATTTTTTAAAAAGTTGTAATAAAAAATTCATAATTAGTTATTTACTTGGAAAAAATTTACAAAAAAAGATGCATCACATTCAGGCATGAGTCCTCTACTTATATCTAAAATATTATAAAAAAATATTATCATTTTATTGTGGTTAGGGTGGTCAGACAGACACCTACTTATTTTTTCCCTAGAATTTAAGTACCACGGATTGAAATTTCAAATTTTCACCAAATAGATTATTATTTTTTAAACAAACCTAGTAGTTTAGAAACTACATTCAATTTTCTACAGATTCTATTCTTACATTTTTTTGAAATAGTATAGATAACTTATTCAAATTTTTATGTTAAGTTTCCTAACTCTGATTTTTCTAAATTTTTTGCCAATTAAGGGCCTATTTTTTCCATGATGATCTTGCAAATACCCGTAGATGTTTTTCACTTAGCCTATCAATGAAGAATTTAGTCATAATTCATATAGAAAATGAATAATAATTATTTATTAAATTCAAAGTAAATCATAATTTATATTGGTAGAAAGCTAAGAATCTGCTTTAAAAACCCTTTTTGTTTCATCAATTTTGGGTAAAAACAAAGTCGTCAACCACATACCCTACACATACCCATCATATCACCACTTTTTGGCCCATCATGATCCTGCACATACCCAAACCCTTCTTTGAATTCATGTTCTTCATGGCTTGGTTGACAATCACAATGTGATTTTGATAAAAATAAGCACAAGATTCTCTAGTTTCCAAAGGTAGAAGCAACTTATACCCTGGGTTTGACACTTCTTTGCTCTTGAGCACTTGTTCACACTCCAAATACTCCCCTCAAACCCAATTCTTAACATTGATCAATGCTTACATGAAGCAATTTTGTAAAAATCCCTCAAAGTACTAGGTTTTACACAATATAGTTGCAAAATCAAACAAGCTATCCTCAATAACTCACAAAAAATGATGATTTAGAAAACATCCTTTTTCAAGAACATTCATATAGGCCTATATAAAATTAGTACCAATTTTCATATATTTTCACTAAATGCATCAAAAGTTATGGGTTTTTTAAAGCTCACTATAAACCCTAGGTTGGGGACAACAATGTTTGATAAGTTGCATTAGTTAGGCAATGTCACGTAATGATTTGAGTTTTAAAGATATGCAATGCAATGTAATCAACAGTATTGATATGTTTGATAAGATTCTTTGGTAGACATGTAAGAAAAATATGGTTGCATAGAAAAGGAAATGAGATGCTTGAAAGAATGCTTGAAATAAATGTGGTCTCACATCGTTATGTCCATCACCATGAGACCACATTTCTTGGAGGCATATTTCTAAACATCTCACTACCTTCTTTCATAAAATTCTTTAGTGTGTTCTATAAAATGCAATGCAATAAGTGATATCAATATGTTTCATAAAATGAATTACTTACTTTTGTTCTATGTGTGTTTGTGAGCATGTAGCATTCAACATCATGTTGAGGAAATGACCAAAGGATCTAATATCAAAAGAATGTGCAATTAAAAATGTAAGGAGAAGAGAATAAAAAATAAAATCTTGTGAAGCAAAGGAATTGCAACCCATACGACAAGAATTTCCTGTGCAATATAAGAGAGATGTACAATTGGGAGCATAAAGGGCATCAATGAAAAAATTTTGTGGAAGGACACAAATGGATCTTGAAGTTGTGGGTACATCATCAACCATAGGTGAAGTTCAATGCACATCTCTAGTTTAAGACACACCATCAAAAACATGCGGTTTTCCAAGTACATCAAAAATCACATCTATAGTTGAAGACACACTATCAACAAAATTGGGTTTTGAAAGTACATCAGCAAACACATCTCTATTTGAAGGCACTCCACAAACGATAGCTCAAGTTGGAGGTACAACATCATTTACATGTCAATTTCAAGGTATGTCATCAATTGCACCTCCAATTGAAGGTACATGATCTATCCCTAATGTTGTTGACATTCCTAATGTTGACACAAGTTTACATTTGAGAACTCCTCCTAGAGTTTTACAAATTTATGCGATGTAGAAAAATAATGAGAAATTAATACATGCAAATGTGTATATTCCTTAATACATGCCTCAATTAAATGTGTATATTACATTTAAAGTTAGTTGTAATGGTTTATGATTTACATTTAATTTTTTCTTGAAGGAAAAGCATGTGGATTTATGAAAAAATCTAAAATAGTGCCTTCTATTGTACAAAGTCATATTTTCTTGATCTTCTATAAACCCTAGAACTCCTTCCATCATCATTATTTGACATTAAAACTTGATCAAACTTTCCTCATTTAGTATTCTTCAACTCGAGGGTAAAGTTTACATAAGAATACTATGAGTTCACCTTTCCAATTAATATGTACCCACTATATATAAGTATAAACCAATAAAAGGGAATCCATCATTGTCAATCTTATCTACTCTTAGGTTTTGTTGTGTTTGGCTTTCCAAAATCTACTCTAATCTTGGATGATTTTTAGAGTCACTATCATCATGATTTGTATCTTTACATAATCTCAGTCACCCTTCGATGGCTTCATTGAAAAGCAATGCACAAGACATCTTACAACACCTTGCCACCATTGACAACCTAGCCTAGTGGGCATCCAAGGAAGGAAAAACACATGAAAAAGGGAAGAACAACATGAACAGTGGGGCTACAATGTTTCAATACCTTTCAACACCTTTGACAATTCCCAGACATTCTTTAACCAACCAAATAGTCACTTAGCATTTGGTGCTCTTTTCAACTTTGGCAACATAGACACATGGCCAATAACACAAATCAAAATTATGGTTTATTAACACAATACATAAATGATGTATGAAAATGTGTTTGTTAAAGTGAAGTTCAAACAACAAACTCAAGTGATGGAAAAGTGGTAGAGTCATTAAATTTTTTTGTTTTTGCAATTAGAGTCAAAAGGTCAATGGAATGAACTTCTGAGTGAATGCTTCCAAGACACTTCATTTGAAGCAAGAAGATTTACAAATTTTCAAAGGATTTACATGTGTGGTAATAAATAGTGTTTCAATAAATTTTAGCTTATTTATGTGAGGCACTAGTTTTCGTTCTGAGTTACGTTCAACCAACAGAATCCCTTAAGAGTCTGAAGTGCAAAACGGTTGCAATCTATGACAAGTTGTTACTCAAACACTATGAAACTTAGAAAATTCTCATATAAGCCTATGGGATTATGTTGGGCCCCTCTATGATGACCTCTCTCAGTTTTTGCTATCTTGGAGGTTTCTTCCCAGGGTGGCGACATTTCACTTGGGGAAAAAGTTGTCAAATGCAAGTAGTGCAAAGTTGCAAAGTGGTACAACTTTCGTTCTATAACTTGTTTGACCAAATTAATTGTTCCAACACATTCAGATGGGTAAATTTACACTATGCATAGTCCTCTATCACACCCAAACACACCAAATCACTCTAAACTATGTTCAACTAGTTGAATCCCTTAAGAGTCTAAAGTGCAAAATTACTGAAATATTTGATGAGTTGTTACTCGAACATCATGAAACTTAGAAAATTTTCATCTGATCCAATGGGATTATGTTGAGCCCCTCTACAATAACCTCTCTCAGTTTTTGTTATCTTGGAGGTGTCTTCCTGTGGTGGCAATTTTGCTTGGGAAAAAAGTTGTCAGATGCAAGTAGTGCAAAGTTGGAAAGTGGTGCAACTTTCATTCTACAACTCATGTGATCAAATAAAATATTCCAATGCATCTAGGTTGGTACATTTACACTAAACATGGTCCTCTTTCATACCCAAACACACTGAATCACTACGAGCTATGTTCAACTGACATGATCCCTCAAGAGTCTGAAGTGCAAAATGGCTGCAATCTTTTACGGGTTACTCAAACACCATGATTCTTAGAAAATTATGTAATCCCATGGGATCATGTTGGGAACCTATACCATAACCTATCTTTGTTTTCACTATCTCAGAGGTTTCTTCCTGTGGTGGTGACATTTCCCTTGGGGAAATAGGTGTCAAATGCAAGTGGTACAAAGTTGCAAAGTAGTGCAACTTTCATTTTGCAACTCATGTGACAAAAAAAACTATTCCAAAACATCTGAGTGGGTACGTTTATGCTAGGCATGGTCCTCTTTCACACCAAAACATGTCAAATTATTGTGAGCTATGTTCAACTGACTGAATCCCTAAAGAGTCTGAAGTGCAAAATGGATGCAATATTTGATGGGCTATTACTTAGACACCGTGATACTTAAAAACTTCTTGTCTGAGCCTATGGGATCATGTTGGGCCCCTCTATAATAACCTCTCTTGGTTTCTACTATCCTAGAGGGATTTTCCTATGGTGGTGACATTTAGCTTGGGGAAAAATTTATCAAATGCAAGTAGTGCAAAGTTGCAAAGTGGTGCAACTTTCATTTTGCAACTCATGTCACTAAATAAACTCTTCCATCATATATGGGTAGATATTTTTATGCTTGGAATGGTCCTTTTTCACACCCAAACATGCCGAATCAGTTTGAGCTACGTTCAACTGACTAAATCCCTTAAGAGTCCAAAGTGTAAAATGGCTACAATATTTGGCGGGCTATTACTTAGACACCATGATGCTTATAAAATTTTATTTTTAGCCTATGGGATCATATTGATCCCCTCTACAATAACCTCTCTTGATTTTTTCTATTTCAGAGGCATCTTCCTATGGTGGTGACATTTCACTTGGAGAAAAAGTTATCAAATGCAAGTAGTGCAAAGTGGTGCAACTTTCATTCTGCAACTCGTGTAACCAAAAAAATTGTTTCAACACATCCAAGTGGGTAAATTTACACTAGTTATGGTCCACTTTTTCACCCAAACATGTCGAATCGCTCTAAGCTATGTTCAATTGGCTGAATCCCTTAAGAGTCTAGAGTGCAAAATGGCTACAATCTTCGACAGGATATTTCTTGGGCAACGTGATGCTTATAAAATTCTCGTCCAAGCCTATGGGATCATGTTGGGCCCATATACAATAACCTCTCTTGGGTTTTGTTATATTGGAGGCATCTTCCCATGGTGGTGACATTTCACTTGGGGAAAAACTTGTCAAATGCAAGTAGTGCCAAGATGCAAAGTGGTGCAACTTTCATTCTGTAACTCATGTGACCAAACAAACTATTCCAATCCATCTAGGTGGCTATGTTTATGCTATACATAGTCCTCTTTCACACCAAAACATGCCAAATCACTCTAAGCTATGTTCAACTAGTTGAATCCCTTTAGAGTCCAAAGTGCAAAATGGTTGCAATCTTTGAAGGGCTATTACTTGGAGACCATGGTGCTTAGAAAATTCTCATCTAAGCGTATGGGGTTGCATTAGACCCCTATACAATTAATTATCTCATTTTTTTCTAATTTAGTGAGGTTTTCCTGTGGTGGCGACATTTCACTTAGGAAAAAAATTGTCAAATGCAAGTAGTACAAAGTTGCAAAGTGGTGCAACTCTTGTTCTACAACTAGTGTGACCAAAAAAATTATTCTAATGCATCTAGGTGGGTACTTTTACACTATGCATGGTCCTCTTTCACATCCAAACATGCCAAATCGCTCCGAGCTATGTCCAACTAGTTGAATCGCTTAAGAGTCCAAAGTGTAAAATGGTTGTAATCTTCAATGGGCTATTGCTAGAACATTGTGATGCGTAGAAACTTCTCATATAATCCTATGGGATTGTATTGGGACACTATATAATAACCTATCTCATTTTTTTCTATTTCAGAGGCATTTTCCCATGGTTGTGACATTTCACTTGGGGAAAAATTTATCAAATGCAAATAGAGCAAAGTAGTGCAACTTTTGTTCTGCAACTTTTGTGACCAAATGAACTATTATAGCATGTCTAGGTGGATAAATTTATGCTAGGAATGGTCATATTTCACACCCAAATATGCTGACTCATTTTGAGCTAAATTCAATCGACTGAATCCTTTAAGAGTCTAAAGTGCAAAATGGTGCAATCTTGACAGGTTGTTACTCAGACACTGTGATGCTTAGAAACTTCTCATCTAATCCTATGCGATCACATTGAGCCCCTCTATAATAACCTCTCTAAATTTTTTCTATCTAAGAGGTATCCTCCCATGGTGGCGACATTTCTCTTGGGGGAAAATTTATCAAATGCAAGTAGTGCAAAGTTGCAAAGTGGTTCAACTTTCGTTCTGCAACTCGTGTGCCCAAACAAATTGTTCCAATGTATCTGAATGGGTATGTTTATGCTAGGCATGGTTCTCTATCACAACCAAACACACTGAATCACTCTGAGCTACATTCAACTGGTTGAATCCCTTAAGGGTCCAAACTACAGTTGTTACCGAATAGTGCACCCTTGTTGAGATGCAAAACTCAACCTACTAGTGAAACATCGGATCCGTATATTCAATATCCATGACGTATGGTTTTTTGTGTTGTAGAGTTATAAAACATGATGTGGTGACATCTATAGAACCATGTTTCCCAATATTTTTTATGTTATTTCATGCATAGAAAATGGAAGGAAGTTTTTTAACTTATTTAAATAATGAATATGGGAGAAATGTGATAAGTGGAAATTTGTGATGCATCTAGAAATCAAGCTTATATTGCTAGTCATAGACATCTAATATCTTTAGAATATCATTAAAACTAACCTGTGCATTGAATTCATTTAATGAGATGTCAACTGTTGTGATATTGGTAGATGTAAATAAATTTTGTTGGTTGGTTCAATAGCTATCATGTGTTTTGATGCACATTCATACAAGTTCATAGAGGTATATATATGCCCGTGAGGTTTGAAACATATGCTTGTCCTATAGATGAAAATGCAATGATTGCTAACCTCTAGAATCAATACCATTAGTTGTTGGATGCCAGCCTCAACCATGAATTGAAAGCAATACATTTTTCTATGATCTATATTTATGGGAAGGAGCTCTTATAGTTCACTTGAAACCTTTTGGTGTCAAATACTTGTGACTAGACAACAATATAACTCAAGAAGCATGAAGCATACATGCAAATACATGAATTATACACATGAATCATGAATAATACACATGAACACATGAATTATACATTGGAATCATGAAGCATACACGTGAATACACACAATATACATGAAGTATACATGTGAATAAGTGAAGCACAAGTAATTGGAGCATTGCAAAGGATACAAACCACCATGAATGTAGCTTATTTACACAATACACATTAGATGGAGCTTATTGAGCAATTGACAATAATTATTTAAGCATTTGATGTAACAAATTCTATTCCTACAACATTCAAGCATACAATTTACAAAATACGCATGATAAAATCATTCAAGAATGGTAGTAGAAAAATAAGATTTTATTTAATCAAAAATCCATAAAGCTATAGAATGATATATATTGATAAAAGTAATACAATATATCCAAAAAATTCATAGAGGATTACTACAAAAAATCGATATGGAAATAAAATCTCACATACATATCGATAATACAAAAACATATGTTCCAAAATGCTACATAGGCATACAACAAACAAGCCTAATACATAGTCATTTCCCTCTAGGGGAAGGTAAAATATCTTTTGCTACCTTCCAAATTCGGCTAGATGGAGTGCTTGTAGGTTCTCTTATCTTTTGAATATGCTCACTAGTCCTCCTCTATTCACTCTGGACCTTCAACTGATACAATAAAAAGTATAGATGTTAATACATAGAAATTGAATTATGGAATGACATATGAGAAAATATAATCACTTACCACATACATATAGTCATGCACATTTACAACATTACCACATCCACCATCTAGAGTGCCAACTACCTGTAGCAACCATCAAGATAGAAATTAAACTACATAAAGAGAAAATATAATGTCAAATCAACTATTCTATTGCATACCTCTCTCAAAGGATTAGAACTAGCTATTGTTACAACAACTCCATGGTTTATCATGCCACCAACATCACAAGGACTGTCTGATGTCAACAACGAAAAATGAAGCAACATATCTAACAATCATATAAAGAAGTTCAGATAGTCGCTTTATAACTTTCATAAATGAGCAGAAATTGAAAATGAAAAGAGAAACAATATTATTGTCATAAATGAGCAAGAATTAAAAATGTAAAAGTGAAGCAACTTCATAGATAAAAATGTAGAAAATTCATGCATAATGAGTGCAGAATTTTTTAAGGAAGCTCTAGTTAAGAGGCTTGTTTTTATGTGTTTTTTCTTATTCCTAAGTTGTAGGGGCTAGAGATAAATTTTGCACGTGCAATAGTTCATTAGTAGTATGATATTGTGGATGTATCAAACAAAAAAGTTGAAAAAAGGTAGGGAAAGATTCATGAATGATGTAAAAGTATGATTGATCTCCCCCAAACAGTGATGTAGGATTGTGGAGAAATATCCCTTAGACCTGTGGTTCAATGGTTTTGTTCATATTTTTTAGTTTGATGCAATTTTTTGTGATTGTTCCAAGAAGGAAGATTATGTAGTTTAAGGTTAAATGTTGCAATCCATGAATGGTGATTGTTCCAAGAAGGAAGATTATGTAGTTTAAGGTTAAATGTTGCAATCCATGAATGGTCACATTGTTGGACATTACTTAGGAGTGTTCCATGACCATTTTTATCTCAAGTCAAGCTTGTGTCGAGGTTTCCATTGTTTCTTTCTTGTCAAAGTGCTAGTCATTACTTTTTGTGAAGTATGCCATTGTTAGGGCATTGTTAGTGTGAGAAATTGCATGAAGTCAATTAGTGTGTCAAAAGTGATTGAAATCTTGCTATTCCGCCATTTTATGTTTTTCCACCCTTTCAAAATACATGATTTCCATCACCATTGATCCAATAGCTCAAATGGTCAATAGGGATAAAGGATGTGAAGAGGCCTTAAGCCTTGGTTTCAATGAAAATATTAAAGGGGGTGAATTAGGACAGTCAAGTTTTGTTGAATCTTGTCTTTCCTTTACATTAATTAGTAGGGAATAAAGGAACATAGGGTGAATCATGGGAAGATAATGAGACAAGACCAAGAGGGGATAATGGAACATATGGTGAAATATGAGAGGGTAATGGGATGGGAATAGAAGGGGTTCATGGAACATAGGATGGACTAGAATAGAATAATGAGATGGGATAGGATGGGATACCAAAATATAGCATGAAATATCAGTGGTTAATGGGATTGGATTAGGAGGGAATAAAGGATCTCACAAGACCAACCAATGTATGTGTTTCTCATCAATTTTTTAGATTTGTATACACAAAATTACAAAAAATAGCTAACATTGTCTTACAACATTAATGAATAAAGGTTACCTAAGTGAAAGTTATTTGAGGACATGACTTACGAGGTGTCGAGGTCAAAGGTCCACTAGGAAAATGTTTGACATCCAAAGCATGTTATGATACAAATATTCAAATATAACATTCAACTATTCAAATGCAATAATAATATCTTTAATACTAGTTCCATACCTGTGGAATCAATGTGAAGAATGAATAAGGGTATACAGAATTGGAGCATGTCTCATGAACACTCTGATCAAAATTCTACTAATTTAGTTATTCTTAAATTTCAAAATATAATTTAAAATAGAAAAATTAAATGAATTTGCTGAATTTAACCTGTATCAATGCCATATGTATTATTCAAAAATTTATCTGTCATAGCCATCGCCTCTCCAACTAATGTAGGCTGTGTTACTGCACCCTGAGCACCTTGGTAATTGTACATGCAAACAACACCGCAAGTGCCACAATGGTGGGGTGGAGCTTGGGGCCTACACATCTCCTCCACATCAGGCTCTACTAGAGGCCTCACACATTATATAATGGTATGGTGAGCGAGCTAATCGACTCTAGTGTGTCCACCTCTACACTGTCCTTAACAATAGAAGGAATGACAATCATGATCCACCCATTTGTTTGGAAAAGGGTGTCAGTGCCAATTGTGGATTACACTATGCATTAGGTCTATCATATGTGGAGCCCCCACCTCTACACTAAAAGTATAAGATGTCAAAATAATTTGGCATCTTATTGAGGATAAACTCACAATAGATTTTCCTCAAAAAGTATTGTGGTACCTCATGGTTATTGCATGGAGGTTGGTCAAATACCATCCACCACTACTCCCAAAATTTATTTTTAATTAATTCATGGTGGAACCAATGGATGGAGAACCTCGTGCATGTATGAGAAAAAGGTGTGTTGGTTCTTAGGTCTATAAATAAGGAACACAAGTCCACTTTGCTATTTTTTTGTTTTTTCATATCTGCATATGAAAAACCAATCGCATAAAATTGTTTCATCTCATGACTCTTATTTGACAAAAAAAATATTTTCTAGATCATTTCTCCGACATGAGATATAATTGACTTCAATGATTTGACAATCCCTCTCGTATAAGGGTGGGTTTTAGCATGCTCGGTTAATCTTCCAATTAATTGTTCAATGTCTCTTTTATTGTTTTCAATTTGATTTAGGAGCATTCCTTGAGGATTCATATGAATTGATGGAGGGGTTTTAGGTTGTTCTTGTATAAGAGGCTCTTTGTGATGGGGTGATTTTGAATTGTAATTCTTGGAGGTGAAGAATTGCAAGCTAAGAGTGCAAAAATTGGAAGAGATTTGGTGAGTGCGAGTTGTAGAGAAGAAACCTCCAATCCAAGCCATGATTTCAATAGAAAATAGAGGTTGAAATACATTTTTTGGCATTTAAATCACTTTTCACATTTGGTGCACACCAAATTTGGTGTACGTCAAATAAGAAATAAATTTGGTGCATGCAATGCTACAACTCACCAAACCCTTGTTATTAAGTCTGCAAACTTGTGTGAAATGGCTACAATTGATATGGATCTTGAATCAAAGAAATGCTTGATAGATATGGGATTGAATTGGATGCTTGAATCAAAACCCTACATCAAAAATGTTAGCACAACACACATGATGCAAGAATATCTTTGATATGATGCTTGAGTCTTGATGATGGCTCCAAATGCTTAATATAATGCTCTTGAATGCTTAAATACTTGAATGCTTAGATGATTAGATTCCTTTTAGGAGAAAATGAGAGAAGAAACCTTGCATTTATACTTATTTATGCTTAGTATCTCAAAATTACATCACACTAAGCTAGCATATGAATTCATTGATTAACAGAGGCTAAGTCCTACTAGAATTTGAAATGAAATCCTGAAAAATACCTCAAGTGGGAATAAGATGCCCTAGGTGGTGTCTTAGTCTCAAGGAATGAAACCATGACTTTTTTCTTTAATAATTTTTGGATGTCATTAAAATCTTTAGTAGACATGTCAAATTGTGCCTTTGGAACTAATCCTAATGAGCTTGAGCTTCCTCATGCTCCTTCAACTCCTCATGAATTTCCTCCTCATGCTATTAACATCATTAGAGAAAATTATGATAGCAATAATAAGTTCTTAAATGAATTTCTTGACAACCTTGAAGCCAATGCATCCTTTTATCCATCTATGAAACAACAAGACCTTCCTACAGTATCACCTCCTAATACATTTAGATACCTACATCTTGAAACAAATAAAGGAACTAAGTTTCCTCCAACAGTTGGACCTAGTTCCACTCACCATGCAACTACTCAACCATTCTATGATAACAAAGTTAGCAACACACCAATCAACCTTGAAGAAACTTATGGAAAATGTTTTACAATCTTAAAAGCAAACAAGGATGTGACAAAAAAAATAAAAAATGGCATTCATCAAGTTTTAGAACAACGACCAACAAATGAAAACACAATAGTGTTAGGCTATCAAGATCCTCCTCATGACAACAATCATCTTGTAGAATATTGGAGACTTCATGATGATGGCATGGTGATCTTTGATTCCCCCCTGACCTAAATGTCCTCCTTCCTTGTGAACAACCCTTACATGATACCAATGACAAGGTTGATAGGATCCCCATGGGTCCTCTTCCTCCTTCAATCCATGAAAAGGGTGGATCTAGTAAATGCAAACGACCTTATAAGTTGAAAAAACTAAAGTTTCCTCTCCATCCACCACCTGAATGTGAAAGGAAATTGCAAATCCTCCTAAATAACAAACTCATCTTATTACCACCTATGAATAGGTTGGTAATCTACCATAAAGATGCTAACATTCCACATTGCACTTATCATTAGGTTCTTGGACATAGAAGTGATGAGTGTCAAAAGTTGAAAGAAATACTAAGCAAGTATCATTTTGATGCCAATAATTTCTATCCAATAATTCCTTAAACCATTAACAATTCCCCTCATCATGTAATAGTTGCAGAATATTCTCTTCTCACTATTACATAATCTTTCCCATCACCTACCTCGTCTCATTCTTTCCTTGCACTAAGTGGGGGAAAGAAGTCAATAGCCTTGTCCTAGTAATGCATTTTTTGTTGTCCCCTAGCTATGTTTTTCACCTTCCACTTATACTACTTGAGACTAGGAAGCAGAGGAATTGCTTAACGGTTCACTTGCATTTTCCTTACTAGTCTTATTTTTCCTTCTCTTTTGAGTATGCATGTGTGTATTGCGTTCCCCCATGATCTGACATTTGATGTTATCTCTCTCTTTCTGACATTCTTCTATTTGTACCTTTTTTCTTCTCTAGGTCATACATTGCTTTTTCCTTTCGCCTTTATTTTGTGTTTTCCTTTTGGGGATGATGTAAAGCATAGAGATGACCTATGTCTCTTCCATGTTGACAAAAATAGTCTATTTATTTTCTTTTTCACTTTTGTTTTGTGTTTTTCCTTTTAGGGATGACACAAAGAATAGAGACACCCTATGTCTCTTCCATGTTGACCCAAACAGTCCTTTTACTTTCTTTTTTCTTTTCCTTGTGTTTTTCCTTTTAGATATGATGCAATGCATTGAGACTACAATGTCTCTTTCATGTTGACCCAAAATATTTTCCTTTTCATTCATCTTTTCATTTTCCTTTGCTTGTGTTTACCTTTTTGGGATGATGCAAAGTTTTGAGACATAAATGTCTCTTCCATGTTGACCTGAAATGGATTTTATTTTTCTTTTGTTTTTTCTCTCTTTGTGTCATTGTTCTAGTTCTATGTATTTGGGGAATGATGATAGTTTTGATCTCTTTCATAAAAACATTGTAACAATGAATATAATGAACCCTAATCCATAGATCCCTTATGTGCTTGGTGTGTTCCTTTTGGGGGAAACCCCTCTTTCTTTTTCTCCTTTTCCTTCACATGGTGTAGCCTTACTCAAAAACGTATGACTTGGCATAGGGGCTTTCCAAGTTGGCTCCCATGTTTGGTTTATTTTTGAAATTTTCCTTTGCTTATTTAAAGTAATTGCTCATAGAATGGTGTATATCAATTCCTTTAAAGTGGGGGCATACATTAGCATTATTCATTTTGCATTTTCTTTTTCTTGGTTCTTAGTGCAACCTTGTTACTTTATACAATATTTTTGTCACTTTGTGGGTGACATGAGTGTGATTCCCTTCATGAGCGTGATCTATCTTAGCCTATCACATTCCTCTTGGTGGCTTGATGTGATGCACTACATCACCTAAGTTGAGAATATTCTATTCTTTGATTGGTCCTCTCTTTGAGACATTAGACACAATGTTCCCTAAGCTAAGACCCTACATGAACTTAACAAGACTCCTTTGAACATCTTTTTCATGTTGCATTCTACATTTACATGGCCACCTTGCATAACATAACTTGCATGCCTATGGTTCCATTGCATTTTTTCATGAGTTCTAAGCATACGAAGCTTTTCTTCTCTCATGAGGCATGAAATAACATTGTCCTTTGTGGAACCTTATTAAAGTTATCACAAGGCATAACTTTGATATGGTTGAGTAGGAAATCCCATTTAGAGGCATGAATTTTCCCCATATCCACTTGCTTGTGTGTGAGTGCATACCAACAATGAGCATATATGTTCCTGAACTTTTGGTCCTTCTCACCCCATGGACAACCAAAAGTTTTGTGGCCCCATAGTGAGTATACTCGGACCTTCTCACCCAACAGACTTCCATGAGTTCTATCACCCTACAGTGAGTACACATTTCTTGATTCAAACAAATATCCTAGATCTAATCCACAATGGGCTGAAAAAAAATATTGAAGCTTTCTTTCATCATTTCTCATCATATCCATGTGTGTTCTATTTTGTTTATGTCTAATTTTCCATGGGATCATAATCCTAGGGGCTTGATCATCCCTCTTGTTTATTATTGTATCATCTTACCAAGAATTATTCCATTCATACCCCTCTTGGTTGCATTATCATATACTTTAGTGTGAGTTTGAAGAAAGTTAATCCTCTCACTAAAGTGGGGGCTAACTGTGGACACAGAAAAAGTAACCCTTCTACTTTTTCTCATTTTCAGGCCCTCCTAGTGGATGTTGGCTTGATTTTTCCTAGATTTAATGTTGTAATGTGGCCAACACGTCAACATTAGGTCTTGGACCCTTGTGAATCATTAATACTTCTAGGATGTCTTGTAAAAGTGTTGTGAAGTGTTGTAACCCACTTTCACACTTTTCTAGGACCCTTTCATTATAATTCACTTAAATATCCTCTTTTTAACACTTACCAAGTCTTATTTCAAAGTGTTGTAAAAATATGTACCAAACTCTCAGGATTTTCTAGAATTTTCATCACTAATTCAAACCTTTCTCATGTTTAAATGATCCGTTAATGCACTTTCCAACCATACTTAAGTGTATTTTTGAGGATATTCCTATTAGAAATTATTTAATGTAGTTTAATCTCTAAAACGAAGTGAAATTTCCTAGGTGGAACCAAGTAACCACCTAGGGTGACTTATTCCCATTGGGCACAAGAATCAAAATAATTTTAATTTCTTGGTGGGATTTTATTCTCTTACCGTTGAGGTCGGCTCGTGATATGTTATTTTTTAGGAATTAATGGAAAATCAAGTATAAATAAGGGTTTTCTCCTCATTTTTCATCTCCTAATCTCCTACAATCTCATAATTCATTAAGTATTTAATCTCTCAAGCATTGAAGAACTCTAAGCATAATCACTTGTCATACATTAGAGCACTTCATTGCATATCTTTGGATTTCAAAATGAAGTGTTTGGTAAGTTTATGACATTGCATGTTGTTTATTTATCATTTTATTCATATTTTATTCATTATCTAGGGTTTGATTACCAAAGTGGGGTTTGACCAAGGTAAACCCCTATACTCTAACCCTTAACCCTTTTCCCCCTCTTTGTGTGTGTGTTTGCAAACTTTGTATGCAAATTTTTCAAAGAGTTTGGTGTCAAAAAGTGGTCAACAATCCATCAAAGTCAACATAACCCTAATTGAAGCTTGGAGACTCTTTTCATCCTGTTTTCTACAAATTCAGATTTAGACACCTATTAGAATAGCAAGTGTAGATTGGAAGCTACAAAATACTATTCTAAAATTCTAGAAATCTCTAGGTGGAATAAGTCTCCATTTGTGGAGAATTAGTCCCACTACCAGGCCTAAAAAGTTGTTTTTTCATTTTGGATACCCATTTGGTAGATTAATGTTTTGATAGATTTTCCTTGAAAATGGACTAATTCACCTAACTTGGTATAAGTGTCCCATTCAAAATTTCCCATCAACTTTGTAGAATTCCAGATTCTAGGTGCACCTCTCTATTTTTTTAATTCTTTCATTATTTGCTTGCATTCTTTGGTGCTTTTGCATATCACAATGTGTTTTCTTGCACTTTGCATTTCTTAGGTTTAACATCAATAAATCATTTCTTTTTCATTTTATTGCATTATTACATCATATTTAGATACATTTCATCCCTTTTACATTAATCTTGAGTGTAGACATTAGCATTTTGGGCCCATTTCTCTCCTTTTACTTGAAAATTTGAGAAGAGTTAGAGAAACCCTCGAGTAACCAAAATCATTGTTTACAATGACTTAGGCATTAGATGATGTTTGGATGATTGACTCATGATCATCCTTTCACATGAACTCTCATAGGGATTGGTTTTCAAAGTATCAGAAGTATGCTAGTGGAAGGGTGTATCTGGGTGATGATTCTCACCTAGAGATTGTTGATCATGGAAAAGTCAGAATTGAGTTTCTTGATGGAAGAGTGAAAGGAATAAATTATGTGATGCAAATACCAAGTTTGGCTCAAAATATACTTTATGTAAGTAAGTTGAGTGATGTCGGTGTGCAAGTTTCTTTCTCAAATTTGGTGTGTGTAGAATGACTAGAGGCTCTATGGTGTTGGCTAATTGTCCATGAATTGGCACTTTGTATAAGTTGGATGCATGTGTAGTGCAGTGTAATAGTCCTTCTACAAAGGCAAGTAAATATGATCATGTAGAGAAAGATGGAGTGGTTCCTCAAGGTGAAAATTCATTTGAAATGAAGCTCCTAGCAGAGAAAGAAATGTTGTGGCATCAAAGGCTTAGTCACATTAGTGAAAAAGGTTTAAAAGCCTTGAAAAAAAAAAATTATGGTTGAAGGGCTTGATGATTGTAATATCGAGTTTGATTTTTGAAAATATTGCATATAAGGAAAGCAACACCATGTTTTATTTTATTCTATTCCTCATAAATCTTTCAAAATTTTGGATTATAGTCATGTTGATTCATTTGGTCTATTTAATGTTCCTTCATTAATGAAATCTATGTATTTTGTCTCTTTCATAGATGATTATTCAAGGAAATCTTTTTTATTTTCTCAAAAGTATTTAAAACCACAAAACAGGTTTACAATTCTAGGAAGGAAAAGTTGCAAAAAATGCCCCCATGCAAAAAAAATCATTTTGAGCAAACACATTAAATGCTCGGTCCCACCATTCATAGGAAAATACCAAAAGAAAATATTTATGGAAAGGGGGTTCACTCGAACCACCATTTCCTCCCTTCTCCCCCTCTAGCACCAAAAAACTATAGAATTTTTCCCTTCAAAGATTGAGTTGAGGATGAAAATGGAGGAAACTTCACAAACCCAACTAGATGATGGTAGTCCTTGGAACAAGCTATCCAACAAATATAATTTTAATATGTTTTGGTTTTATTATGTATTTTTTCTTTTTACTTTCATTAAAAATAGGTTTTCACCGAAAATCAAGCTCTTTGTTCTGCACGTGGAAAAATATCAGACTATAAAAAAAACCTAAAAAATATGAGTACACTAGATATTGAAGTCCTTGATCCAACCAAAAATAAATTGAATTTTGATACATACAAAAGAATTTATGTTGTATATAGTTCACCTATGTATGAATTAAAATCGGTTTGACTTCGAAAGTTGATTAAGGAAAAATATTCAATAAAACACTATGAATAAATTAGAAGCACTAGATATCGTAGTTACAAATATAAATCTGAAAAAATTAGAATTTTATCCTTCATGGAAACAAAGTTATGTTGTATATGGTGAGTGTCACTCCTTAAAAATAGTGTTGATTGAAAAAAACTAGTTTTGAAAGGTGGAAAAGAAGTGCAATATGATTCAAATTGTTTTGAAACAAATATATTTAGAATCTAAAGAAAAAATGTCACAAATCACTAGTTTGTATCATATTCAAATTCCTCATGGTTTTGCCACTATAGGTGCTTGAAAGTGAAGATCCAGTTAGAAAAAGTTAGTTAAGAATCTAGTTTGGCCAAAAATTGTAAACTAGTATTGTGGGATCAAAACTATAGTTTTTCATCAATTTAAGGAATTTAAAACCTTTGTAGAGAAATAGACTGGTAGAAAAATAAAGTGTTTGAGGACAGATAATGGTGGTGAGTTTTGTTCTACATATTTTGATAAGTTTTGTAAGGACCACAAAATTAGAAGGCATTAAAAAACTCCATATCCTCCACAACAAAATGGAGTTGCATAAAGGATGAATAAAATGTTGATGGAAAGGGTGAGAAGTATACTGAGTAGTGCTAGTCTGGAACAAAAGTTCTAGGCTGAGGCTATAGCTATGACATGTTATCTAATTAATAGATCTCCCACTTTGACACTTGTGGACAAGAAACATATGGAAGCATGTTCTGGTAAGAAGCCCTCTTTGAGACACATTAGACTCTTCAAGGTTGTGAGGCATATGCTTACATGCTTAGTGAAAAGATATCAAAGTTGGAGAACAAGGCAGTGAAATGTATCTTCATCGGTTATGTATTTGATGCAAAAGGGTAAAAGCTTTGGAACCCAGTTACTTAGAAGGTGCTCTACAATATAAGTGTCATCTATCTTGGGTTGAAACCTTCTATAGTTGATCTGCAACCAAAGGTGAAAGAAGTACAAAGAATGAGGTATTTGAATTTCCTCTTACTCCTGTTAAGGATGAACTACAAAACTTGGTAGAACTGGTAGTGAGGAGAGCTCAAGTAGCTCTGAAAATTCTTGAATAGGAGAATTTTGTGCTCTCTTTTGCCTCTAGAGATTTGCAACCTAAAAGGAAAGGGGACAAAATTACACACTATTAACTCAAGAACAAATCCTTGAGGTTTCAATGTAAATAAGATTGAAATATAACAAAGGGAAGGTTCAACGGAAATGATAAAATCTATTGAGGGTTCAACACCAAGTGTAAACTTGGAAAATACAAAATGTTTGAAAACACAGTGTGATATGCAAAATTACCTAGAAATGCAGGTAGAATGTAACTAAAAACTATGAAACTAGAAGTGTGCACTTGGGAAACTAAAGAAGGTAGAATGGAGGTCTGGATCATTGAAAATTTTGATGTTGAAACTGACTAGGACTCATACACCAGGTTGGGTGAATGATTACAGTTTTTTGGAAAATGTACATGAGCAAGTTTCAACCAAAAGGGTACTCAAAACTGCAAAAATAATGTTTAGGCTTGTATAGTGGGACTCATTCACCAATAGTGGTGAATCATTCCACTTTTTCTTTTTTGGAAATTTTGAAGTGGATTTTGTGCCTCTCGGTCTTCTCATCTATTCCTAATTCAGATCTAGGTTTGAAACTACAAAATTGAGCTTGTAAACCTTCTCCAAGTTTCTCCAAGGGTTGATAACCACTTTGACAACTTTGAATTGTTTTGACAACTTGATGAAAAAATTTCCAATCTTTCTCCTTGACAAATTCACAACCTATACTTGCAAATAATACACAAGAAGAGGGAAAAATGTTGTGGGGATTAGTGAATAAGGGTTTGCCTTGGTCAAACACCTTGTTGGTAATTAAACCTTGAAATAGAATGAAATAGAATAGAGAATTATGAATGAAAAAATAATGATGTTGCAACTCACCAAACTCTTGGAATTAAGTGTTGCAAACATTCAAGTGATGGATTCAATGGATGTAGAATTTGAATCTTGCTTGAAACACAAATACTACATCACAATTGTTAGATCTAAAACAACATGATGCAAGAAATATTTTACATGATGAAAGGCACTTGAAAATTTTCTTGAATTCTTGATAATTTTCCCTTGAAATTCCTTGAATTCTCTTATGAATGCTCAAATTCTCTTGTGAAATCTCTTAAATTCTAGGTGATTTGATTGCTTGATAGGATAAAATAAGAAAAGGAACCTTGTATTTATACTTAATTATGCAAGAATTCCTAAAATTACAACACTACAAGCCGACATTAGATCTAGGAGAATAAAATACCCCTAGAAAATTGGTTTAAATTTGAATTATGGTTACACGAGACTCATTCGCCCAAGGTGGAAAATGAGTCCCATCACACATAATGTATGGGACCAAAAATGAATGTGTCTAGAAATGTGTGAAACCTACATCGAGGCCTAAAAGACCTAGGTGGGACTCATTCACCCAAGGTGGTTGATGAGTCCCAAACACTAAATCTAGGCTACACAAGCTAGGAACACCAAAATTATGATTGGTTACTAGTTGGTGTCAGGATTATCCTTGAAAAGATGCAATAAATGAGGCTTGTGGATACAAAATAGGGCCAATTAAAGGATAAGAAAGCCCAATTATTAATAATAATCCTAGAGGAATGTGAGTGTGTTACAAAACTTTACAACACTCCAAATAAGGTAAGGTTAAGATTAATTATGATTAGAATTAATAAAACCCTAGAAAAGTGTGAAAGTATGTCACAACACTTTACAACAGTTTTGCAAGGCACCATTGAATTACATTAGTTCACAAGGGATGAGGACCAAATGCAAATGTGTTATCCACATTAAAACACTAAATCAGGGAAACATTAAGCCAAAATCCATAAGAAGCACCCAAATGACTGCAAAAAATGACAAAGAACCCTTTTTCGACACTACATTTAGCCCCCACTTTAGTGAGAGAATGAACCTGCTTCAAACTCACACTAAAGTAGAAAAACACACACCAAGAGGGGTTTAAATGAACCAATGCTAGCAATATGAGACAACAACAATCAAGAGGGGTGGTCAAGGCCCTAGGATCAAGATCCCATGGAAAACCAAACATAAGCACAAAAGAACACAAATAAAAATGGTGTAAAGAGCAACGATAAGGCCAATCATACACTGTCAAAGATGAAAATAAAGAAAAGATAGAAAAGATAGAAAAGAATCAGATCAAGCTTCAACCATTTGTCCATCCTGATGTGGATCAGATCTAGGTTTTTTGTCCAAAAAAATGCATACTCAATCCTGGCTATCCGCAGGGTACACTCATGGCTAGTATGCACTCACACACATATAAGTGGCTATGGGGAAATTCATTTGTTGGATTGGGCTTTCCACTCAACCATACCAAAGTTATACCTCCTAATAACTTTAATAAGGTGCCACACAAAGAAAATGGTCTTTTGAGCTTGATGAGATAAGCAAAAATTTGTATTCTTGGATCTCATAAACAAACGTGATGGCTCTATAGGCATGCAAGTTGTGTTATGCAAGTTGGTCATATAAAAAATGAAAAATGAAAGATGAAAAGAATTTTCAGAGGAGTATTTACTAGTTCATGTGAGGTCTTTAACTTAGGGAACATTGTGCCTAATATCTCCAAGAGAGGACCAATCAAAGAATAGAAGGTTCACAACTTAGGGGATGTAGTGTGTCACATCAAGCCACTAAGAGGAATGGAACATGCTAAGAGAGATCAAGATTATGAATTAAATCACACCCAATGTCATTCAAAAAGTGATAAATGTATCATATGAAGTAAGAAGGCCACACTAAGAACCAAGGAAAAAAGGAAAAATGCAAAAGAATAATGCCAAGATATGCCCCCACTTTAAAGAAATTTCTAAACACCATGCCATGAGAAATTTCTTTAAAGTAGCAAACAAGAAAGAAGACATGAGAGCTAACTAGGAAAGCCCTATGCCAAGTCATATATTTTCGAGTAAAGTTGCATCGTGTGATAGAGAAAAAAGAAAAGAAAGAGGGTTTTCTCCCAAAAAAGAAAACACCAAACACATAAGGGATCTATGGATTTGGGGTCAGTATGTTCTTTGCTACAATGTTTTTTAGAGAGCTTGGAGCTATCATCATCCCTCAAATACACATAGAACTAGAAGAATGACATAAAGAGAGTGAAAAAAAATAAAAATATCTTAGGTCGACATGGAAGAGACATAGGGTGTCTTGACACCTTGTCATCCCCAAAAGGAAAACACAAGACAAATTGAAAAGAAAAGGTGAAATAAAAAGGAAACTATTTTGGGTCAACATGAAGGAGACATGAATGTCTCGATGCCTTGCATCATCTCCAAAAGGAAAGCACAAGAAAAAGATAAAATGTAAAGGAAAAAAGAAATCCTTTTGGGTCAACATGAAGGAGACATGGATGTCTTAATGCTTTGTGTCATCCCCAAAAGGAAAACACAAGAAAAGAGATAAATATAAATAAGAAAAAGTGATGCACAACATAGAGAAGAATGAAGGTACAAATAGAAAAATGTCACAAAGAGAGAGAACATCAAAGAGAACATCATGGGGGATCACATTATGCAAATGCAATCACACAAAATAAAAAAAAGAAATAAGGAGAAAATTCAAAAGACTAGTAAGGAAATTGTGAGTCAACCTATGAGGAAGTCATCTGCCTCCCAATCATGTTCTGTGCATGCCAAGGGTAGGAAACTAGCCAAAAGGACAACAACAATTGTCAAACTAGGAGAAGCACCAGTTTCAATACTCTTTATAGGATATTTTTCATTTAAGCTCATGGAAGAGGAAAACAATGTGTTCAATTCATTATGCACCTCTTCATTAATTTTACTTGTTTCCTCATCATCATCCAAGTTAATCACAATAAGAGGGTGAATGATTATGTCCATTGAAGATTTCATCTCTTGTTATGATTGTTTTATTAGATCATTTTTTTTTGGTTGGGGAGGATGGTCATCATGCATTTCTTTAATCAAGTTCGAATTTTGATTTTCTTTGTTTAACTCTTCATGTAACTTGTGAGCAAGGGCACAACATTTATGTCTATTCTTGCTAGCAGATCTATTTCTTTTGGTTTTGTTTTCAATTTACATTTGTGTAAGAGAGGGTTGATAAACCATAGGTTTCTTTTCTTCCTTTAGGGGAGGAACAAAAGGAACCATAGGAGGTTGTTCATCCACTTTCTCTTTTTCATTGTAAACTTGTCTTATTCTAGGAGGTGTGATAGGGTTGTTTTCAATGTCTCTTCGTCTTTTGGATGATGTAGGTGAATTTTTTGTTTTTGTTTGATCTTAGGTGTTTGGTTCTTGTTTAGGTTGAAGCATAGTTTTTTCTAGGATGGGAGGTTCAAAGCTGGATGGGGACATGTTTCAGAGAGATATTTCTGCTATCTTGTTTTCCTTGAAATTTTGATAAGACAAGAAAAAGAAGTCTTCCCTTGGCTTGATAAGTTCTATGGGCTCAGGCCAAAAGGAATCTAGGGAAAAGTTTCCTTTAAATGACAAGGGGTTAAAGCCGCTATGGTGAATAGTGAATATCTCATTGTCAAAGGGAAACTTTACGCATTTGTGCACAACAAAAGAGACAACTTTCATGAAGAAAAGCCATGTGTGGCCTAGCTTCACATGAAATTGGTCTAACTATAGGATGATGGAGAATGTGACATCTAATATTTTTGGTCCTATTTGTAATGGTAGGGTGATGAATCCTATCGTAGGAACACAAAGCCATTGTGTGTCTTGGTCCATGCTTTTAGTCTATCATATTCATCTTAATAGAGTTCATCAAAAAGTAAAAATTATTTGGTGATCACATTCTCTCCACAGACAATATCTATTAGCATCCAATTAGTGGGCTTGTCATAGATACGACCAACTATGTAGAGAGTACCATCAGACAAATGTTTAAGTATTGTATAGGAGTGAATTTTCAGCCCTTATGCAAATTCCCCTTTTTCCCTTCTCCCCTTTAGAAAACCAAGTTTGGAGGCTTAATTACACTTAAGCCCACTACATTTGTCACACATGGCACCTATTTTGAGCATCGGTGGAGGAATTTCCATCGAGGATGCTCATGTAGTGTGTAGACATCCATGTTGCATGCTTACATCCCTAGCAAATTCCTCTGGATGAACCTACAGAGGTGTTACACTTCTCATTGGGAGTTAAGTTGTAATGCCCTCTTCAGCTAACCGACCTGAATATGGCCATTTTCTTCACCTCCTCTTCAAATTCTCTCCTTCTAAATGCATTCTAACTTCTTCACTTCATTCACAAGCTCAATTTCATACTCTTGCATTCACTCTTAAGCTTTCAAGCAACATTCTTTCACTCCATTGCAACAATAACTTCACTCCATCACTTTGATAGAGCAAGTTGGGGACAACACCATTGTAGAAGAGGCTCAATTACTCTCATTTTCTCCCACAAGTAGCCTTGAGTTCTCTTGGTGGAGGTGGAAAGCTTCCCTTTCCTCTCCTCTATCACTTGGTTGAGTAAGCACACTTACTATTTTGTAGTGTTTTTGGTGTTCTTTATTATATTACTTTATTTATCATACTTTCTTTCTTGGTTGTCTATGGAGGTGTAAACGCCTAAATGGAGTTCTAACTGAGGTAGGCCCCTATACAACAACTCAACATTTTCCTCCTCTTTGTGTGTAGGTGAACGTGCTTTCAAGGAGCTAGTTGGTGAACACATTTTTTTGTGAGATCCTTCTTGCCACCTTAACTCTAGTATTTTTGCTTTATCGCATTAGAGATTATTTTTTTTACTTAATCACATTATTCTGGCCCTTTAGTAGTAGTTAGCTAGGTATTTAGTTTTTTTTCTTAGGTTTGACGTTGTCTCCTGAGTTGCCTAGTTGTACAGATGCTAGTGCACTTGAGAGATGCCAACCCACTGCACTGTCATCTCATGACCACACTTTCATCCTTGGGTAGAGCATTTCCTGAGGCATAGTGTTGAACCTAAAAATTGGCTTCCCTATCCCCATTATGTATTTTAGGTCTATAGAGTGATTGAAGGACCTTATAGTCCTCATCATTCTTGTCTCACATATCCTAACATCTCGCTAAGCTGAGGTAAGTTAGGGAAGCCTTCCACATCTTGGCCCTTTGTCACCTGGGGCCTTACATGTGGTGGTCCCCCTCTCTTACAAGTATATCCTTAGAGGAGAAAGAAATGTCAAGAGGATTCTTAGGTTGGCCCTTATAAGGGATTGTGTCTATTGCCCCTATCATTTCATCCATAGGATTGATATTGATTGCATTAGTTAAAACAAAATCATTGTTTTCATCATCTGTATCAACAATCATCACATCATTCTTTGTAGTTTCACTGGCTTTGACAAATGAAATATTATTTTTAGGCATTAGGTTGGTAAAAAATTGCAAATTTTGGTTCAGACGAGCAACAAAATTATTGCCTTGGTCTATAACACCTCCAATAGATAGATAGCTAGAATCAATGAGGTCTTGCACAAGATGTTTAAGATGCTTGTAATGTTCTGTGTCATGTACATTTTTTTGGAAATAGTGGCTATACGGATTAGACTTAAAGATTGGTGGTAAAGGCTTATTAGGGTCAAGTGTTTTGACAGGTGGCAAGGTAATCATTTGTTGTTCTAGTAGTTGGGACATTGTGTTATGAAGGGTATCGGGTAAGGGAGTGAATTGTATTTTTGGATCACCATAACTAAAGGGCACTGCACTTTTGATAGCACCTACTTGCTTGTTGAAATTTTGAGTTGGTTTTTGAGGGGGGTTGAATTGCAAGAAACCTTTATTTTGTTTTCTAAAAGGTTGGGAATTTTTTTAGTTTGCGGGTTTAGATTTCTCAATTCAGCTAGAAGTGGACCTTATATCTTGACTACTAATCAAATTTTGATAATCTTATAGGGAAATGCATAAGTGGATGAAGGATGGGAATTTCATCATGGTCAATTTTTTTTGAATCTTACTCTATAAGTTTTTGATGAACATCTTTTGAAGGTGTGGGTCAAGAATCTTGACATTGATTTGGGAATAAAGCTATTGACAGCATGAGGTAAAATCAACTATCTTTTCATCATCTTTTTGCTTACATCTCATCAAATCAGCTAAGGTCATCTTGGGAGTCATATGTAGTATGAAATGGTTTACAAATGCCTCAACAAGTTCATTGAAGGAACGAGTTGAGTTGCTCAGTAAGGATAAGAACCATTCCAAGGTAGTATCTTTCAAGGATCTAGGAGAAAGTTTTTTCAATAGTTTATCATCAAGGAAAAAGTCACTACATAAGGTAGTGTAAGAATTAACATGGTTAGAAGGATCTCCCTTCCCTCCGTACTAATCAAATATAGGCACCTCTACATCTTGTAGCATTGGTGTTCACAATATCTCCAAGGACAATAGGCTACTTTCAACATAGTATATGGGTGGGTTATTTTGGTTTTTGTTGATGGTGGAAATTTGCTTTTGAAGAGATGAAACGGTTTGGTATAGTTGTGTTATGAAAGGGTCATTGCTTGTGTTATTGGATGGAAATGATGGAATGTATGTGTTTGTAGGACAAGTGAGTGGAATTCTTATAGGTTCTAAGGTAGTAGATATAACTTGTGATGCCACATAGGAACTAGGGATGCTAGTAGCAATACCCAAGGAAGGAATCACATTACTAACTTGTTGCATTGTTGTTGTGACTTGAGGATTGGTATAGGAGTAAAAGCAAGAAGTTGGGTACACAAAGAGGGGAAATTTTAGGGAAAAAAAAGTCTCACAAGAAACACGTACATGTTTTCGAAGAAACGCGTACACATTATGGATTGGGTACCCGAGCCTGGATCTAAATGCGTATACATTTAGACTCACGTAGATGAACCTAAAACACGTACATGTTATGGAATGCATACGCATTTTGAAATGTGTATGCGTTTCGTGAAATTATTATTATTTTTTAAATAAATGACTATAATACATTTTTCACCATTCTAATCTGAGTCTAAGAAGAACAAAGGAGAGCGCGTACGCATTTTAAAGGCGTTAAGTGAACAAAATTTTGACTGCCACCTCCTCCCATCGATAGTAGCAACCTCATCGACCTCCAGGTTGGTTGAATTCTTCATTTTTTTCTTTATATCTTTTTTTTAATTTTTTAATTAGTATTCAATTTTTATTTGTTTAGTGTGTTTTAGTTCAATGTTTTATAATTTTTAATTTCATTTAAAAAACCAAAAATGTCAATGAAACAAAGAAATTTAAATTGTAAATTGAAAACCATAAAAACTAAACCTAAATTGAACACATTTAAAACTTAGAAATTTCAAAACCCTAGAAACCCTAGGTTACAAAATTTACATAGGTCCCTAAAAACTAATTTACATAGGTTAATCCTTGGACCTAAACCCTAAAACGTAAACCTAAAACCCTATTTACCCTAATTTACGTAAACCTAAAATGGGCTATTTACCCTAAAACGTAAACCTAAAACCCTAAATTAGGGCTCCTCAAGGAAGTTTAGATTACATTTTATATTTGACATAACCTTCTTTGTATGATTTTTACTCACTCATGGTTCTTAGTTTATCTAGGGTAGAAGTGATGAAAAGTTCAATATTAGGGGCATGCGATATAATAGAAGAGGTAAAATAAGGATGTGTAGTAAGATCTGATGACATTTAACATGTAGGGAGGGATCACAAATTATAGTCCATAGGTTAGGTACACTTTGGTATGTTGTTGGTGATCCACACAACTACCAATGAAATTCACAATTGACTAATAAAGGAGGTACAAACAATCGATGCATAGATCTATATATTAACCAACAAATTGATTTAATTAAATAATATGTTCACATTTAATATAAATTTGATAGCTAATTTTATCTTAGAAAACTTCATGATTGTATAATTTAATTTTAGAAAGTGTACCAGTGAAGTAAAATAATGTGCCTCATGTGAAACTATGTGCTTGATTTAA
Organism: Sequoia sempervirens; assembly: GCA_007258455.2. NCBI lineage: Eukaryota > Viridiplantae > Streptophyta > Pinopsida > Cupressales > Cupressaceae > Sequoia > Sequoia sempervirens. The sequence goes on from VDFB02193867.1 coordinate 444,828,137, forward strand.
TAAGTTCATATATCATGATGCTAGTTGATATGAGCATGTAATCACTCTATATCAATGTTATTAGCTTATATAGTGTATGACGTATTCTCTTAAAAAAACATAGAAATGCAAGTCATACTTGTTAATAGATAGACTATGTGCAATATGGATAGAGCTAGACACATAAATGTTATTAAATCAAATAAATACTAAAATGTGAAGCATGAATGATTTATACCCATTTCTCTTATTTGGATGAGATCCTTTGTGAATTATGTAAGGATGCATTATGATCATATTTAAGCCTTAATTTATACGATGTTATTCATAAGATCTATAGGTTGTCTATAATCTAATTCCTGTTTTAACTCTAATGTGTAGTGGCATTGTTCTAAATTAGGAAAACTAAATGTTGTACTTTCTCTAAATGTTCAAAATCCATCATAACTCAACTTACTTATAATTGAAATCTAAAATTCCTAATTGTTGATATATTGAAGCTATTCCTAGAATGCCACATATTTTATTCAAAACACTAAGTTTAGGTGGTAGGGTTTCTCATTTACTTGTTAAAATTTATTCATGTGTCTTCTATATGTTTTCATGTCATCAAATATCTAAATCTAAACCCTCAACCCTAATTTAGCATTCATTTTGTTGTAGGACCTTAAAATTAAATTTGGTTGCCTTTCAATAATATAACCAAAGGTTTATTTTCTAAGATTATTTATTTATTGAATTGATCAATTGATTCCTCACTTAGTGGCAGTTAGGTTCTTTTTTTGAAAAGTCATGCAAGTCTAGAATTTATATAAATATTCAAAGAAAGATTCTATGTCAGAAAAGTTTCAAAGAATATATGATTAGAAAAAAAATTGGGTGTAGGGTTTAGGGTTTAGGGTTTAGATCTCCTCTTCCTTTTTAAATCATCCAAGAGTGCTTAGAGGTCCAAATAGGTTCAAAATCCATCATAACTCAACAAATTACTTATAATTGAAATCTAAAATTCCTAATTGTTGATATATTGATGCTATTCCTAGAATGTCACATATTTTATTCAAAGCACTAAGTTTAGGTGGTAGGGATTCTCATTTACTTGTAAAAATTTATTCATGTGTCTTCTATATGTTTTCATGTCATCAAATCTCTAAATCTAAACCCTAAACCCTAATTTATTATTCATTTTGTTGTAGGACTTTAAAATTAAATTTGGTTGGGCCTTTAAATTCTATAACCAAAGGTTTATTTTCTAAGATTATTTATTTATTGAATTGATCAATTTATTCCTCACTTAGTGGTAGTTAGGTTCTTTTTTTGAAAAGCCATGCACATCTAGAATTTATATAAATATTCAAAGGAAGAGTCTATGTCATAGAAAAGTTTCAAAAAATATATGATTAGAAAAAAAATTGGGTCTAGGGTTTAGGGTTTAGGGTTTAGGGTTTAGATCTCTTCTTCCTTAAATTAAATCATACAAGAGTGCTTAGAGGTCTAAATAGGTTCAAAATCCATCATAACTCAACAACTTACATATAATTGAAATCTAAAATTCCTAATTATTGATATATTGAAGCTATTCCTAGAATGTCACATATTTTATTCAAAGCATTAAATTTAGGTGGTAGGGTTTCTCATTTACTTGTAAAAATTTATTCATGTGTCTTTTATATGTTTTCATGTCATCAAATCTCTAAATCTAAACCCTAAACCCTAATTTAGCATTCATTTTGTTGTAGGACCTTAAAATTAAATTTGGTTTCCTTTCAATTCTATAACCAAAGGTTTATTTTCTAAGATTATTTATTTATTGAATTGATCAATTGATTCCTCACATAGTGGCAGTTAGGTTCTTTGTTTGAAAATCCATGCACATCTAGAATTTATATAAATATTCAAAGGAAGATTCTATTTCATAGAAAAGTTTCAAAAAATATATGATTAGAAAAAAAATGGGTCTAGGGTTTAGGGTTTAGAGTTTAGTTATCCTCTTCCTTTTTAAATCATCCAAGAGTGCTTAGAGGTCCAAATAGGTTCAAAATCCATCATAACTCAACAACTTACTTATAATTGAAATATAAAATTCCTAATTGTTGATACATTGAAGTTATTCCTAGAATGTCACATATTTTATTCAAAGCATTGAGTTTAGGTGGTAGGGTTTCTCATTTACTTGTAAAAATTTATTCATGTGTATTCTATATGTTTTCATGTCATCAAATCTCTAAATCTAAACCCTAAACCCTAATTTAACATTCATTTTGTTGTAGGACCTTAAAATTAAATTTGGTTGCCTTAGGCAACTCCACCAAATTTTATTCCCTTAAGCCATGGAACATTTTTTACTAGTCCACCTTACTAGACATAGATCCCCTTAAGCCATCCTATCACCCTAAATCGTAAATCAATGTCTTAAGGGGTCCTAATATGACATTTCTTAAGGGGATCAAAGAAGTTCTCAAAATTTTGTGAATAGAGCTCAAGCTCATCTTTGTTTATTTTGTACATTGCAATTAGGTCACTAGCATATATCTATGTGTCCCTTTGAATATATTCTATTAATTTTTCATTCTTATCTTTAGTAATCTTTGAAAACAATGAATGAGATTATAAATTTTAATGTTAGTGTTAAACTTATAATTTCTTCTTAACTACTTTGTCCCACTATAGAGATCTTGTGTCTCTTATCATGAAATTTGAAAATAGATAAATCAATTTATGTCTTTGGATTTAATTAAATTTTGTCATACTTGATTAATACATCTATTCATTTTGTTGTAGGACCTTAAAATGAAATTTGGTTCCTTAGGCAACTTCACCAAATTTTATTCCCTTAAGCCATGGACCATTTTTTCCTAGGACCTTACTACACATAGATCCCCTTAAGCCATCCTATACCCTAAATCATAAATCGATGTCTTAAGGGGGAATTTGACATTTCTTAAGGGGATAAATTTGGTGAATAGAGCTTGGTCACTCATCTTTTTTATATTTTGTACATTGCAATTAGGTCACTAGCATATATCTATGTGTCCCTTTCAATGTCTTCTATTAATTTTTCATTCTTATCTTTAGCATTATTTGAAAATAATGAATGAGATTAAATAAATTTTAATAAAACCCCATAATTTCATAAATCTACTCGTCATATTAACAACCCACACTAGACTCAATTTAATGTGTGTACACGCTATGAATTTTTAATGTTATGGATTTTATAATGTTATAAATCAAATGGTCTTCAAATGAAATATATTTTGAATTTGTGTATGTTTAATGTGATTTTTAAATAACTTTCAAATTGTGTGCATTATTTAATTAGTTTGTTGATATATTTTTTTTAATTGTTTAACATGCAGTTGCCATATCATTGCTCACATGGATCCATTGTTTAATTTAGAGGAATTTATGCCCAATCAAGAAATTCCTATAGATCCCATACATCCCAATCCACCACATCAACATAACCCTAGCACACCTCCACATTATCCACCGCCTAACCCCCAACCCCCTCCTATAGTTGATGAAGATCAATTAAGAGAGAATATTTGAGCAAACCTCATTGTCATTCAAGGAAATATAGATCTCATAAAAAAATGAGCCTAGAGTCCCTCCCCATCTCGCACGGTTTGCATCTACAATGCAAACTATTGTTGATTATTGTTCGATCTATTGATGTAGACCTAGTTAGGTTCCATAAATGGAGAGAAGAGAGGAGACAATTCTATACAAATGGATTATCATATAAAGAAATCAATGACCTAAAAATTACCAAACAAGCCATGTGCTAATATTTTATTAATCCCCAAACAAACCAACACATTCCACCCATGAAAAAATGAATTTCAATTTTTGGGATAGATGGTGGATGATGTTTGATAGTCCACCACATGGCAACAGTGAGGTTCCCTTATACTTTTTGAGAAAGTTATGGGTTGAGTTTGAGTTGGGTAAAAAAAACAACTATTTTGTTATGAGCTCATTTTAGGGAGTTGGGCGTGGCATGCCCCAACATAGACTAGGAGCACATGTCGATCCTCAGCAACATGCTCCAATTGCTCCTATTGTTCCTCTTCCTTCTCCTAATGTTCCCATTGCATTTCAGTAGCAGACCATGTTATCAAAGTTAGGAGAATTGAGTTCACTATCAGGACATCTCACTCAACAGTCTACACACGCAGCCACTGAAGTGGCCAATAGAGAGCATGGAGGTTCGGCCTATAGGGGTACTCAAACATCCACTTCAGGCGACGCACATGCATCTGGGACGGGGTCATACCTGAATTTACTATACTTTGAGGATCGTCCTACACAGGTATGTTCATCTTTTGAACTTAAATTTAATTCAAGTTTGGAATATGAAAAATTCATCTAAATAATAACATCAAATTATATATATAATATAATATTAATTCAATAAGTGTTTGGTGTAGACGTATGATCACGTGATGCTTGAAACTCAATATGATCATCGTCTGCATATGTTGAGTGCTATAGATCTGGGCTCACCTTTTGGACATGTACTTGAACCAATATATATTAAATAATTTGTGTGGATATATATCTAATTTAATTTGAAATTGTGCACATGTGTGAATTGATATATTATATCTAGATGCAGGGAGGTCATACAATACCTAGTACTGACCAACCACAAGTTACAATGGTGAGCGCTCCTGAGACATCATTAGCTTAGGTGTGTGCTTTCAAAAGTTTGTTAAGTTTAAATTAAATAGACATCATAGATATAATTTAATTTTTCATTTACATACACATGTGTCAATGATCTATACAAACTGTTGTACATCTATATGCAAGAATTTCATGAGATACCCATGGCAGGCCGTGGACCTAAGACATCATTGGCATTTATGCATGGGAAATCTCAAGTGCATGATCATGAGGTCATATCATTCGAGGTTGTAAAATTTACTTTAAATCTCCTATACAATTTTTACAGACCTTTAAATATATATATATATATATTAAAGGTTTTCACATATTGTTTGCTTTATATGAATATGTAGGATATAGTAGACCAGGCATTTGCATCTTCTCAAGTGAGAGTTATGCTACCTGTTGAATAAAATGTGCTAGTTACATATTCACATGATCATATGGTAATTTATGCATACTAGAAATCATTTTTACTATATAAATACTAGATATTTAATTAAATTTATTTTTATCTAAAAGTTTATATTTTCAAGTTTAAATATGTGTAATTATATGAAAAATTCTAAATAAATTTAAATGTAATGTCAAGTTTCTTGTACTCTTTTACAACATGATGCAGGTACATCTAGTCAACATGGAACAAAGAGGAGACTTGATTTGACCGATCAGCCTGAAAGTTAGATGGTTTTATATTTTATGGACTATAGATCTCTAGTTTTATTTAAATATGTGTGTTGGACTTGATATATAAATTCTATGGACTATCTCTAGTTTTGCTTTGAACATGTTATTATCATATTTGTGTTTATTTATATCAGTTGGCTTTAATATAATGATTATATATGTAGTAAATTATGATATCTTGTTATGTTCATTTTCATGATTATATGCACTCATACATTAGACTATTTATATTTTATCTAATTTTCAAGTATTACATGCACTATATAAATTCTTATCTAGAATCAAATTGAATATATATAATTTATCACATGGTTAGGTGACAATTTAAAAGATTCCTTAAATAGTTTAGATCATATTCATAATAAATTAAGGGCAGGTAATTTTAACTATTTTCCAATTAGATAGCAAATATTTGAATCAATAAACAAAAAAACTACCTCCTTGTATGTATAAAATGTATAATCTATACAATTGAATAATTATATAAAATGTGGTAAATACAAGACATGAAATGTATAATCTATAAAATTGGAACAAGATATTTAAAAAGTGGCATTGAACAAACATATATAATGTATATCAAGATGTTTATTACAACTATATAATATGATGAAACATATATGTGCATGTAGATACAATTAAAACTTATCAACTTTTAGGTGAAGACCAAAAATCGATATTTACATAGTCTCTTGATAAAATAATTTTTCAGTTCAACAATCACTTCCTAGATTGACTTGATGAGAACCTACAAAAATAATTAATGTAAGTAACTACAATTTTTATGAGTCATTTAAGAAAAAAATTCATGCGAGAAAAGAATAGTATATAGTAAATTCCATACAAATTCAAAAGATGTTTTCCATAGGATGGATTAAGGGGACCTAAGAGGATATATAGCTTAAGGGGGGTCTTAAGAGAATGGCTTAAGGGGAGTTAAGAGGATGGTTTAAGAGGATGCGTCTCATGAACCCTAGGATATGGCTTAACAGGTCCTAAGAGGATGGCTTAAGGGGAATTATGAGAGTCCTTTAATAGGATGGCTTAAGGGGATGTAAGAGGGTGGATTAGGGGGAGTTGATAAAATGACTCAAAACGATGTAAGAGAGTGGATTAAGGGGATGTAAGAGGGTGGATTAAGGGGAGTTGATAGAATGGATTAAAGGGATGTAAGATAGTGGATTAAGGGGATGCATGTCATGAACCTTACAATATGGATTAATAGGCCCTAAGAGGATGGCTTAAGGGGAATTATGAGAGTCCTTTAAGAGGATGGCTTAAGGGGATGTAAGAGGGTGGATTAAGGGGAGTTGATAAAATGACTCAAAGGGATGTAAGAGAGTGGATTAAGGGGATGTAAGAGGGTGGATTAAGGGGAGCTGATAGAATGGATTAAAGGGATGTAAGATAGTGGATTAAGGGGATGCATTTCATGAACCTTACAATATGGATTAATAGGTCCCTAAGAGGATGGCTTAAGGAGAATTATGAGAGTGACTTAAGGAAAGCAAGATTATGGATTACAGGGATGTAAGAGGATATGACTTAAGGGTCATTTAATAGGATGGCTTAAGGGGATGCAAGAGGGTGGATTAAGGGGAGTTGAGATAATGAATTTATACTATCAATTAAATGTATCTAGAACTATATATAGTTACCTATCTCTATATTTTAATTCCATTGTAAAATATGTGCATCTCCTCTCTTATTTGTAAAGCATCTAATTTTGGGAGACCTGAAACAAAAAATGATATAAAACTTTAATTATGAAATGATTAAATACAAATATATATATCAATTAACAATATAAACAACTAGATATACTTACCAATATTTATTTACTCTATTGTACAATTTGCACCCTCTCTCTTTTTTAATGCATCTATGATTGTCTCATGATCATCCATTGAAAGTGTCCATAAATATTTATTAGCAGGCCTCCCTTGATATCTAACTAGTTTTATATTGGTTTCCAAAATCAAATGTGAATAATGTATAATCTTCTTGTGTCTTTCATAATCTTCAAATGCAGGAAAACCATTCTTTCTCATCAAATATTTTTGAAGCCAAGTGCCAACAACAACCACTGACCCAGTTGGATACTCAAAGTTGTCATCATCCACTCTAGGATGTGCCAACTTATGTTTTCTCTCAACACATGTAGCCAACCAGTAATTTGTCTCCTCTTCATTCCCCTCAGGTGCAACAATAGCATACACATGTCCTGCAAAAATAAATACAAAATTCAATAAAAAGTGACTTATATTTAATTTACATATAAACATCCATACATACAAAATTCAACTCAATAAATAATGTACCTTCTTGTACAAGATCCGAAACACGATCATAATCATCTGATGTGAACACTTGATTATCTTCAATTATCGTTCCATGTTGAACATTTGTCGATATAGGTGTTAAGGCTCTTTGTTTCCATTGTTCAACCCATTCTGTATTTTCACATGCCTCCCAATCACCTGCAATACAAAATTGACAAAAACATGCCAACTCCCTTGTCCATATTGTCCATGTGTTTGCATTCAAACTCTTAAACGAATGCCATTTTGCAAATCCATTAATTGTTTCACAATCTTGTTGAGAAAAAATATCATTTTCTTCAACTAACCAAAAGAAGCATCAAATTATTGAGCTCACTTGTTCTTGTAGATAATTTGGTATTGCACCAATCTACAATTGCACGTGCATCTCTAAATTTCGTAGCATCGTCAAATTTTAGTTGCTCTCTAGCAAGAGCTCTTTTCACACATGCACCTGCTCCATCGTGTTCTCCCTTACCATGACCAGTTTCAAGAAAACTCTATATGTGTTGGATATTATTTTCCTTATGAACTCTATATAACCAATAAAACATTCTAGCATTTTTTAATTGACCCGTGCAATTATCTGACCATATGAGATGTTCTAGCATTTGAATTCCTCTCTCTTTTAATTTTTTATAAAATATATCAAAACAATATTGTACAAACTCAGATGAATGTAATCTATTATCACTTACATAAAAATGGTACGCTCTCAAAAAAATTCTATTATCTTTTGTACTATCTTTTGCATGTCTATAAACAATGTGAACAAATATAGCTACTTGCATTGAATTATAATACTACGATTGAATTTCTTCTTGTGGAGCAAGAGTATAATTTTCAGCAAAATCAACAACTGACAATATAGTTCCAATTAGGAATTTTTTTTACATAAACGAAATTTATTATCAATCCAATGAGCATTATGAGAGTGTTGAACATATTTAGGTACAAAATTATCTTTAAATTCATTAATAAAAACATGAACACTAACTTTTTCCACAATTAGCTCAAAACATTTTCTAGTTTTTCCATCTTTTAAAGAATACTCAACATTTTTAAATTTTTTTACATCCACTAATTGTTGTCCAAATTCATCTAAACTACTTTCATGCATACATTCTCCTGATAATGAAAAGTTACCACATCTATCGCATTCTCTAAAAATGCATGCTTTTAAAAAAAATGAGTTTCCATTTAAAGAGGGATCACAAAACAAACCTGCTATAAAATCTTTGATTCTTTCAGGTGGCATACTAATGCCACAAATGTCCTGTATAATTTGGTTAGCATGCAAAGTGCATCGTATATATCAAAATATATCATAATAATAATGAAATTGTACATGAGTCTTACAACAACAAGATATTTTTTGCTTATTAATTCTAACATACCAAGGTTTACACTTTTTGAATGATCTTTGACTTATGTTAATATTCAATGGTAAGATTGAAGCATCTAAAATTTTCTTATTTAATTTAGTTTGAGGCATATCTAAGAGATGCTTTAGATGAGGTTCACGAATTTTGGAACCCACCCTTAATTTTAAGACATCTCTAATGTTAGGTGATACTCCTGTATTATCATGCCAAAATTTATTAATTAAATATTTAATTTCATTAGTTAATTTCATGTCTGATCTTGGGAGTCTACCATTAAAACTCCAACATTGATTAATAGGATCCTTTTCAATACTTTCTCTTCTTTTAGCAACTCTTATCAAAGTTCTAGGATTTATTTTTACACATTTACTAATCTTACTTAACATTCTTTTATTTGAAATTGTTTTATCAACTAGAGCAGTTGTTATTGCACGACGAGTCGCATTCTTATCTTTCGATCAACTTTTCTTACCAATAACATCAATAGCATTAGCAACACTATATATGACTTGTTCTACTGAATCATCTTTCTTTTTTGATTTTACAAAAACACCTAATTTTTTCATCACTTTTCTCATTTTCAACATTCTCATCAATTGCACCATGAGTTGACATTGGAATCCTAATTTCTCTCTATAAAATAACATTTTATATATTTTATTTCCATAATTTCTAATTTGTCTCGAAGAAACTTTACCACGAAGGTTATCTAGCACATCTATTTCAATTGTAAAAAAAACATTTTCACTTTCATCCATAGGAGTTTCATTTTCATTTACACAAGGGGTTTCATTTTCATTTTCAAATGTAAAAGGGATTTCATTATCATTTTCATCAATATGAGGGATTTCATTCTCATTTTCATCAATATTAGGGATTTCATTCTCATTTGCATTCTCATACAATATAATTTCATCATTTTTTTGTTTCAGCATTGTTTCAACCCTAATATTATTGATCTCATCAATGGTTTATCCAGCTTCATCTAAACAAATAGTATCAATATTATCAAAACTTGGGTTTGAACACATACCTGGATAGATTGTTTGAATAGGTACATTTTCCATATCATTGGAAGGTGGATTTGAAGACATACCAGAAGTTGTTTGCATATCATTCAAAGTTGAGGTTGAAGGCATAATTGGGTTTGTCTTCGTAATTGCATGTCTTCCATATTCACCATCTCCACATTTGCATCATTTACATTCATTTCATCATTCATGGCTTCCTCTTGAACATTCTTGGAACTAGATGCTTCCAAATTTTTCATTTCACGAATCCTTTCTTTCCTTTCCCTTTGTCTTTTTGCCTCTTTATTTTTCTTTGCTTGAATTTCTTCAGGTGTCATTAACTTTCTACATCTTTTTTTTTGCCTTTTCTTATCACGCATGGTTACCAAACCCTTTTTGATGAAAAAACAACTAATTCAAAAAATTTATTTTCAAATTGCCACCTCCTTCAAATATTCAAATTAAACTATGTACTATGAAGATCATATTTTATATAAACTCTGAAGTACAAAAACATCATGAGTACATCCAAAAATTCTCTTTTTCAAAATATTCTTTTAAAATGTTCTTCTACTTGATTCTACTTCAGAAAATTTAACCTGGACTTTGTATCTTCCAACAATTTGAATAGAATATGCCCTACACAAGACAAATTTGTAATAAAAAATGAAGAAAATGACACTTTCGGACCATACTACAAAAAAGGAATGTTGCAGGAAAATCGTGTTTTACCAATATTTTTCACATTAGGGAAAAATAGCTATATTAGAAATGTGTACGCATTATAAAACATGTACGCATTATGTTCAAGGAATGCATACGTGTTATCTTACCCAACGGGTAAATATATAATGCGTATGCGTTATGAAACGTGTATGTGTTATGAAACACATATGCATTTCATTTAAATAATGCATATGTGTTTTTGTAACGCATTCACGTTATTTAAAATTTAAATTCCCACACCACATCCAACCCTGGTTTTAGGCTTGGGAAAGGCTTGGCAATTTGAGCCTTAGCCTTTGACCTGCAACTAAAAAACTAAGGCAGATTAAAGAAAAATGTCTAACTTTGATAACATGTCTGATGGACTTCTTTTCTGAATCAATCTATAAAAGTAAAACCCATTAGAGAACGCGATGTCTAATTTACAAATATATAATTTTTATTAATATTGGATTATGTTTGCTATTTTTGAATTAATTTCTAAGCAAACTAACCTTAAATTTGAAATATCAGACTTTTTTTGTTTTTTAATAACTTTTTTTTGGTTAAGCTTTTTGTAAAAAAAATTTTATGGGATCAAACTTTAGACAATTCTCTACACAATGAGAAAACAAAGAGTCAAAAAATGTTTAGTTTAGGTCCAATTATGTTGTTTGTACACATTGATGTTTAAAAACAACAATTAAAGCCAATATAAATTTAATAAATAAAAAATATTCAACCAAAAATTACAAAAAAAATTTCAGACCAAACTTCATGTTGTTAGCTCTCTTTTCCCAAAATGAAATAGCAAAATACTTTTATTTGGGTCAAAAATTGTTGTCTGTACACGTGCTTGGTATTGTAAAAAAATAGGGACTTTTAAAAAGTGGTTTTTATAGATCCCTATAAAAATTTAATTTCTATAATCTGAGTATTTGAATAATTTACATATTTGGAAACTAGATTCAAAATTATAAATTTCATATTACTGACTTTTTTTAAGATTCATTGTGTAAGTGCCTCAAATTTTCAATCCAAGTGTGACAAATTCTGAAAAACAACAAAAACATTTCCACTTTTTGAGCTTTTTGTGTACCCAACTTTTTGCATCAACCCATAGGTGGGTATTGAGGCTATTGTTGTGGGAGGGGGAATGTGAATTCCTCCTTGGCTTGTAACATTGCTTATGGTTAAAGGAGAACTACTAGTTGAAGGAAGATGCTTGCCAAATATTTGCACTATGTTTTTCACAAGGTCCAAGCCATCTTCACTTTCAAGCATGCGATGAATTTTCTATTGTAGGAATTGCGGTAGTTGAAATGTTTTCAAGGTTGCTTTGTGGTTGCAAGTTTACTAGGTATTCATGGATATGAATTATGTTTTTGTGCAAGATGTTATCATTTCTTGTTTTAGCTTGCATGTTATTTGAAGGAAAAGAGTTGCTAGGAGTGTTATCCATGCTTAGTGTACTAGTGTCAATGCTAGGAGCGGAAGCTCTAGATAACCCAAGATCCACAACGATTGTGCTATTGTGGGATTCCATGAGTCTCAAACTTCTTCTCACTAAGGCATTAGTAATAAGACACCAAAAACTCATGCAAAGGCTACTAAATGTAGGGTGAGTGCAAATACAATGTAAGCTAACAAGAATAAATCGTTCAAAATTGAAATTCTAGAAAGTAAAACTAAAATGAAAAAACAACAAGAAAAAATTCATAAACTAAACTATCAATGATAAAAAACAGAGTGAAAAATATGCAAAGGTATTGATTTGTCCAATGTGCCAAATGAGTCCAAGTACTAACTTTTTAAAAAAAATAGAAATTTTGAATAGAATTTTATGCTTATTAAGTTTTATGATGGAAATCTAAGGTGCAAATGTAGAATTTAACTAACTTTTAATGAAATTAAATTCAATAATACAAGATAAATGAGCTTTTCACTAATGCAAATTTTGAAACCCTAGAATGCAAATTAAACAATACAAAACCTAATGCAATGTTAATGCAAGCTAAACCTAGGATGTAAATGCACTTCAAATCATAAATATGATGTTGTATATGTAGGTTCATGAAAATGAATAAGAGAATTTTGTAATCTCTCTCTCACCTCTAGGGTTTTGCAACCCAAAACAAAAGGGGAAAAATTTATACACTATTCACTCAAGCAAAACCCCTTGAGATTTCAATGCAAAAAAAAATTGAAATATGACAAAGGGTAGGTTCTAGGGAAATGATAAAAGCTAATGAGGGTTTACTACCAACTGTAAATTTGGAAAATACAAAATGTTTGAAAGCATAGTGTGATATGCAAAATGACTGAGAAATGCCAATAAAATGTACTAGAAAACTATTAAACTGGAAGTGCGCACCTAGGAAAATGAAGAAGGAAGAATGGAGGTCTAGATCACTAAAAATTTTGTTATTGAAGTTGATTGGGACTCATATGCCAGGCTCAGAAAAGTAATCCAATTTTCTAGAAAATGTGCAAGAGTAGGTTTCAGCCAAAAGGGTTCTCAGATCTGCAAAAATTATATTTAGGCTTGTACAATGGGACTCATTCGCCAATAGTGATGAATCAATTTGCTTCTACTTTTCTAGAAATTCTGAAGTGAATTCTATGCCTCTTGGTCTGCTTGTCTATTCCTAATTCAGATCTAGGTCTAAAACTGCAAAATTCATCCTACAAACTTTCTTCAAGGGTTGATGACCACTTTGACAACTTGATGACAACTTTTGCAATCTTTCTCCTTGACAAATTTGCAACCTAAACCTGCAAATCACGCACAAGAAGAGGGGAAAATGTTGTGTGGATTAGTGAATAGGGGTTTTCCTTGTTCAAACCCCTTGTTGGTAATTATGATGTAGCCATAGTAGGAGGGTCCTCAAAGAGAACAATCTGGACCGTGCATCAAAAGTAACACAAAGAAAGTGATAGAGAATATGGAGGAAAATGCAGATGAAAATATTCTCATTAACAATCATCCCAGTTACATTCAACTAGTAGCATCTAGGCTTACAGATTCGGCTCACAAGCCTAATCAAACATTCAACATTCTAACATGATCCTATATTCAAGTTGAACTATTACAATTCGGATCAATCTTAATCCACTTAGTTAACTACTAAATCTACTACTTAATGTAATGGTCAATTAAGAGCTCTATAGCATATCCACCACTCAAGAAATATCTACATTAACCAAGATCATCACATTCTCCAAGGAAAGAAAATGTAACATGCGCATGAATAGGTTAGCCTCAAGTTTGAATTATTCTCCAATAGGTGTGTAAGACGAGGTGTGGACCTATAATGAATGTCATAGACACACCCAATAACAATTAAAATCACACTATTAAGATCCGCAATTCATAGGGATGATCCACAACAATCAAATTACCTGATACGCTTGAAAACTATTCTGGTGCCTATTCAAGAAATTGCCAAAAGATTCTAGAAGCAATAACTTGCCGGAAAAAGATCCAATCACACTCAAGTCTTGGAAAAAGGAAAATAAACATGTCCACAATGTACTCCAAGATCCACAAGGTCTAGTGAGAAAAGATGATTGATCCATCAACATGAACTAAGAAAGAACAAAACAAGAAAAAAATTGAAAGAAAAAAATATTTTTGGTTGATGCAAGATTGGTAAGAAGAAAGGATGCTCCTGCATCAAACATCCGGGGTTAATGAAAAGTGAGTCCCTCACTTTTCTGGGACCAAAGGAAAGCCAAGATAGTCTACCCCATCCTAATAAATCCAAGAAGAATCCTCCACTGGTCTACCTTTCCATTTCACAAGATACTCTTTGTATTGTCTTCCACGAGTCTTCCTCCCATATTTGACATCCAAAATCTCCCCAATCTCATCAGATTGTTGTTTAGGAAACTTATTTTCCAATTCCATTGTACTATCCTCATTGAATTTTGCTTCATAATACTAATGTAGGTCTACAATGTTGAATATAGGTGATATTCCCATGCCATGCGGTAACTCCACTTCATATGCATTTCCTAAATCAAACTTCTTCAAAATCTTACAAGTTCCAAGCTTCCTCATCTTCAACATGTTGTATGTCCCAACTAGAAACCTTTCCTTCCTCAAATATACCATTACTTCATCTCCAACTTTGAACTACTTATGTCTCCTCTTTTCATCTGCTTTTTTCTTATAATTCTGGTTCATGTTTTCAAATTGTTGTTTCACTTGAGTATGTACTTTCTTCATGTGTTCTAAAAATTCTTCTACTTCTACACTCCTCTTATTTTCCATACTAATGGACCTCTTAACTTTGATAAACCTCTAGGATGTACTCTAGTAACAATCTCAAAAGGTGTCTTTCTTGTACTCTTGTTCATTGAATTATTGTAAGAAAACTCTGCTTGTGCAAGGACTAAATCCCAAGTTTTAGTCTTCTCTTCAACCAAGCATCTCAGCAAATTCCCTAAACTCCTATTTACTACCTTTGTTTGTCCATCAATCTGTGAGTGAAAAGTAGAACTGAACTTCAAATTTGTCTTCAACTTCTTCCAAAGTTTCCTTCAAAAGTAACCAACAAACTTTACATCTCTGTCTGAAACAATACTCCTAGGTAATCCACATAGTCTAACCACTGAACTCTAAAAAATAGGTTTTCTACATATGCTTTATCTGTTGTCTTCCTACAAGGTATGAAATGTGCCATCTTAGAAAATATGTCTACCACCACAAATAAAAAATCATTACCGCTTTGTGTCTTCGGAAAACCAAGTATGAAATACATGTTGATATCCTCCCAAGGTCTCTTCAGAACTATCAAAGGTTTATATAATCCAATATTTTGACTACTCCCTTTTGCAGCTTGACAAACTCTACAACTCTACACAAATATCCTAACATCCTTATGAATTTTCAGCCAAAATTAATTCTCACTCACCAATGCCACTATCTTATCATCTCCAAAATGTTCTGACATTCCTCCACAATGCTTTTCCTTCACCAAGTTATCCCTCATTGAACTTCAAGGTATACACAGTTGATTACCTTTGAACAACATGTCCTCCTAAATGAAACAATCTAGCCATTGACTTATATCCTCCAAAATAGGTTCTTTACAACCTTTCCAAGGTTTTGCAAAATCTGGGTCTTCATCATACAATTTCTTCAACTCTTCAAAGCCTAATACCTCCACTGTCATCTATATCAGTAAATTCCTTCTCCTACTCAAAGCATCAACAACTCTATTTTATTTTCCACTCCTATGCTTCAAAACAAAAATATAACTCTACAAGAACTCTACCCATCTCATGTGTCTCTGATTCAACTTACCCTAACTATTCAAATATTGCAATGGTTGATGATCTGTATACAACACAAACTCCTTAGGCAACAAGTAATGTCTCCCTTTCTTCAAGGCTTGAACTATGGCATAAAATTCCTGATCATACACTGAATATCTCCTCAAAGCATCAGTCAACTTCTCACTGAAATAAGCTACAAGTCTTCCTTCTTGACTCAACACTACTCCAATCGCATTTCCACTTGCATCATAGTGTACTTGAAATACCTCTCCAATGCTATCTAGTGTAGGCCACTTGACAATTTCTCTTACCTCCTCAGGATCCATCTTCAATCCCTCCATAGATATCACAAATCCTAGATATACCAATTTCCCCTTCATGAAACTACACTTATTAATGTGTATCAACAACTGCTCCTCTCTCAACCTTTGCAAAACTCGCCTTATATGCAACAAATGTTCTTCTATACTCTTACTGAAAGTCAAGATGTCATCCAAGTACACAATCACAAACTTTCCCAAGAATTTCTTCAATACTTCATTCATCAACGTCATGAAAGTACTCAGTGCATTTTTCAATCCAAAAGGCATCACCAACCACTCATAAAATCCTTCATTTGTCTTGAATGTTGTTTTCCACTCATCTTATTCAAATCTATTTTTGTAAAGTACTTAGCTCCACTCAAACAATCCATAAAGTCATCCATCTGGGGTAAAGGATATCTATACTTCACCGTAATTTTATTTATGGCTCTAGAATATGTACACATTCTCCATTCTCCATCCTTCTTAGGTGCTAACACAATAGGTACTACACATGGACTTAAGCTTTCTCTAATAAAACCCTTTCTCAACAATTCTTGCACTTATCTATTCAATTCCTCATTCTCTGCTAGTGTCATCCAGTGTGCTACTTTATTAGGAAAACTAGCTCTAGGAATCAAATCCATACAATGACTAATACTCCTCACAGGTGGCAATCCATCAGGTACATTATCTGAAATGATCTCCTCAATTCTGTTAGTATCTCTTATATCTCTTCTAGTTGTTCTTCCACATGCTTCAAATCTTTAGCCTTCTTAGGCACCAAGGCATAACATACATTCTCATGTCTCAATCCATCAAGGAATCTCCTTCCATCAACTAGAAAAACCCTAGCATTTGTACAAACTTCAACTGTAGGAACATCTTCCAAAGGCAACCAAATCAATTTCACCCCATTAGCAACAATGGTTTATATATTCTTCTTTCCATCATGAATAGTTTTTCTATCATACTACCAAGTTCTTTCCAACAAAACATGGCATATATCCAGAGGCATGATATCACACAAAACTTCATCATGGTAATTTCCTATCTTTAATTTCACCAAACATTGTTCACTTACCAAAATCTTATGCTCATCTTGAATCCAAGCTTACTGATAGGGATTCAGGTGCTTCAACCTTTCCAACTTCAATTTAGTCATCATCTCTTCAGAAACAAGGCTCTCTAAACTTCCACTATCAATAATCACTTTGCAACAGTTACCAGCTACCTTGCATCTTGTCCAGAACAAATTCTTTCTCTACAATGGTTCCTACTCCAACTCACTATGACATAGTACTCTTCTATTCACCAACACTTCTCCTTCTTCTAGTTTGTTAGATGATTTAGCATGATCCTCCTCAACAAAGGTTTTTGTTCTATTGTTCTCTATATTTCTACTTGTAGCTCCCTAATTAGATTCAAATGCTTTATGTCCTTCTCCACTACACTTAAAACAAGTTCCTCTAAATACTCTTTTCTCCTATCCTCTATCATCTCTTCTATAACCTTCATTTCGATAACCAACATATCCTCCTCTTCTATAAGAGTTTCCATCACCTCTATGATATGCATTATCATTCTTACTAACCTCCTTATCCTTATTCAAATCTAGAAAAGATCCTCTTCCTCCTCCAAAAAAAGTTCTTCCTCTTTGAAATCTTCCACCTCTTCCTCTTTGTCTCTACTCATGTCTCTTATTCAATTTCTCTTCTTCCTTTAGGGCACACTGATATGTTTCTTCCATACTTTGGAACTTGATCAAACAAATCCCATCCTATATAGATAACCTCAAACCATTCACATATCTGGCTACTTGCTCAATCTCATCCTCTGAATGTCCAGAACTTATATTCAACTTATAGAATTCCTTGGTATACTCTGTTACACTAAATTCTTTCTACTTAAAATTATGTAGCTTCTTGAACAAACTAATTTGATTCTCTTGGCATAAACTTTGACTTCAACTTATTCACCATATGATCCCAAGATTTTATCTTTTCTTTTCCTCTCCTTTGTCTATCTATCTACAAATGTTCCCGCCAAAGGGATGCATGTCCTCTCAATTTTGTACAAGCAAACTTCACCTTCTTATCTTTAGAGGCACCTTCAAATTCAAAATACTTTTCAATATCTATAATCCAATCAAGCAATTCTTTTGAATCCAACTTAAGTACCATTATAATTTGGTGGATTGAAATGTGGTCTTGTATTCACTTTAGTTAGGGCTCTTATGAACCTCTCTTCTTCCTAATCTAAGCCAGGTTGCTCTTCTCTTCCTCCTTCTTCTTGAACTTCTACCTCTTCATCACTTACATCATCAAATAGTCGACCTCTTCTCTAGGCCATTTGAACTACATCTAGTTGGGTACAAATTCCTCTTAACATCTCCATCATAGACTGGTCTGCATTTCCACGCGCTCCATTTCCTCTAACATTTCTTCTTCCAGTCATCTTGACAATAGTCCTCTACTATTGTAGGTCAAATCCTTAGTCTGCCACCCCACAAAAAATCTTCAACAATACTTCACAAATTATGTCGACCTCACATGGATCGAGTCTTGCTCTGATACCAATTTGACGTAGCCACGGTAGGAGGGTCCTCAAAGAGAACAGTTTGGACCATACAACAAGAGTAACACAACAAAATTGACATAGAATATGGAGGAAAATTTGGATTAAAATATTATCATTAACAATTATCCTAGATACATTTAGCCGACAACATCCAAGCACAGTGATTCAGCTCATAGGCCTAATCAAACATACAACATTCTAATATGCTCCTATATGAGAGCTGAACTATTACAATTCAGATCAATATTAATCCACTTAGTCAACTACTAACTCTACTACTTAATCTAATGATCGATTACAAACTTTATAGCATATCCATAACTCAAGAAACGTCCACATTGGCCAAGATCATCACATTCGCTGAGGAAAGAAAATGTAATGTGCGTATGAATAGGTTGGCCTCAAGTTTGAATTATTCTCACACAAGTGCATAAGACAAAGTGTGGACCTATAATGAAGGTCGAGGACACACCTAGGAATAATTAAAATCACACTGTTAATATTGGAAAGTCACGAGGATGATCCACAATGATCAAATTAGCTGATAGGCTTGAAAACTATTCTAGTGTCAGTTCAAGAAACTACCAAAAGATTCCAAAAGTGATAACTTGCTGGAAAAATATCCAATCACGCTCAAATCTTGGAACAAGGAAAATGAACATGTCCATAATGTACTCAAAGATGCACAAGGTCTAGTGAGCAAAGATGATAGATCCACCAACATGAACTGAGAAAGAACAAAACAAGAACAAAAGTGAAAGAAAAAAATATTTTTGGTTGATGCAAGATTACCAAGAACCAAGGATGGTACCACACCAAATTAAACCTTAAAATAGAAGGAAATAGAATAGAGAATGATGAATGAACAAATAATTTGATGTTGCAACTCACCAACCCTTGAAATTAAGTGTTGCAAACATGGAAGTGATGGCTCCAATGGATGTAGACTTTGACTCTTGCTTGATGTTGTTGCAATGCTTGCTTGAAACACAAATCCTACATCACAATTGTTAGGTCTAAACTAACATGATGCAAGCAATCTTTGACATGATGAAAGAAGCTTAAAAATGTTCTTGAATGCTTGATAATCTACCCTTAAAATGCCTTGAATTCTCTTATGAATTCTCAAATACTCTTGTGAAATCTCTTGAATGCTAGGTGATTTGATTACTTGATAGGATAAAATGAGAGAAAGAACCTTGTATTTGTTGGAAATAGGATGCCATTTAATTGCAATCCTAAAAAAAATTTCATGTATCTCATAATTCCTTAGAACGTGTTCCCCAACACTAGGATTAGAAAGAGATTAAATTCAAATGAAAGGAAAATGTATATTGACAATTGTAATTAATTCTAAATGATAGGAACATGTGGGGATGCCCAAGAAGAGCTCCTAAAAATAGGACATGGGGTGCCCACATGGAAGGTGGAACCCACCTTGAGTTAAGTCCATCTCTAATAAAGTTGGGTTGTTGAATCCTCTTGTCATCATCTCATTTCTTCTTTTTTTGTGCTAACATCATACCGGGATAGTTAATCATCGTCACCAATGCATCCATCTTGCATCCACAAATCATTAGCATACATAAATCTCATAATCATAGCATATCACATCATCCATCTCATCTATCTCACATGCATTACATTATCATTTAAGTTGTTTAGGATAATATAGATTGGTTATTCTAAGCATCTTAAAACCATTAGCATACTACACATCATATCATAACATATAAGAAACACTGATCATATCACATGCATGTTCATCATCATAATATAGATATGTTAGACTAAGCATCTCATAAATCATACATTTGCATAAAACATCCATTGCATAATCATATAGGCATCATCACATCATCAATCTCAAATGTAGTACATCATCATTTTAAGTTGTTTAGGATAATATAGATTAGTTATTCTAAGCATCTTAAAACCATCTCATTTGCATCATCATCATAACCATCCATACATCTATCTTGAACCTCTTTGTTACAAGATCAACCTTCACATTGAACCTCCTTTTGCTTGATCTCTCGAGGGGGCAATGTACCAGTATACCTCTTTCCACTAGGGCATCTAAAAAATCAATTTTCTTAAAAAAATTGACTGCGACAAGATTATTCTTTAAGCTAATATAGCAAGTATATTGCTTCAAAGAGGGGGAAAATGTAGACATGCAAAATTGACATCATGCATTCCTCATATTAATTAAATCATATTCGTCCATCAATTAATTAAATCAAGTTTATCTGATTAATCTCCTAAGGTTATCTATTTAATTAAATAAATCATTTTATTTAATTATCTCCTAAAGTTTATTCATTTCACTAAATCAAATTTATTTAATTAAATTACTAATGCATCAATTTCCTCCCATTTTATTTAAATAAATCCAAGTATCTAACTTGTCAAAAGTCAAAATTAGCTAGTCTTCATCTTAATTAATCAAATCATGATTAATGCTAATCATAATCCTCCAATTCTCTAGATTTTTTAACTTGTTCACATAAATCAATTTAATTGATTTATTAATTCCTCCTTTTCATTCAAAAAGGCATCTCAAGTGGAATATTCCTCCATTTCAAATCTCCCTCTGAAATGTCTTGTCCTCCAAGATAGCATTAACTCCTCTTACATTGTCTCTTACAGATCTCCCACTTGGCATTTAAGACTTTTTCTTCTCCCTCCAACAAGCCATCTTTTGAATGTCAAATCTCCCCCTCTTTGGCACATTGATCAAAATGTGCACAGCCCTCATCCTATCACATCTTGACAAGTGGAATCTTGTCATTGAGTCATGTTTTATCCCACATCCTTCATGTTTTTAATTCTTCTATCCTTCTTGGTTATAAATCGAGGCCTCCTCTATTGTATTAATCCTCCACAATCTTCTCCACAACTACACAATTTTCTCCACAATTTCAATCATTTGAATCCACATCCAAGAGCTTATCAAGGATTGGGAAAGGGATTCTTTCCACATCAAAGAAGCACCAATCCACTATGGGATGGGGTTTGATCATGTTTTCATGTGCTTTCATTTAGTTGTTTTTTTTCTATTTATCTAGTTTGCATATTTTAACATGATTGAATATTTCATAGGGATGTTTAATTTATTGTGTCTTAAATGACAAGCATGCTAATGTGTGTTAAATTTTAAACATTTTGCAAATTTTAGCATCCACACAATCCCACCTAACCAAAAAAAAAATAATAATTAATAATTATTTGCTAGTTCAAAATAAATAGCAGTCAATTTGGAACCTTAAACATATACAATTAGTGGTCAATTTTTTGAAGAGAATATTTTACACAATAGTGGATTGAAGAGAGCTCGCATGGGTAGTAGAGTTAGCTTGGGCCATGGGTTTTCTCCCCATAGGCCTTGGGTTCAACTCTTGCTCTCAGGCTTAATCAGTGGACCGACTTGTGGGATGTCATGCCCATCTGTAGGGGATTACTCTCGCCTAGCTTTCCCCTTTGATGATGGATTGGGTTGCAAGGATACATCTATAACAACTAAAAAAAAGTAGATTGAACAAAATACAATGATGACGACCAGAGAAGTTTTTGAAGAGCTAATATCTTTAGCTTAGCTAGGCATTCTGAATTGTAAGGGCTTTGTTCTTTGTTCTTATTTTCCTATATAATAATGCACTAGACTAGAGTGGTTACCAATAATGCATGATAAACTTTGTAATATTTAAGTTGAACACCTTCATCATGACAAGCCCAAATACATAGTCCAGCCACTCATGGCTTGCCTTGTATGTACTCTTATTTTCATCCATACCCAATTTTGTCCTTGTCGATCCACAAATTATAGAGGCTGGCCATGGCTATAGTTCAATTAAATATTCAAATGCCATGACTTTCAAGGAAAACATCAACACTATTTTCTCGTAGCGTGCCAAAAACATTTCTTCAACATGCTTCACTACGGTTTCATCCAGGGATGGCATAGATGGCATCTATGGGCTTTCCCAATGCAGAAATGACTTATCAAAGGAGGATTGTACTCAATGTTATACAATGGAAAAAGAACAAATTGTTAAATACTATTATGTTGACATTAGGGCACATATTATTTTTGATGCAAATGTTTTTTACGTTAGGAGAATTACAATTTCTTTGATCAGGTAGTGGATCCCAACAAATCCAACGTCTACATTCTTGATGCCTCCTCTCATCCTCAACTTTTTAATGAAACTGCACGTTGAATTTTCTAGTGGGCATCAAATCTAATGCTCTCAAACAAGGTGGTTTTTCCACTGATGAAATTAGTGCCAATGGATTACCGATGACCATTTATGGACGTGCTATGTGCAGGTGAAAACTTACAGCCATTTAAGTCACAACCTATGTAGTCCACAATGTATGAAGGTATTGAGATTGACTCCTTGTATGAAGGTATTGACCACTATAACAGGCTCAAACCACTATTGAGATTGACTCCTTGTATGAAGGTATTGACTTCTACTCTACAATCACAAGGGCTAGGTTTGAGGAGCTGAATATGGATCTTTTCAAGAAATGTATGGAACCTGTTGAGAAGTGTTTGAGCTTGTGGAGAAGTGTTTTTCATAATGTATGGAGCCTGTTGAGAAGGTTTTTTGGCCTGTTGTCTTGTCCTCGACAGAGACATTAAGGATACCATTTGCATCAATATCAAAGCACATAGTAATCTAAGGGACACCCCTTGGAGCAGGGGGAATACTGGAGAGCTCAAATTTTCCCAACAAGTTGTTGTCCTTAGTCCTTTCCCTCTCACCTTCAAAGAATTGGATCAACATGCCAAGCTGATTGTCAGAATATGTAGAGAAGACTTTCTATTTCTTGGTGGGGATAGTTGTGTTTCGGTGAATTAGAATAGTCATTGTAACACCTCTGATTGTATCCAATCCAAGTAAAAGTGGGGTAACATCAAGCAACAACGAATCTTGTACTTTTTCACTTCCTTCTCCACTTAAAATTGTAGCCTGGATAACAACACCATAAGCAATAGCTTCATTGGCATTGATGCTCTTACATATCTCCTTCCCATTAAAGAAGTCCTGCAACAATTGTTGTACTTTTGGGATTCGAGTGGAACCTCCAACAAGAACAATGTCATGAACAATGCTTTTTTCCATCTTGGCATCCCTCAAACACTTCTCAATAGGCTCCATACATTTCCTGAAAAGATCCATATTAAGCTCCTCAAACCTAGCCCTTGTAATTGTAGAGTAGAAGTCAATACCTTCATACAAGGAGTCAATCTCAATATTAGTCTAAGCCTGCTATAGTGGTCAATACCTTCATACAAGGATTCAATCTTAATACCTTCATACATTGTGTACTACATAGGCTGTACTTGAATTTTTTCTCTTTCGCATAATTGCTTTGTTCTGTGTTTTGTTTTTTGTGAATTTTCCTTCAAATTTGTGAATCAATGGTGAATCTATGTGTTTATTCTTCATCCACCACTATCAAAGGAGTATGAAGTTGAAGCCACCATAGTCGTTGCAAAGAAAATCATTGTTGATGGTGTTATATAAGTGTTTTTTTTTTGTTTATAGATTTAAAGGCATTGATTAAATGAGAAAGAAGCCATTGTTAGGGAAGTCACAGAGACCTCAAAAGTTTTCAAAGAGGGAAGAATCAGTGGAGTGTTGAACAGAGGTAAATAAATCATAGTCTTTGAAGATAACAATTGTATTTTAAAAGTCTGATATGATTGCAAAATACAAGTCTTAGAGGGGTGTAGAATTTTCTCTAAGAATTTGTATTTTAAAATGATGTAAAACACACTTGAATTGATTTCATACCAAACAGGTTACATTGATTCTCTTTTGTAGAGGAGTTAGAAGTTACTAGATTATAGAAGAGTTTAGAGTTCTCAAGAAATTTCTAGGACAATGTTGAATATGCACATTTAATGTCTTTGCCTGTTACTTATAGGTTAGAGGCTAGAAATCTCCACAACATACATAGCTAGCTAGTAGAAATCACTCGAAGATTCTAACATTGTTTTGGGATTTAATATCCCCCTTAATTTTGACCACACATAATTTAAGCATTTTCAAGTTTGTCTTTCAAGTTTGTAGACTCACTAAATTATTTTCTCACATAATCTAAAAGGATGGGTCCCGACCTAAAGCCTTGTTAGGTACCCATTTACAATCACTTTTTTGATGATGGTCATCAAACATTCAAATTCTGGTTTTGGAAATTTCTTCTTTGCAAATTCCTTGCTTTCTCACTAATCTTTTGATCTACAATTCGATTTCTTCCTTTTTGGAAGTAAGCTATTGCACTTTGCAACATAAGTTTTAGTTTCATGCTATTCTTGATCATGATCCTTGATTTCAACTAATCTCCAAATCACTTGATTTCTATCATTTTTAACATATGAACACTTGTACTTGAACAACCTTGTAAACATACCAGTCAACTTTTGCCAATTTGTTCCAAAACTCCAACCATAGTTCATTTTCATGCACTCTTTCATATATTTATTATTCCAATTTGTATTTCAACTAATCTCCAAATCACTTGATTTCTATCATTTTTAACATATGAACACTTGTACTTGAACAACCTTTTGAACATACCAGTCAACTTTTGCCAATTTGTTCCAAAACTCCAACCACGGTTCATTTTCATGCACTCTTTCATATATTTATTATTCCAATTTGTATTCCAACACATTTTTTCAAAATGGTTTTTTTTTAAACCACACACACTACAAGGGTGTAAGTCCCAACACTTATCCTTGGTATGACCTTTTCTATGGCGCTGCATACACTCAACACTTTTCATTTCTTGAAAAAAAAATTCTTGCACTTGTAGCATCATTCCCCTACCTGTGACATACTCGAGACCTTCATACTTTGGCCTCATTGTTGGTTCAATTGGATCTTTTATTCCTTGCTCACTCTTTCCCAAGATTTCACCTTTATAACCCATTTTCTTCATTATTTTTAATCCAACATTGTTTTTATTACAACTTTTCTCATCACATCTTACAAGATTTGTAGATTCAAACTCACTTTTTTCTTCATCTCTACATTCTTTATCAAAAATATCTTTAGCTATTAAACAAATCATTTGATTCATGACACAAGTCTTCGGTATTGCATGGAGCATCACAAACTGGTGGTTTAACTTTAGACATTCATTTTCCTTTTCTATCAACTTTAACTTTGCTTCTAATCCTTCATACATTTTCAATTTTTGTTCTAAATCTTCATTTTTTTGTTAACCTCATCAAACAATTATAATCTTTCTATTTCTTCATTCTTCTTCTCAACTTGCCACGAATCTTTTAAAATTTCATCAACTAGCTTTAGCTTTTCTTCTAACACGTTATTTTTCTCCTCAACTTGCCACAAATCTTTTGAATGTTCATCATTTTCATTCTTTGAAAAATCATTTTTACAAATCAGCTTTTCATTTTCTTTTAACACTCTTTTACCGATTTTACCCATTGATTCAAACAATTTAGACTCACCTTAATTTTACTACATCGATTTCTCTATTTACCTTCACTCTTCTTCAATTTCTTCTTCAAGAATAACAACACTTTAACAACTACAACTTAAACATAGAAATCAACAACTTGATTTTCCTTTGATAACTACGAACACCTTTGCAACATTATATTTTCTACAACTTCCTTTTCTTTCATAAACAGCATTATTCAAAACAACTTATTAACCCACTTTGTCTTCTTTCTCTACTCTGCTTTAGCAGACACACAAAATCAATCTTTTCAAAACTAGCAGTTACCTTTCACTTATGCTCTTAAGATTACTATCTTCAACCATAATCGAGCTTTTGAACAACGATCTTTTCTTTAATAGCTTCTTATAGATCAGTCATCAACAATCCTCTTTGCAAATCTAATCCAATCTATGGAAAATTAGAATCTGCCTTTAAATGAACCCAAATACAATCACTGCCAAAACACTCGTACGAGCTTTATTGGGAGGAAACTACCAGCACTGCATAAAACCAAGCAGCAATCTCTAGGACAAAAAATAAAAGACCTCCTTGGAAAGGCCTTCCCTATTCTGTTTAGAGATCAAAAGACGCTTAGCATGCCTCACATTTCATTTAATCCAAAGTACCCAGAAGCCGAAAAAAGTGATTAGTATTTTTTTTGAAGATGGATTTCGACATTAATGAACAGTACCCGACTCAGTTGTATAGATTAGTAGTCCAAATAAAACCCAACGAAAATAACAGCCCAATTCAAATACGGGGTAACGATATCCAGTAACACGAACAGATCAGCTATGAAGGCAGAAAAAAATCAAAATTCTTGCAGAAAATTCTGCACCGCTCTGGGACTTGTGTTTCTCCAATTATATCAGACTTTTAAAATACAATTGTTATCTTCAAAGACTATGATTTATTTACCTCTGATCAACACTCCACTGATTCTTCTTTCTTTGACAACTTTTGAGATCTCAGTGGCTTCCCTATCAATGGCTTCTTTCTCATATAATCAGCGCCTTTAAATCTGTAAACAAAAAAACAAAAAAACACACTTATATAACACCATCAACAATGACCTGCTTTGCAGACTATGGTGGGTGAAGAATAAACACACAGATTCGCCATTGATTCACAGCTTACATAGCTGACATATGACACCCACAGCCCAAGATTTGAAGGGCTCTGATACTACGATGTAAAACACACTTGAATTGATTGCATACCAAACAGGTTACATTGATCCTCTTTTATAGAGGAGTTAGAAGTTGCCAGATTATAGAAGAGTTTAGAGTTCTCAAGAAAGTTCTGGAACAATGCCGAATATGTGCATTTGATGTCTTAACCTGTTCCTTATGGGTTAGAGACTAGAAATCTCCACAACGTACGTAGCTAGCTGGTAGAAATCACTCGAAGATTCTAACACTGTTCTGGGATTTAATATTAGTTTTGGGTAGTTGAAATCTCCACTACGTATGTGCATTGATCCTCTTTTATAGAGGAGTTAGAAGTTGCCAGATTATAGAAGAGTTTAGAGTTCTCAAGAAAGTTCTGGACCAATGCCGAATATGTGCATTTAATGTCTTCACCTGGTACTTATGGGTTAGAGGCTAGAAATCTCCACAACGTACGTAGCGAGCTGGTAGAAATCACTCGAAGATTCTAACACTGTTCTGGGATTTAATATTAGTTTTGGGTAATTGAAATTAATAGGATCCCGGCGAATCTAACGTCTGCGTTCTTGACGCCTCCTCTCGTCCTCAACTTTTTAATGCAACTGTGTTGAATTTGCTAGTGGGCATCAAATCTAACGCTCTCAAACAAGAAGGTTTCGCCACTGATGAAATTAGTGCCAAGGGATTACCGACGGCCATTTATGGACTTGCTATGCGCAGGCGAACACTTACCGCCAATAGCTGTGACGTTTGTCTCCAGTCCGCTACTCCACCGTTGCTTTTTTCTCTACCCATTCTTCTTGCAAGTCATTGCAATCTTTTTGTTTTCAAAAGATGAATACGTCATTACAAGTTTGTATTAAATTCTTATTTAAAGCCTTTGAGCGATCTGAATGTTTAACTGTAATATCTTTTCGAACAGGTTTTCTAGTCTATATATTTTCTTACACAAACATAGGCAACATTTAAACTAGGCAATTGCACATGGTACAAATTAAGTCAACAAAATTGTTTGATTTGCTCTGAGTTGTGTTAAATGTTTTGTAAGGTTTGGATTTTATTGTTCCTACAGCGAGCCCTTCGAAGATTGTGCTCATCATGGTCGGAACCTTGAGAGGTGCTGCTCTCATTGCTGTATTGTGGCTGTTCTTTATGTTCAGGCACTCTTTACGAAAGTTCTACAGTAAACTCTCCTCCGGCCGCAGCCAGCATGAAGAAGCAGGTGAAGGAATGCTATTTTCTCACAAATTAATGAAATTCATGAAACTTTACAGTAGGATTCGTAATGTTAAATGATTCAAAGTAATATAGGATTAAAGTAGTTGTTTAAATGTATAATGTGCAATTGGTTTTCAGCAGAGGTATATTTTATTGCCGAGGAAGACCCTCAGTGGGTTCATCTCTTTAGCTACGATTCACTTCGATCTGCAACTAAACAATTCGATCCAAGTATGAAACTTGGTGAAGGCGGATTTGGCCAAGTTTATAAGGTATGCGGATTACCAATCCGTTCAGTCTAACGCAGACGTTGACTCCCGTTTTCCAATCAAATCTGGATGTTTGTGGTGGTAGGGAATGTTTAATGATGGCCGGGATGTTGCAGTGAAGAAGCTTTTCGTACAACAGTCTACGAAGGCGTTGGACGAATTTGTTACAGAAGTGAAGCTCGTCAGTGCTGTTCGTCACCGTAATCTTGTTCGTTTGCTTGGGGGTTGCACACGAGGAACAGAGAAGCTACTGGTCTATGAATTCATGCCAAACACCAGCCTTGACAAACATCTCTTTGGTTCGTCTAAATTCTTCTTAGGAAAATAGAACAATAACATTCTCTTTTAGGGTTAAAACCCGAAGAGTCTCTTAAAATCTCTTTCATAGTATCTCTGGCAGCAAATACGGTGAGCTGGAAAACGCGTTTTGGGATCATTTTGTGAACGGCGCGTGGAGTTGCATAATTAAACGAAGAATCCCCAATTCGAATCCTGCACAGGGATATCAAAGCTGCCAATATACTTCTGGATAGCGATTTCCAGGCCAAAATTGCAGATTTTGGACTGGCAAGGCTCTTTCCAAACAACCAGACACATCTTACTACAAGAGTCGGTGTACCATGTAAGATGTATTATAATTCTTTAACTGCTTCTATCCGCTAAAATTGAATACATAAACGTAATGATTGCCTATGATTTTGGTTTGTGGCAGAGGTATACGGCGCCGGAATATGCTGTTCACGGTCATTTGACAGATAAGGCGGATGTGTACAGCTACGGCATCCTTGTTCTAGAAATTGTGAGCGGTAGAAAGTATATTGATCCTAAACTTCCGCAACATATGGAACTCCTTTTAGAATGGGTAAGCTTCAAAGGGAATGCTTATAAATCATCTAAATTCAGATTTTTTCTTAAATACAAATTATTTAGATTTATTTAGTAATTATATACTTTTAAATTATAAATAAATATTATGTTATAATTTAATCGGGTATTTTGAAATATTTTTAGTAATATCAAATAAAGTTGATTAAAAAGGTAAAAGAAATGACCACGAAAAAACAATATAGTAGTAATGTGTTCAAGATAGTTACAATAGTTAACAATTAATGTGTTGGAGCTCTTACATCAATATTTCAAATCACACTTCCTGATTCATCTTCTCCTATAGCTCCCTATTATCTCAATGCTATATCATAGAGCGATCCAAATCATTAATAAAAACCTCCAACACAATCAAATCCAGAAATAGCATCTAAAATGAATCATTAACAGTGCCAAATAGCATCAAATTAGCATAGGAATTATATGACAGTAAAAAATAGAACTATTTCGAATGAATATTGTAATTCTAATTTAATAATATTCTTAACTCTTTCTTAGTTAAAGAATAATAATACTATCTTTTTTAAACACAATAATGTATAATCACTCTAGTGGTCAATTAAAAATATCCAAAATCACAATATTATAGATTTTATTTTGAAATAAAATTATATAATATTAACCAAAAAATTAATGTGTGGAAAAATGTGATAAAAATTTAATTAAAAAATATAATATTTAAATATTATTCACACAAATTTTTCAAATATGAGTTTGACTATATTTTAATCAAATTGAATTAAATTTAAGCAAATAGTGACTTCCCTAGTTGAATTATAATGCCGCCTTCATTTGATAGGCATGACAAAAATTTGGAAGACTACATATATAATTGTTTATTATAATTCTAAATATTGATTAGAATATATCAATTGTTTAATGTAATTCTAGATATTTATGGAGTTTGAGTGTGTTAAATTAAATCTAAAGTAGTCAGTTTAGTGTAAGCCCTAACAAACTGTCTCCATGGGTTCTAGGAAAATTCACACCCAGCAATTCACTGATGGAAAATCACCGCCACTAGCAATTCACCATCATGGAAATTAATTTTTTGCGCGGTGAATTATGAAACTGGTGAATGTTTCGGCGATGAATTTTCCATCGGTGAATTGCTGACAATGAATTTGTCATATGCGTCTCATGAGTAATTTTCTTTCTAAATAATCAACAATGAACAATGCAAATACTCAACAATGAACAATGTAAATGTGAGTAGAACTCACCTTCAATTGCCTTTCCTCATTAGGATTACTAATGAAACCTTGTATATATATATATATATGCAGGCATGGAGTCTATACGAGAAAAACGAGGCATTTAGCCTGGTAGACTCAAGATTAATGGAAGAAGAACCAGAGGTGAACGAAGAAGAGATATTAAAAGTAATCCAGATTGCTCTTCTGTGCACACAAGGAGCTCCTCAGAGGAGGCCATTAATGTCCAAAGTGGTGTCCATGCTAAGAAGCAATACAGAGATTCGGGTTCACCCCACTCAGCCGGCTTTTATTGACAACTCCTTCAGAGCAAACAGATTAGTTTTGGTTAATATTGAGGGATGGAAACTCCATTGGTAACATCATCCCAATCTCTTTGGAACCATGCTAAGTCAAGAAACCGGGGCCCTCTCTCCCTCATGTAAATTCAAATGCCTTCCGACTTGCAGTCATTCCTCTTTCCACGTTTCCTACTCATTGATTTCAAACTATGACTCGGGTTGTCTTTTACTTGAGTAATTTGCATACTGATTGTAGATATCATTAAAGATTTGTTGGCATTATTCAATCCATCTAAGATAGATGTTTTCAATATATAAGAATCATGATTGTAATAGCAATGTGAATGACAGAAGTTATTTGATAGCAGTTTCGTTATCTCTATCTATCTTAAGTCAGATATAATTAAAGAATATTAATTTACTTTTAAAACATTATTATTTAGTAAAATTCTGTATTTAAATAATAAAGTTTTGAATATGAATGTAATTTAATAAATAATTTTCAAAATGTTTAATTTTATATATACTAAGTATAATAGTAAATTGAATGGAAAATATTAGCATGATAAGTTATTAACAATTTTTATCAAATAAATATTAAAAATCTAAAATTAATAATCAATAGATAATTTATAACATATCAATAAATTATAACAATAAGTCATTTACATCAGATTGTAAAATGTTGTTGATGATTGAAATTTTGTACTGAATGATGCAATATTAGAATTTCATTGATATAATATTGTAATGGTGAGAAATGTATTGTCGGTACACATCACATTAAATTTTGTGTCTAATTTGGGATAATGATTTAATACATTCATATAGCTATGTATGACACATTTTTATGCATAGTTGATCTTGCACACTTAGCCTTGCTTGGACCTAGGCCCATTCTTAGCACTTACTCATATGCTTACATAAACACTGCAATCCTAGTCTAATTTATTTATTTTTCTAATTCTAATCATTAATCTTATCTTTATACACAATTTAATTATATCAAACACAAATCCAACCTAGTTGTTTGACCTAGGTCATGTCCATGGGTAAATTTCATCTTTGGAACCATGATCTTGATCTATCCTAATACAAAAATTTAGCCAACTAACCATGTCTTACACTTTAGGAATAGGCCACATTTACACAAATCCTTTTACTTTGTATTGGAAATAGAGTGAAACTATTGTAGCAATAACATAAATTTTGTGTAGGTTTTATTAAACATGAAGAACACCAAATATGTGAATGGAAATGGTAAGAACCTAAAGTCAATGGGCCATATAAATATACCACCACATTGGATTTATGTGGAGAAACTATTTTGAAAAAATAATCCACCAACAAAGACAACACCGAGTATTAGTATTCACAAATAACATACAATTTATGTCACACTTCTCTCTTCAATATAGCACCTATGTATTTGCTACTTTTTTTGCAAACCACTACCTCAAGGTTCCAATATATAGGAAAATTTAACACAAAGAAACTATAAATAATTTCCAATGTAATAGACCAAGTATTCTACATGTAAAAGTATATCTCATGACACATGTTTATGAGAGTTAAAAGAATCTTTCTTCAAGACTTTTCTTATTAAAATTGGTCAATAAAATTCACTAGAGGATAAAAAAACCCACTAAAAAATAACAACTCTTCAAGTCCACAAAAGGCTACCAACTTCTTATTCATCATCATAGATTTTTTATACACCCCTTACAATGTCATAGATATTTATTACACATTTTACAACACCATATATATAGTCATATGCTCCCTTCCACTTTATTCCAGATGTCCAATGATGTTGTCACATGGCAATTTAATCTCCCCAACTTAATGGCACCTTGCAATGAATATTCCATGTACCTAATTTTTTGTTTACAAAAATGTGTCTTCTTATGTGGAGTATTCATGTTCTCCTTCCATGATTCTTAGAGACATGTGAAATAATAACCTTGAAGATATTAAAATTAAGGTACATAGTCCTAGAATTGTAAGGTTAGTGTCACCAATCTTAACATTCTCTCACTTGATATTAATATTGTAATGATATAATACGGTTCAATATTAAATAAAATAAATCAAGTGTTAGAAGAGGAAAGGCATGTAACCTCCCTACACTATTAGAATGTCTCCATGGTAATTGGCTTAGTACTTGCAAATATGTAATATTCTCATGAGTTTCTAGCTTATAAAGAAATAATTCACCATTATCTACCATCTCTTAGCAAAAGTGACACTATATCAAAATGTAAATAATAGGAGCATGGTACATGATATTCTTGGCCAAATAGATGGCACTCTAACTATCACATTTAGTTTTAATCAATTTACAATGAAAACCAACACATTAACATAGCCTCTATAACAATACCACCTCCTTTGAATAATGTGAAAACATTATATTTTACCTCTTACTCATCCAACTCACTACACTACTAAACAAAATAAACATACATCCACTAGTGGACTTTTGACTAGGCAAGTCACTTACTCATTTTGCATCCACAAAGCCATATGTTGTTATTTAAAAAATATATAGAAGGCACCAATGGGAGAAGTAGAGATATGTTCAATATGAAATATATAACAATAGATTTGAAAATATGTGATTGAGTATAATAAATTTAATAGAAGATTGAGTTTTACATTCTATGATTTCTTTCTTTGCTTTTGTATCATGAGAATTATGAAATTTTTAATATAGTTATAAAATAATAAAAGAATAGAGGAAGGTGTTTTTTTATCCAAAGAAGGGCTCTCTTAAAGTGGACTATGCTTGAGCCTCTATCCTAGTTAGCCTAGATTCTTCCATTTCTAGTTTAATCTTACATTTTTTAGTATCTTAGTGAAATATGTTAACCAATAACATCTAATATGTAATTCCTAGCTTATTTGGAAGAAGCTATAGAATATATTCTCTTGTTAGAAGCACTATAATCTAATTTCTTCGTTTTTTATAAGTTTGGTTTCTTTCCATTATACATTACATTAGATTTTCAAACCCTTAGATACCTAATTCAATAAATCTACTACTAACACTTTTCCAAAATGGGGAGCTACATGGTCTTTCTTATTTTATATTATAAGGAAGACTTCTTCCCCAAATGAGATTTTTTTCTTTTCATATTTTTGGAGAGTATCTTTTATTTTCTCTCTTTTGGAGGGCATTTTTTCCTTTTTTTCTCTCAATTTCTCTATTTGTGTGAGATCCATTCATACATGGGTACCTAACATGACCTCATAGATATGGTTCACCCTTATATCATTTCATATTTATATCTTTCTTATTCTCCCTAAGTTTCCTTAAGGTTGAGTGTTTGTGTAAATGGGGTATTTTGCCTAACTAGTTTACCTATTAGGTCCTTTTGAACTAGTTTACTTAAGACTATTTTGGGGAATTATCACTTTATGTTTAATTCATAAGATTAAGACATGTGTCATAATATTATATTATCCTATGTATCATCTCGGCCTATATAACTAAGGGGTTTCCATTTTATAATCAATAAATCATACACATGAACACATTTTGTACATTTGTATCATGTGATATAATATAATTAATCTATCATGTTTAATATCTCTTGTTATTTCTTTGAAGATCTTAGATCTTGGATGACTATCTACACAAAAATATCTTACATGGTGTAGAGAATTGTATACCAACTATTGCATTTTTCATCAAAAGTGACTTGAATTTTTGTACAAACAATACATTTTAGAAGTAAAAATTTAAGTTTTCTTGTTAAGCCTAGTAACCATAGTAGATCTAGTGGTCCTTTTATCTACCATCCATGAAAAATATTGATATTTCATCAACCAAAAATCTTCAAAGAGTTATTATCAATATTAAACACTTTCCCTTCATCACTTTTGGTAAGTTGTAAGTGCAAATTTCTCTATGGTTTCATATGAAAAAAATCGCTTGAATCAATTAAACAAATATCATCATAAACAATAGTAGTAGACACAAAATTTCCATTACTATACCTATCAATCTTAGAGTTGAATTATTAAAGAAGGTATTCTTCTTCTTAGACTGACAAATTTTTTATGTCTCTTTTTGTAGTAATTGCAACATTTTCCCTTAATAAAACTTAATTGAATATTTAGGCCTATATTTCTCCTTACTGTTCTTATATCATGTCTTCTACTTATCTCTCTTATCTTTTGACTTTCATCTTACAACAAGGGAATCAAGATATTTAATATTTATTGACCTTTTCCTAGTACTTGAATACTTATAAAAATGCTAAACATATTTTCTAGTTTAAGAGTTGTATCATTGTTGCTTATAAACATTACAAGGTTATCCCATGTATTTGGTAAGTAATAAAGTAACACAATAAATTTTTTCTCTTCATATATATTGCCTTCTACTGATTCAAATTGACTTAATATTGTAAGTTAAAAATATTCAATCAATTACCTACATAGCCTTCCTCCCTTATTTTCAAATAATATAGCATCAAATTATCAAAATAATTATATTATCAAGATATTGAACTAATATATTATAATGTACTTACATTTTTCCATAATAAATTTATAGTATATTCTTTAACAACATTCATTGATACATAATCTTATAAACATAACTAAATTGCAACTCAACTTTTTCATCTAGTTTTCCCTAGCATTAATTAGACATTGTTGAGGGTTTATTCAAAGAAGATACAATAGTCAATTGGCCTCTTTGAACCATAGCATACTTAATCTTTAACATCCACAATTTAGAGTTTTCACCATTAAGATTATCTATTTCAAAACTTGATGTGGCCATCATAGATTTAATTTCATTATATTTTCTAATACAACCATTAAATATATTTTTTGACTCTATTAATACACTAGAAACAACTTACTAACCATTGCATACCATAGGGTTTTTACTAAAATGACATAGTCACCACCCATACAAAAAACCTTCTTCTCTACTACCAAATTTTAGGGATTTTATCCCTTTTCATTGACAAACATAATACAAAAGGGAATTATTAAGATTGTATGTTTACTTAGAAGCCAATATCATATACCAATATTTAAATACCAACCATATCTATGTATATAATTAAATAGTGTCCATCCATAAGATTATACAAGATATAGTTTTTATGTGGGAAACCGTAATAGGAGAAAACTAATTACCAAAATAATTTGGCAATTATACTATTTAGAATCAAATGTAATTCAATACAATAAGGTCTTTCAAATCACTTCCCATTGAAAAAGCTTCTTTGAGTCTCAATCTAAATCATATGCTTCTTCTATAGTCTCTCTAGTGTTTACACACCAACAATGTACAAATTTCTTTGATGTTTATAAAATGGGTTCATAACATTAGCACATTCACACAAACTAATATATATATGTATTCATGGACAATACAATCATCCATATATCTAAAAAATTCATGGAATACCAAGTCATGAAACTATATTTTGATTGATTACATGATGTTTGCATAATACACTTACCACTAAGTGTGATGTCTTCATATAGATAATAACCTTGTAAAATTTAATGCTATTGCACAATATGTATCATTATTACATATTTTAATATGTGAATATCAACATATTTCTAGTATAGATACCACAACCACATTCTTTCTAGTTCCAATAAAAAATACAAACATAACATCACTTATAATTTCTTGTAGTACCTTCTATCATCTTCCTAGGAACTATTTATCCATTAAATCATGTTTCACATCTATTAGTTATATTACAAGTTCTCTTGCATAAATGATCATACTCAAACAAACAGTAAATTCATATGTTGTTATATTTTCTCCATCTAGATGACTTTTGGTTTCTATCATAGAACCAACATATATTATGTATTTAAAGACGTAAAATATTATTATCATATGTAAATCACTATTTCTACTATTGCAATACATACACATTTATTCTATTCCATTGCAACAAAGGCTATAGATAAAATCTTCCTATAAGGACTTCTACAAGTGAATATCATACAAGTCACAAAACATAGGTCGATCTATCTCTTGCATAGATAAGTCAAACTAAGTAATATTCACCATATGAAGTGGATACAAATTTTCCTCAAATAGTTTAAACTAGTGATCAAGCATAAAAAGGGGAAAAAATCATGGAACCAATTTTTCTCAACCAATTATTAATAATAATAAAAAAACAAAGCCACAATGCTCACCACATGCCTCAAAAATTTTAAGTTAGTGATAAGGTATAATATCTTCTTCAAAAAGAGCGCTTTATATATCCATACTAAAATATGAAGCCTTTGCATACTCAAATTCTTAAAATCCCATTTTCTATGTATCTAGTGATGACTTTGTTCTAGATCTCCCATGATAATTGTGCCAAAAAATGCACTTGATATATTCAAGATTAAACTCCATAAGATATATTTTTTCTTGCCTACTAGACCCTACAACTCTCTAGAATTTCCTGAAATTAGACTTGGTGTGTTGACATACAATAACAAGGGATGATAACATTAACCTATGACTATGACTCAGATTCATTGGGGCTATCATTAGTTATTTGAGATATTTAGAAATGGGCATTATGTAAATTAGGCTATTTATGTTATACTCTTCAACATGAATGTACACACAATTTCCTTAGATCAGTAGGGACAGTCGCTCTTGAATAGGAGATGAATGATCATATTGTAACCTCACATGCTAACTTCATTAGAATACTAAGGATTGTTTAAAATCCATAATATACTACTTGCACATCTCTATTTAATAATGTTCACACAACTTTACACATAATACTATCATAGTACTATGCAATACTTCTTCGATCATACAACATATAGCTTTGCACATAACAAGACATGCATGTGTAAAGTTACATGATATATGAGCAACATATGGAGCCCTAAAATTCACATGTTAGTATATATACATGTAACTCTAGATGGCCTCTTGACCATAATACATGGCATTCAACAAACACATTTACACTTTTGACACATGGTAGTATCTACATCACATCAATGATACAACTAGTATCATACATGTTTTACATTTAAAGTCATCATATCCAAATTTTACACATACCGTATATATTAAATATTTGATAGCATCTATGTGTTGCCTAGAGGATGACATACTTTTACCTAATTTTTTACATCTTGTATAGTTAAAGAGGAATCCATAGAAATTCTTATTTTGTATCAATTAATCTATTTCAATCATTTATCATTCTCAACTTCATAATTTATCTAAAATTTGAATTGAATTATGATCTAGATATATACTTCTTAGAAACACATAAACAAAAAATTATATTATTTTTTAAAAAGATTCTCCATATTCAAAACATAGAATATATTTAAATTTTATCATCTCCTATAATCATTAAACAATTTCTGTGTAACATATTTTTAATAGTATCCTTCGTGAAACTTATAATCATACAACTCATAATTTGTTGATAGAATAACGAGAAATATTCTACACGTAAAATATATAAATTATTAAAGAAATATATAAAATAAACAGCCGTCAATTTTGAACTTCTTTTAGGTCTCGGTCAATTTAAACATATACAAATCGTGGTCAATTTCGTGGCTTGAACAGAATGCAGAGGCCTACCGTATTGTCCATCTCCCATATACTTAATGCACATTTGACCGTAACTAATAATTATAAAAAATAAATAAAATTATATATAAAATTATAAAATAATCTTGCAAAGTAAATAAATTATAATAAAATATTTTTTTCGTCATAAATTAAATCAGATGGTCACGACCATAGACATTTAATAAAATATCACTAATTTTAAATAATTTTAACATAATAAATAAATAAAATAATTTAAAAATGATGTTTCTAAGCTTTTTAGTGATGTATTTAAGATATTTATATTAGTTTGAACAAACATTTCTTCGGTTTGTCTAAATTCTTCTTAGGAAAATAGAACAATAACATTTTCTTTTTGGGTTAAAACCCTAAGAGTCTCTTAAAATCTCTTTTATAATATCTCTGGCAGCAAATACGGTGAAACCACTGAGCTGGAAAACGCGTTTAGGGATCATTTTGGGAACGGCGAGTGGAGTTGCATACTTAAACGAAGAATCCCCAATTCGAATCCTGCACAGGAATATCAAAGCTGCCAATATACTTCTGGATAACGATTTCCAAGCCAAAATTGCAGATTTTGGACTGGCAAGGCTCTTTCCAGACGACCAGACACATCTTACTACAAGAGTCGGTGTACCATGTAAGCTTTATTATCATTCTTTAATTGCTTGTATCCGCTGAAATTGAATTCATAAACGTAATGATTGCCTATGATTTTGGTTTGCGGCAGACGGTACACGGCGCCGGAATATGCTGTTCACGGTCATTTGACTGTGTTAAATTAAATCTGAAGTAGTCAGTTTAGTGTAAGCCCTAACAAACTGTCCCCATGAGTAATTGTTTCTTTTCTAAATAGTCAACAATGAACAGTGTGAACGTGAGTAGAACTCACCTTCAATTGCATTACTCTAAAAGACCCGTTGAAGAGCCTTTCCTAATTAGGACTACTGATGAAGCCTTGTATATATATATATATATATATATGCAGGCATGGAGTCTATACAAGAAAAACGAGGCATTTAGCCTGGTAGACCCAAGATTAATTGAAGAAGACCCAGAGGTGAATAAAGAAGAGATATTAAAAGTAATCCAGATTGCTCTTTTGTGCACACAAGGAGCTCCTCAGAGGAGACCATTAGGGGAGAGGGTCCAATAGTCATGCGGGGTTCAATAGTCGCGCACTCAGTCGTAATTATAATACCTAATAGTTGTTTATATAATGTTCAATAGTTGCGATTTGACTACCCATGATTAAACTAAATGTATGCTTTTGATCGAAAAAGCAACCAATCATGTGATACCATATCAGCGCTCAACTACTCATGATGTAATGCACGAGAATTGGTCTCACTATTTTTTGGGGTCTTTTTGGACACCTTGACAAAAACGCATGCTGATGTGGCATCATATTTGATGATGTGGCCCTGAAACCTTAGTTATAAGCAGAGAACTTGCCAAGTAAGCTGCTGTAAAAAATTGAGAGTGATTTGAAATTTCAATGTAGGATAATTAGAAGTACGAAGTTAGGATGCACAACTACTAGGCCCTCTCCCCTAATGTCCAAAGTGGTGTCCATGCTAAGAAGCAATACAGAGATTCTGGTTCACCCCACTCAGCCGGCTTATATTGACAACTCCTTCAGAGCAAACAGATTAGTTTCGGTTAATATTGAGGGGATGGAAACTCCATTGGTAACATCATCCCAATCTCCCGTATCCTTCTCTTTGGAACCACGCTTAGTCAAGAAACCGGGGCCCTCTCTCCCTCATGTAAATTCAAATGCCTTCCGACTTGCAGTCATTCCTCTTTCCACGTTTCCTACCCATTGATTTCAAACTATGACTCGGGTTGTCTTTTACTTGAGCAATTTGCGTACTGATTGTAGATATTATTAAAGATTTGTTGGCATTATTCAATCCATCTAAGATGGATGTTTTCAATATAGAAGAATCATGATTGTAATAGCAATGTGAATGACAGAAGTTATTTGATAGCAGTTTCGTTATCTCTATCTATCTTAAGTAAGATATAATTAAAGAATATAAATTTACTTTTAAAAAAATATTATTTAGTAAAATTCTGTATTTAAATAATAAAGTTTTGAAAATGAATGTAATTTAATAAATAATTTTCAAAATATCTAATTTTATATATACTAAGTATAATAGTAAATTGAATGACAAATATTAGCATGATAAGTTATTAACAATTCTTATCAAATAAATACTAAAAATCTAAAATTAATAATCAATAGATAATTTATAACATATCAATAAATTATAGTAATAAGTCATTTACATTAGATTCTAAAATGTTGTTGATGATTGAAATTTTGTACTAATAGATGCAATATTAGAATTTCACTGAAATAATATTGTAATGGTGAGAAATGTATCCTATTTGGGATAATGCTTTGATACATTCATATAGCTACGAATGACACATTTTTATGCATAGTCAACGTTACATACTTAGCCTTGCTTGCACCTAGGCCTATTCTTAGCAGTTACTCATATGCTTACATAAACACTACAATCCTAGTCTAATTTATTTATTTTTCTAATTCTAATCATTAATATGATCTTTATACACAATTTAATTCTATCAAACACAAATCCAACTTAGTTGTTTGACATAGGTCATGTCCATGGGTAGATTTCATCTTTGGAACCATGATCTTGATCCATCCTAATACAAAAATTTAGCCAACTAACCACG
The DNA here is from genome assembly GCA_007258455.2 of Sequoia sempervirens. Lineage (NCBI taxonomy): Eukaryota > Viridiplantae > Streptophyta > Pinopsida > Cupressales > Cupressaceae > Sequoia > Sequoia sempervirens. The sequence goes on from VDFB02193867.1 coordinate 444,869,902, forward strand.
TCTTACACTTTAGGACTAGGCCACATTTACACAAATCCTTTTACTTTGTATTGGAAATAGAGTGAAACTATTGTAGCAATAACATAAAATTTGTGTGAATTTTATTAAACATGAAGAACACCAAATATGTGAATGAAAACAATAAGAACATAAAATCAATGGACCGTATAAATATACCACCACATTGGATTTATGTGGAGAAACTATTTTGAAAAAATAATCCACCAACAAAGACAACACCAAGCAGTAATATTCACAAATAACATACAATGTATGTCACACTTCTCTCTTCAATATAGCACCTATCTACTTGCAATTTTTTTTACAAACCACTACCTCAAGGTTCCAATATATAGGAAAATGTAAAACAAGGAAACTATAAATAATTTCTAATGTAATAGACTCAAGCCATGAACCAAGTATTCTACGTGTAAAAGTCTCATGACATGTTTATGAGAGTTGAAGGCATCTTTCTTCTAAAATTTTCTTATTAAAATTGGTCAATAAAATTCACTTGAAGATAAAAAAAACCCAATAAAAAATAAAATAACAACTCTTCAAGTCCGCAAAAGGCTACCAACTTCTTATTCATCATAGTAGATTTTTTATACACCCCTTACAATGTCATAGATATTTATTACACATTTTACAATGCCATATATATAGTCATGTCTTCCCTTCCATTTTATTCCAAATGTCCAATGATGTTGTCAAATGGAAATTTAATCTCGCCAACTTAATGGCACCTTGCAATGAATATTCCATGTACCCAATTTTTTGTTTACAAAAATGTCTCTTCTTATGTGGAGCATTCATGTTCTCCTTCCATGATTCTTAGAGACGTGAAATAATAACCTTGAAGATATTAAAATTAAGGTACATAGTCCTAGAATTGTAAGGTTAGTGTCACCAATCTCAACATTCTCTCACTTGATATTCAAATCAAGTAATGATATAATACGGTTCAATATTAAATAAAATAAATCAAGTGTTAGAATAGGAAAGGCCTATAACCTTCCTACACTATTAGAATCTCTCCACGTACCTAATTGGCTTAGTACTTGCAAATATGTAATATTCTCATGAGTTTCTAGCTTATAAAGAAATAATTCACCATTATCTACCATCTCTCAACAAAAGTGACACTATATCAAAATGTAAATAATAGAAGCATGGTACATGAGATTCTTGGCCAAATAGATGGCACTCTAACTATCACATTTAGTTTTAATCATTTTACAATGAAAACCAACACATTAGCATAGCCTCTATAGCAATATAACCCCCTCTAAATCATGTTTAAACATTATATTTTCTACTTTGGTGTTATAAAGTTCAATCATGGGATACCTCTTACTAATCCAACTCACTACACTACTAAACAAAATAAACATGCATCCACTAGTGGACTTTTAACTAGGAAAGTCACTTACTCATTTTGCATCCACAAAGCCATATGTTGTTATTTAAAAAAATATAGAAGACACTAATGGGAGAAGTAGAGATAGTGTTCAATATGAAATACATAACAATATATTTGAAAATTTTTAATAGAGTATGTTAATTTTAATGGAAGATTGAGTTTTACATTCTATGATTTCTTTCTTTACTTTTGTATCATGAGAATTATGAAGTTTTTAATATAGTTAGAGAATAATAAAGGAATAGATGAAGGTGTGTTTTATCCAAAGAAGGGCCTAGTTAAAGTGGACTATGGTTGAGCCTCTATCCCAGTTAACCTAGATTCTTCCATTTCTAGTTAATCTTACATTTTGTAGTATCTTAGTGAAATATGTTAACCTATAACATCTAATATGTAATTCCTAGTTTATTTGGAAGAAGCTATAGAATATATTCTCTTGTTAGAAGCACTGTAATTTAATTTCTTCTTTTTTTATAAGTTTGATTTCTTTCCATTATACATTACATTAGAATTTCAAACCCTTAGATACTTAATTCCATACATATACTACTAAAAATTTTCCAAAATGAGGAGCTACATGTTCTCTCTTATTTTATATTATAAGGAAGATTCCTTCCCCAAATGAGATTTTTTTACTTTTCATATTTTTGGAGAGTATCTTTTGTTTTCTCTCTTTTAGAGGGGGGGTTTTCCTTTTCTTCCCTCAATTTCTCTATTTATGTGAGATCCATTCATACATGGGTACCTAACATGACCTCGTAGATATGGTTCATCCTTATATCATTTCATATTTATATCTTTCTTATTCTCACTAAGTTGCCTTCAGGTCGAGTGTTTGTGTAAATGGGGTATTTTTCCTAACTAGTTTACCTATTAGGTCCTTTTGCACTAGTTTATTTTGGGGAATTATCACTTTATGTTTAATTCATAAAATTAAGACATGTGTCATAATATTATATTATCCTATGTATCATCTTGCCCTATATAACTAAGGGGTTTTCATGTTATAATCAATAAATCATACACATGCACACATATTGTACATTTGTATCATGACATATAATATAATTACTCTATCATGTTTAATATCTCTTTTTATTTCTTTGAATCTTCTAGATCTTGTATGACTATCTACACAAAAATATCTTACATAGTGTAGAGAATTGTATACCAACTATTACGTTTTTAATCAAAAGTGACCTGAATTCTTGTATAAAAAATGCATTTTAGAAGTAAAAATTTAATTTTTCTTGTTAACCCTAGTAACCATAGTAGATCTAGTAGTTTTTTTAGTCTACCATCCATGAAAAATATTGATATTTCCTCAACCAAAAAACTTCAAAGATTTATTATTAATATTAAACACTTTCCCTTCATCACTTTTGGTAAGTTGTAAGTACAACTTTCTCTATGGTTTCAGATGAAAAAAATTGCTTGAATCAATTAAACATATATTATCACAAAAAATGTAGTAGACACAAAATTGCCACTATTATACCTATCAATATTAAAGTTGAATTATTAGAGAAGGTATTCTTCTTCTTAGACTGACAAATTTTTTATGTCTATTTTTGTAATAATTGCAACATTTTCCCTTAATAAAACTTAATTGAATATTTAGACCTATATTTCTCCTTACTATTCTTATATTATGTCTTCTACTTATATCTCTTATCTTTTGACTTTCATCTTACAACAAGGGAATCAAAATATTTAATAATTATTTACCTTTTCCTAGTATTTGTGTGAACAGGTGAAAATATATGTTAGAAAATGAGCAACAAACAAATGAGTGCAAGAAAAAAAATATTAACACCCTACACCTCAAGATTGGGCAAATGATTAGCTCAACAAAAAAAAATGGAAAATTTCACCTTATTGAGTTGTTATTTGGTTGGCCCTTGATTTGTGATGTTGTATGCTCCTTTCATGGAAAATAGATGAGGATGCAAGATGGTTGGAATTGTATGACAATGGATGCAAATACTAAGTGTGGAATCAAATAACAAAACTACAAAAAAATTTCTATCGCATGCAAAAGTCCCCTTGATGAGAGAAAAGAGGGGGTATTTATAGAGAATTTTGAATTCTCTAGAGAAATGGACGGTTGAGATTAAACCAATAAGGATAAGATATAGGGCTATGGTGAGCTGAGGACTCACAAGTCCTCACATCTTGACATGTGTAATGTGAAATAACTTGGAAATGGTGATGTGCCAATGAAGTGGAAGAAGGACAAGTACTTTGCAACCTTGGGAGATGAGAAGATTCCTTGGAGGAATAAAAAGTGAATTTAAAATTCACATGATTAGAAAATCTTGTGGATAAGACAAGGTTCCAAAGGGAGAGGTAGAAAGTACATTGGATAAGACAAGGTGCATAAAAAGGTAAGTACTTGTCACATGTGACTTGATGTGACAAGTCAAAGATTCTAGAAGATGCATGGGAAAAGGGAAAGAGTTCACATGTGACTTGATGTGACAAGTCAAAGATCCCATGGGGAAGAGAAAAAGGATTTTAATATTCCTTGGAAGGATATAAGAAATTAAAAATTCTTTGGGAGGTTGATTAGGTTAGTTAATGAAGGATTAGAGAAAGGTTATGAGGCTAAGAGAGATTAGGGGCCAACTTGCAAAAGTTGGAGGATGTGATACATCCTAATCAAGGATTAGGCATGCACACATTCCTAATAATGGAATTAAGAGGATAATAAGAAAAATGATGTGACATGTGAGGAATTAAATAAATATATTAAAGAAGTAAGGTATTTAATTATTTAACTAGATACCTTAGCGATTAAAAAAAATCTAGAGGTATTAATTAAATAATAGTGATATTACCTAATTAATGTGGATAAAAGGATGTTTAGATGAAAAGGGGTAAATTTGGATAAATGAAGTGTCCAAATTTAGGTGTCTACAACTTGAATACTTATAAAAATGCTAAACATATTTTCTAGTTTAAGATTTGTATCATTGTTGCTTATAAAACATTACAAGGTTATCCCATGTATTTGGTCAGTAATAAAGTAACACAATACATTTTTCCTCTTCATATATATTGACTTCTAATGATTCAAATTGACTTAATATTGTAAGTTAAATATATTCAATTGATTAACTACATGGCCTCCCTCCCTTATTTTCAAAGAATATAGCATCAAATTATAAATTTTATTAACAAGATATTGAACTAATATGGTATAATGTACTTAAATTTTTCCATAATAATTTTATAACATATTCTTTAACAACATTCATTAATACATAATCTTATAAACATAACTAAATTGTAACTCAACTTTTTTATCTAGTTTTCTATAGCCTTCATTTGACATTCTTAGGGGTTTATTCAAAGAAGATACAATAATCCATTGGTCTCTTTGAACCATAACATACTCAATCTTTAATATCCATAATTTAGAGTTTTCACCATTAAGATTATCTATTTCAAAACTTTATGTAGTCATCATAGATTTAGTTTCTTTATATTTTCTAATACAACCTTTAAATATATTTTTTGACCCTATTAATACACTAGATATAACTTACTAACCATTGCATATGGTAGGGTTTGTACTAAAATGACACAATCACCACCCATACAACAAACCTTCTTCTCTACTACCAAATTTTAGTGATTTTATCCCTTTTCATAGACAGGCATAATAAAAAAAGGAATCATTAAGATTGTATGTTTACTTAGAAGCCAATATGATATACCAATATGTAAATACTAACCATATCTAAGTGTATATAATTAAATAGTTTCTATCCATAAGATTATACAAGATATAGTTTTTATGTGGGAAACCCTTATCTAGGAGAAAACTAAATACCAAAATAATTTGACAATTATACTATTTAGAATCAAATGTAATACAATGCAATAAGGTCTTTCAAAGCATTTCTCATTGGAAACATTTCTTTGAGTCTCAATCTAAAGCATACTCTTCTTCTATAGTCTCTCTAGTGTTTACACACCAATAATGTACAAATTTCTTTGATGTTTATAAAATGAGTTCATAACATTAGCACATTCACACAAAACAATATATAGATGTATTCATGGACAATACAATCATCCAAATATCTAACAAATTCATGGAATACCAAGTCATGAAACTATATTTTGATTGATTATGTGATGTTTGCATAATGCACTTACCACTAAGTATGATGTCTTCATATAGATAATAACCTTGTAAAATTTACTGCTATTGCACAATACATATCACTATTACATATTTTAGTCTATGAATATCAACATATTTCTAGTATAGCTACCACTACCACATTCTTTCTTCCAATAAATCATACAAACATAACATCACTTATAATTTCTTATAGTACCTTGTATCATCTTCCTAGGAACTATTTATCCATCAAATCATGTTTCATATCTATTAGTTATATTACAAGTTCTCTTGCATAAATGATCATACTCCAACAAACGCCAAATTCATATATTGTTATAATTTCTCCATCTAGATGACTATTGGTTGCTATCATAGAACCAACATATATTATGTATTTAAAGAAAAAATGTTAGTATCATATGTAAATCACTATTTCTACTATTGCAATAAATACAAATTTATTCTATTCAATTGCAACAAAGTCTATAGATAAAATCTTCTTATAAGGACTTCTACAAGAGAACATCATACAAGTCCCAAAACATAGGTTGATCTAGCTCTTGCATAGATAAGTCAAACTAAGTAATATTCACCATATGAAGGGGATAAAATTCCCCTAATAGTTTAAACTAGTGATCAAACATAAAAAGGGGAAAATATCATGGAAACTATTTTTTCTCAACCAACTATTAATAATAAAAAAACAAACAAAGCCATAAAGCTCACCACATGCCTCAAAAATTTTAAGTTAGTGATAAGGTGTAGCATCTTCTTCAAAAGAACTTTAAGTATCCATATTAAAATATGAAGCCTTTGCATACTCAAATCCTTAAAAACCCATTTTCTATGTATATAGTGATGTCTTTGTTCTAGACCTCCCATAATAATTGTGCCAAAAAATGCACTTGATATATTCAAGATTAATCTCCAGAAGATTTTTTTTTCCCTACCTATTAGACCCTACAACTATCTAGGATTCTTTGAAATTAGACTTAGTGTGTTGACATACAATAACAAGGGATGATATCATTAACCCATGACTATAACTCATATTCATTGGGGCTATCATTAGTTATTTGAGATATTTAGAAATGGGTATTATGTAAATTAGGCTATTTATGTTATACTCTTCAACAAATGTACACACAATTTCCTTAGTTTAGTAGGGACCAACGCTCTTGAATAGGAGATGAATGATGATATTGTAACCCCACATGCTAACTTCATTAGAATACTAAGGATTGTTTAAAATCCATAAAATACTACTTGCACATCTCTATTTAATAATGTTCACACAACTTTACACATAATACTATCATAGATCTTACAACATACAGCTTTGCACATAACAAGACATGCATGTGTAAAGTTACATGATATATGAGCAACACATGGAGCCCTAAAATTCACATGCTAGTATATATACATGTAACTCTAGATGGCCTCTTGACCATAATACATGGCATTCAACAAACACATTTACACTTTTGACACATGGTAGTATCTACATCACATCAATGATACAACTAGTATCATACATGTTTTACATTTAAAGTCATCATATCCAAATTTTACACATACCATATATATTAAATATTTGATAGCATCTATGTGTTGCCTAGAGGATGACATAACTTTACCTAATTTTTTGCATCTTATATAGTTAAAGAGGAATCCATATAAATTCTTATTTTGTATCAATTAATCTATTTCACTCATTTACCGTTCTCAACATCATAATTTATTTAAAATTTGAATTGAATTATGATCTAGATATATACTTCTTAGAAACACATAAACCAAAAATTATATTATTTTTTAAAAAGATTCTCCATATTCAAAACATAGAATATATTTAAATTTTATCATCTCCTATAGTCATTAAACAATTTTTGTGTAACATATTTTTAATAATATCCTTCGTGTAACGTACAATTATACAACTCATAAATTGTTGATAGACTAACAAGAAATATTCTACACGTAAAATATGTAAATTATTAAAGAAATATATAAAATTAATGGGCGTATTTTAAAACTGTAAGCTAAAAGAGTCGAGATATGACCAAAGTAATAATAATAATTTATAATCATTTTACGGTTCAAAATAAACAGCCGTCAATTTGGACTTCTTTTAGGTCTCGGTCAATTTAAACATATACAAATCGTGGTCAATTTCGTGGCTTGAACGGAATGCAGAGGCCTCCCGTATTGTCGATCTCCCATACTTAATGCACATTTGACCGTAACTAATAATTATAAAAAATAAATAAAATAATATATAAAATTATAAAATAATCTTCCAAGTAAATAAATTATAATAAAATATTTTTTTCGTCATAAATCAAATCAGATGGTCACGACCATAGACATTTAATAAAATATCACTAATTTTAAACAATTTTAACATAATAAATAAATAAAATAATTTAAAAATGATTGTTTCTAAATTTTTTAGTGATGTATTTAAGATATTTATATTAGTTTGAAGAATGTTTATTAATTTGATGATGTTAGTATTTTTTTTATCAATGTTTTGAATCACATTCTATGATCTATTACGAGGATGTAGATAGTAAAAAAAATAATATAATGAACTCTAAGAATTTTATATCTTTAATATTTATACCAACTTTTTAGGATCAAATGTACATTTAAGTTTTAATTAATATTAATAGTAAAATATACAAATATTATATTATATAAATATTTTTATCTTTTTGACAAAAATTATAAAATTATATTATGAAAAAAGAACTTGCATCCATTTATAACATAATGACTTCTGCCATAGTTATCAATAAAACTAAACAAAGAAAAATTCAAGGGGACATCACAAAATTCCACCAACTTTACAAAACAAGTCACTTTATTATCTAAACACAAATCAAATTCCTAATCAAATTCCTAGGAGAATTCAAAATGAAAAAGTTAAGTTTGACCTTGAGGAAGTAATTGAAGCACCTTGGATTGAGTCAATGATATAGACACCCAATCCATGACCTTTTACTTATTAACCAATATATTCCATTCTCTAAAGATATGGACCCAAAATATGGAGTCAAAAATTAAAAACTAGACATAGAATCTTGCATAAATATTGTTGAACACCAATAAATATTTCAATTCATGTTTAAGTGTAAAATTCATATATTCAACTTAAACACTGTCAAATTCAATCATCAATTATACCTAACTAAAATTAACCTTTGACTTAAGAATAACTAATTTTAATCATCAATTAAGAATAATTGAGCTTAATCATCAATTATACTTATACCTAACTAGAAATAATCTTTGACTTAAAGAAAACCAAATTCCATCATAAATAAAGTATACCCAGAAGTAAAAAAAGAAAAACCAACATAAAGGATTATACAAAAGCCTTAAACACCAAGATAGATGATAGATCTATCCAACATATAGTAGAAAACTACGTACAGTAACAACAATACAAAGAAAGGAGACTACTCTCCTAATGTTTCTGCAATCACAAAAATAAAAAACATTACATGCAACACTTATATTCTGAATTTGAATAGGCATTGTAGGTGTCTAGAACAACGAATATCACCCTTGTGGAGCTGTAAGAACTGAATTTTGATTGCCTCCAAATGCTACCTATGTTTTGCATATTCCTTAGCACCATCCTTTCACTGAAAACACAAGTAAATATACTATAAAATGATGTCAGAGTAAAGCTTCATAATTTATAGTTCCTGATAAACCACACGATTAGAAAACTTCGATGTACATCTATTGTTCCATATATTTAGCAAAATAGTTTGTCTTATAGAATCAGCAACCACATTATTTTGTAGAACAACACCCAAAACAACCTCCTTCCAATACACAATGTACCAAAAATTGCAGGGAAATGTCCAAAGACAGCATTCCATTTCCTTTTTGCCCCTATACAATCCCAAAAAACATGCTTCAAACTTTCACTACGTTGACAATGAGGATAATTAGGTAGTTGGAGTTTCAAATTTTTTAATCTATCCCCTATAGACAGTTTATCATGCAGAATTTTCCATATTAAAATTTGAACACTGACCTTAGCTTTAAATTTGCAAATCTGAACAATCAAATTCCAACATTTCTTTTTCATGGAACCTCCATTTTTTTATTGAACCTAAATGACAACTTCGAAAGTAATTTAAAATAGATTTTCTTCGAAAAGAAACTGAAAAACTAATTGCAGAGCACCAACTGTAAACCATTCTAAAAAGTATCTAGTACATACTTAAATGTGAAGCATCATTGTATATAGTAATAAAAACAGAGCACTTATTACTTGACTTTGTGCCGCCTGGTTCTCGTCCCCTGTTCTTTAAATTTGACCGCACGCCCCTTTTGTTTTTCTTGTTCAACGAAAGTCAGGTTTTTGAATTTGTTAATTCATATACCGCAAGAATTTACCTGACTTGAGAATAACCAAATTCAAAAACCTCACTTTCGTTGACCAAGAGAAACAAAGGAGAGTGCGGTCAAATTTAACGAACAGAGAACCAGAACTAGGCGGCACAAAGTCAGGTAATAAATGCTCGGTTTTTATTATTTTATACAATAATGCTTCACAATTAAGGATGTGTTAGTTACTTTTTAGACTGGTCTACAGTTGATGCTCTGCAACCTGTGCAATATTTAAGTTAAGTACCACCATCATGCCAAGCTCAAGCATCAACGCCAGACACTCATGGCTTGTCTTCTATGTACTCTTAATTTCAGCCATACCCAATTTTGTTCTACGTCTAAAAGCCGATCCCCAAATTACAGAGGCCGGTCATGGCTGTAGTAATCTTAAATATGCAAACGCCACCATTTTCAAAGAAAACCGCGACACCGTTTTCTCCAAGCTTGCCGAAAACGTTTCTTCAACAGACTTTGGTACGGCTTCATCCGGGACTGGCATAAATGCTGTCTATGGGCTTGCCCAGTGCAGAAATGACTTGTCAAAGGAGGACTGCAATACGTGCTACGCAGCGGCAGAAAAGCAGATTGTTACATACTGTTCCACCTATACTGGGGCACGTATGATTTACGACGGATGTTTTCTGCGGTACGAGAATTCCACTTTCTTTGATCAAGTATTGGATGTCGGCTACTCCAACGTGTGCATCTCTGAGGCTTCCTCAAGTCCTAAGCTTTTTAATGAAACTGTGCTGAATTTGCTAGCGGACATCAAAGCCAAGGCTCTCAAAAACGAGGGTTTTGCCAAAGGAGAAATCAGTGCCAATGGATTGCCGACGGCTATTTATGGACTTGCTATGTGCAGGCGGACGCTTAATACCAGTAGCTGTGACGAATGTCTCCAGGCCGCTATCGAGATCATACAACGGTGCTTTTCACTGCAGGATGGAAGGGCTCTCGAAGCCGGCTGTTATTTGCGGTACTCCACCGTTGCTTTCTTCTCCACTTCCTCTTCCTGTAAGTCACTGCAATTTTTTTGGTTTTTTTTAAAGATAAATCTGTCATTGCAAGTTTTTATTCAAATTGTTATTTAAAACTTCTGTGAGATTGTCAATTTTTGTGGTGAAAGTTTAACTGTAATATCTTCTTGAACATTTATACAAAATTCAACACACTCAAATTCAGAAACACCAGACATAGACATTTTTGAACATTTTCATGAAAATTTTAATAGTGAAATTTAAAAACAGAAAACAGGGCACAACATCATGGATATTTTTGAATTTAACAGAGTCAAATCCAGAAACACCACACATCATCATACAGAATGAAAATCCAACTGTCTTTAATGTTAATTCTGTTAAATGTTTTGTAAAGCTTGGATTTTATTGTTCAGCAAGCCCTTCGAAGACTGTGGTCATCTTGGTCGGAACCTTGGGAGGTGCAGCTCTCATTGCTGTATTGTGCCTCTTGTTTATCTTCAGGCACTCTTTTCGAAAGTTATACACTAAAGCCTCCGGCCGTAGCGAGCGTGAAGAAACAGGTGAAAGAATGTTATTTTCATCACAAATTGATGAAATTAAAGAAGCTTTACGGTAGGATTCGTATTGTAAAATTACTCAGAGTAATATTGGATTAAAGTTGCTATTTGTGCAATTTGTTTTAGCAGAGCTATACTTTATTGCCGAGGAAGACCCTAAGTGGGATCATCTCTTTAGCTACGATTCACTTCGAGCTGCAACTAAGAAATTCGATCCAAGTATGAAAATTGGTGAAGGAGGATTTGGCCAAGTTTATAAGGTATGCAGATTACCAATCTGTTAAATCTAATGATGACGTTGAAGGAGGATTTGGCAAAGGTTTCTAATCAGATCTGGATGTTTGTGGTGGTAGGGAATATTTAACGATGGCCGGGAGGTTGCAGTGAAAAAGCTTTTCCTACAAAAGTCAACGAGGGCGTCGGACGGATTTGTTACAGAGGTGAAGCTCGTCAGTGCTGTTCGTCACCGTAATCTTGTTCGCTTGCTTGGGTGTTGCACACGAGGACTAGAGAAGCTACTGGTCTATGAATTCATGCCAAATATGAGCCTTGACAGACATCTCTTCGGTTTGTCTAAATTCTCCTCAGAAAAACAGAGCAATAACATAATTTTTTGGTTAAATCCCTAGGAGTCTCTTATAATCTTTTGCACAATATCTCTGGCAGCAAACAGGGCTAAACCACTGAGCTGGAAAACGCGATTTGAGATCATTTTGGGAACGGCGCATGGACTTGCATATTTAAACGAAGAATCCCCCTTTCGAATCCTGCACAGGGATATCAAAGCTGCCAATATACTTCTGGATAACGATTTTCAGGCCAAAATTGCAGATTTTGGACTGGCAAGGCTCTTTCCAGAGGATCGCACACATCTTACTACAAGAGTCGGTGGTACCATGTAAGATTTGTAATCATTCTTTACCTGCGTGTATCGGTTGCCCCCTTCTTTCTGTTAAAATTCAATGCATAAACTTATCCTTTGGCTATGATTTTGGTCTACGGCAGTGGGTATACGGCTCCGGAATATGCTGTTCACGGTCATTTAACAGATAAGGCGGATGTGTACAGCTACGGCATGCTTGTTCTGGAAATTGTGAGCGGTAGGAAGTATATTGATCCTAAACTTCCAGAACATATGGAACTCCTTTTAGAATGGGTAAGCTTATTAATTATCTAGATTCAGATTTTTTTTAAAGAGAAATTATTTAGATTTCTGTAATTATTTAAAAACTTTTTACATTGACCACAATGCAATTGCAAAAGAAAGCATTCTTGATACAACTCTTTCTCAACTGGACTGGCCCCCATCAGCAACTCTTTCTCTTTTAAAGTGGTCAACAATGAACAGTGTGAAGGCACATGAATATTGGGTGGAACTCCCTTTTCAATTACATTACTCTGGAAGATCACTGTTGAAGAACCTTTCCTCATTAGGCGTACTAATGAAGCCTTGGATATATATAAATGCAGGCATGGAGTCTATACGAGAAAAACGAGGCATTTAGCATGGTAGACTCAAGATTAATGGAAGAAGAACCAGAGGTGAATAAGGAAGAGATATTAAAGGTAATACAGATTGCCCTCCTGTGCACACAGGGAGGTCCTGAGTTGAGGCCATTAATGTCCAAAGTGGTGTCCATGCTCACAACCAATACAGAGATTTTCGATCAGCCCACTGAACCAGCTTTTATTAACAACACCACTGCAAGCGGACTGGATTCGACTAATGTTGAGTGGATGGTAGCTCCATCGGCAACATCATCACACGCTACCGTATCCATCTCTCTAGAACCACGCTAAGTCAACAAATTCGGGCTGCTGCCTCCAAATGCCTTTCGGTTTGATTCCTTCGTTGACGTTTCGAACGCATTGATTACGATTGATGTGACTGCCACTTTGTGGATGACTCAGCTTGCTGTTTTTCCTCAAGTACTTGTGGTTTTATTAAAAGATATAGGCTATTGGTATGATTCCATCCAAGATGGATTCTGTAAATATATAATTAGCTTAGTTATTTTATTCAATAATATATTTAATTTACCATGAGGGATATTTTAGTGGAGCAGTTTGATTTTTGAGAGTGGAATGCTTGCATTCCTTTACAGAAAGGAGTTTAAGAAATTTAATATACATAGACTTACAAGCATACACAACGAAAACAAATTGAGTTTATAGATAGTATAATGAATACATTAAAAAAAGTTTTGTACAACATGAGTCGTTTTTCAAAAATCCAGATGAAACTTGTTAGTTGCATTTTTACAAAGTTTTAAGCTTGATTTATGTTTATAGACGTCATAATGAATACATTAAAAAAAAATTCTGCACAACATGAGTTGTTTTTCAAAAATCTAGATGAAACTTGTTAGTTGCATTTTTAGTTCAATTTGCATATACCTACATTGTGAGTTGTAGATATATTTTGCTACAAAAGCATTTTGAAACTCCTGACGTGCTTCAACAAGCGACAAAAAGCAACAATCCAATATTGCAACTTCCACATAATGTAAGGAAATAATTTTTAATTTTTTGTAAACATGAGAGATCTTTATGATTAATTATGTCCATTTAAATAAGCGTTGAAAATAATTTAAAGGTGTCAACATACATTTACTGTATTTTTAGTATAATATTTTATTTTGAAAGGGCATAATAATATATATTTCGACTAAAAAAATTATATTATTATTTATTAAAAATGTAGTAAGCATAGTGTAAAAAAGTATTTCTACTAAATATACTATTTAATTTGAGTTAAACATGATTGATTCATTAAAATAATATTGTTTACTTGCTATAGTTGTATATGCTATTAGTACATCTATCCATCAGTGTGGCAGTGAAGCAGGTCCTCCCTCTTCCATCAGGGATTAGATCCCCAACTTGCTTTTTGGTTTGGTTTAGCCCCTTTCCTACAACAATTCAAGCAACACATCTTTCTAATGACAATTTAGTTTTGGTTTGTATTGGCTAAGAATTCCCACACAATATTCTAAAGTTGTCAATTTTAGACGTTATATGATATATTTGAAATAAAATTGCTGCAGGTCTCTAGAAAAATTTTAAGGTACCCATTTCTAATTGATCATAGCAGCTTTCATATATTTTAGGTAAGGTCCTCAACAAACCCATCATTTACCCATAAAAAATGAAATAAATAAAAAATGCAACAAAGTAGCAAAGACCCTCAAAAGTTAGTTAAGTTGAGTAATACCAACCTTTACCCTTTTCTCTAAATTACCAATATTTGCAAAAAACATCAAAATTGGAAAATATTAATAATTTTTTTTCACAAAAACTTGCATAAAACATAAAGAACCCTGAGTTCAACTATGAAAACAATGGAGAATGGTACCCTGCAAGCACAAAAAAAAGATGTCATTTCTCCTTCAAGTGCTACATTAATGCATCCTTTTTTGCATGACCCCTCAATCAAAACCCCACAATTAACAACATCTGAGCTACTACCACCTTTCTTACACATACCCTGCCATAACTCAGTTGTCTATGTCATCTTACCTACACTACATAGTCCCTTGATCAATACGTTATAAGTGACAACACTTACACCACATACATTACCAACAATATTCCTCCACACTCTAAAATCTTCATCCACCATACCCTCCTTGCAAAACCCATTAATTAAAGTATTATAAATCACCACATAGACAATTATTTTTGAAACTAAGATTGAACATGTCTTATTTTATGTTTAAAGAAATTTATACTAAAATAATAGTCTATAATGCAAGGCAATGGTGACATGGAAAATCAATTTCCTTATAATGATCCACCTTCAAGCCTAGTCAAACACACTCCCTATGTCAAAACCACTATGCTAATGCAAGTCTAAAATGTTAGATGAAATTCATTAGAATTTAAAATCCCTCAATCATTGTTCTCACCCAAAAGGTGTTCTAAACTTCTAAGCTTGATGGCACATTCCTAGTTTTTAACAGATGTCAAGATTGATAGTGCATTGCCCATAATTAATGGTAGGATTGGTGTTTCAATTCACCTATAAAAAAAACTCCTAAAGAAAACCCATTCAAGAAAATCATAAATGATTATACCATTTGTCATTTTAGGTTCAAACTGTGCACCAACCAAATTTAAAAAGTGTTACCCTATAGATCATTTTCATTGAAAGAAATGCCATGTTGGCTATGAATTGAAACAAAGCTCTTAGGAAAGTATTAGAATATTATGGGTTGTATATTAGCTAATGAATTTTAGATTCAAAATATTGCACACACATTTTGATAAAGCTCACTGAGCTCACAACACAACATACTATTGTGCATGTTTTGTACACACGCCCTGCCATAGGCAGGGACCCCCTTTTTTTCGCTCTTAATAGGCTGTTTTGCTCTTGTCTTATTTTGTGTGCCCCATTTTCCAAGCCCAAATTGGTCATGTGCTTTCAAACGATCAATTCCCCCTACCCAAATTCACCTACTTGGGGTATTCAAATCCAGGGAGAAATAAAGTCCCCCGTCCCTTTTTTGCCCTTTGTCTTGTTCTTGCTGGCTTGGTCCCTGATCACTCGGTTCACTTTCCACATTTTTGACTTTGGAGACAACTTTTTGGTGGATTTGAGATGTTTTTGTAGTGCCTAAGTAAATTTCCAAGATTTTGTCAAAGTTTCATTAAGTTTCGGTGGTTTCAGAACTTTCCCTTTGGAACTCCCTCCCTCTTTACCTGTTCTGAAACATTTATGGACCCCTAATGGTCCACTTTCCACTTTTTTGACTTTGGGGAAAACTTTCTGGTGGATTTGGGATGCTTTTGTGGTGCTTAAGTGAACCACCAAGGTCTTGTCAATGTTTTGTTAAGTTCTGGTGGTTTCAGATCCCTCCCTCTTTAACTATTTTGAAACATCCATGGAACCCCAATGGTCTACTTTCCACAATTTTGACTTTGGGGAAAACTTTCTTGTGGATTTGGGATGTTTTTGTGGTGCCTAGAAGTGAACTGCCAAGGTTTTGCCAACATTTTGTTAAGTTTTAGTGGTTTCAGAACTTTCCCTCTGGAACTCCCTCCATATTTGGTTGTTTTAAAACATCTGTGGACCCCCCAACAGTCTGCTTTCCACATTTTTGACTTTAGAGAAAACTTTTTGGTGGATTAGGGATGTTTTTGTGGTGCCTAAGTGAATTGCCAAGGTTTCCTCAATGTTTCCTTAAGTTTCAGTGGTTTTGGAACTTTCCCTTCGGAACTCCCTCCCTCTTTGGCTGTTTTGAAACATTCGTGGACCGCCAACAATCCACTTTCCACATTTTTAACTTTGGGGACAAGTTTCCTATGGATTTGGGATGTTTTTGTGGTGCCTAAGTGAACTGCCAAGGATTTTTCAATGTTTCATTAAGTTTCTGTGGTTTCAGAACTTTCCTTCCAGAACCTGATCCCTCTTTGGTTGTTTTGAAACATCCATGGACCCCTAACAGTCCACTTTCCACATTTTTGACTTTGGGGAAAACTTTCTAGTGGATTTGGGATGTTTTTGTGGTGCTTAAGTGAACTGCCAAGGTTTTGTCAACATTCTATTAAGTTTCGGTGGTTTCAGAACTCTGGCCCTCTTTAACTGTTTTGGAGCATCCGTGGAGCCTTGGTGACCTAACCCCTCCATGGCCATTTTTGAGACTCCACCCCTTTGTCGCCATATGGGACTTTCCTTCTGGGCTGCCGTGTGCTCATTGACTTTTCAAAAGGGTGGTGACCCTCCGGCTTTCCCCTTCCAAGCTTTCAAAATTTTCAAATGAGTCCAATGTTAAGGTAGTTTTTTTGGGCATTCTTCCTTCCCCTTTTCCCATGTGCTATAATTAATTTTTTTTGGTTTTGCTAAGTTTTGTGAGGTTCGGGAACTTCCCTTCCAATTTACTGTCCCTCGTTCACTGCCCACCCTCTTGGGCCTGCATTAATGTTTATGGTCCAAATGATCTCCAAATATGAATATTATGATCTTTTGACGATGCATTGATGGATATAATAAGGATTTTACAAAATTTGATTAATGTTTTCATTGATTTGTGTATGAAAGCACTTATGAAACTTCATGTATGCAGGATTCAAGGAGCCTACTACAGGTCCATTAGGAGAGCCATTGAGAAAGATGAACAAGGAGTTCGCATAGCTCTTGTCACCATTCATTTCATGTTCGCCTCTCCCCCTAGCACCCACCAATAGGTTCGACGTTAGAAGAAGGTTTGTGGCAAGGAAGTTAAGGACAAAAATGCAAGGGGGTGGCCTTGAAGAAATCATAAGGGAGGTGTCCACCCAAATCAGGGGCAACCAATCTATTGATGCCAATCGTCAACAG
Source organism: Sequoia sempervirens (assembly GCA_007258455.2). Lineage (NCBI taxonomy): Eukaryota > Viridiplantae > Streptophyta > Pinopsida > Cupressales > Cupressaceae > Sequoia > Sequoia sempervirens. Next base: position 444,887,738 of record VDFB02193867.1, read on the forward strand.
ACTTGTTTGATCCAAGGAAGAACACTGCAAGTATATCAAGTAAGAAGAAAAATTTCAGGCAGTTTCAACTATGGTAAAAGGGAAATTAGGTAAATGAAAAAATTGCTACAACACCTAAGCACTAGATGACAAAACAGGGAAAAGGCAAAGATGTATTTTAAATTGATGGATAATAGGGGGTAGGTGAAACACTAATGTAAATCAAATCTGGGACTCTCATTGTGAATTAATCCTCACCATTCATTTCGGATTTGGAAAACTATAAATAGGGGCTTGCCCCTCATTTGTAAAGGGTTGGAGAGCTATTGTTAAAAATATTTGCCACAATAGAAGACAACATTGTATGATTTTATGGATGTTCTCTTTGATTTTTCTCATCCTGCATGCATGGTTTTACCTTCTATGTTAATTTTAGTATTAGTTTCTTGAATGGATATCATGATAGTGTTGTTGTTATAGTATTTGATGAGCTTCCAACCTATACTTTTAGTACTTGTTGATAAAAAAACTGCTATGCAGAGTTAGCCTGGGCTTCTTTATGTCATTATTGTAACCTAGTTCAATTGCATGTCCATGATGTGTATGTGTAATTTGAAAATCAACAGACCTTAGAAGATTACACTAGTTTTGTGTAGCTATAGGTTTCTATTGGTAAAAAAAAACTCAGTTTAGGAAGCTTGTCTATTGTAGTAGTTGTTCATTTGTAGCTTAGGATTAGAACAACTTTCTTAACCCTTATCATTTTTCTATTTCTTTTAATCCTTGGTTAGAGTAGGATCTCAAGCATCACCATGAAGCTAAATCAAATGAACTTGATAAGTTTTAGCTTGATTTTTTGAGTGGATAGCCACTGTTCATTCACTTCCAACACTATGAAATTGCATTTGCAAACCCAATTTCCCACACTTTGTAACTCATCCATAAGTTCGCCTTGTGATTCTAGCAAATCACATAAATCAGCTTAGATATTCCAAGCACTATCAAGACCTGACATTAGAGACCTTGGGATAGTGTTATGCAATCTAATTGTGGAAGATTGTCTTTCAAGAGAGGTAGTGCACCTATGCACTCCCTATGTTGAGAAGTGCATAAAAAACACACCAACAAAATTGGCACTAGAGGGAGGGCATAACATGTTGAGGCTACGAAGTTGAAAGTTGGAACTTTGAAAAGAGCACTTTCAAAGAAGAAAATCTAAGAGAAGGAGATGTCTTTTAATGCTAAAAAGTCAAAAAAATTTGAAGGCAAAAGAAGCTGAGTCAAAATGGAGCAACATGCACAAATTGACATCACTCAACTACATGTAGATTTGAACAAGAGACTGAAGAAGCCATTGCAAAAATTCATGTTGGAAGATAGATGTTGGATCCATTGCACTCATAGGCATAATGAACTAGGATGTCTCACATTCTTGAGAAGAATCAAAAGAGTATTGCAAGGAGAAATTCCCTTTTGGAAAATATACTAGCCTTTGGCTCCTAAAGACTCTAAGGAAGAATTGGAAACCACGGTAACCAAAGCATTTAAGGAGTTGATCTAGGAAAATTTGAGCAGTAAGGATGGACCAAGATTGGAGGAAGTACTAATGACAAGTTGTTGCAGATTTCACAATGCACCCCACTCTAAATTCACTTGCTCATCATGCACAAACATTATAAATCAAGCCAAGGGTTATTCAGACAAGTTAGAAAAACCAACTCTCGATGAGGAGAAGTTATCCAATGAGGTAGAACAACTGTCAACATCTGGAGGACATCACATTGAAGATGAACTAAGAAATTTGACATGAGCTAGTGTTGGGACAACAAACGTTGAAGCTAAAAATGAAAAGGAATAAGCTAGTTTTAGTAGGATAGTAGAACATTGTGATGAAAATTTAGTTGGAAGGGAGTTGGAAATCCTTTCCTCTATCAGCAAAGAGCAATCCTCTAATCTAGAAGATGAGTCATTGGAAATTGATGAATCAACAAAGTCTGCAACAGTGCATGTTGGGATAGCTAGCGAAGATGCTTAAGAATAGGAAGAAGAAAAGGTTGACAACCTTGGAACAATAGAAAATGACAATGAAGGTATAAGTGAAATCAGATTAGAAGACCTCCCCTTTATGAATGATACTGATAGAGGATTTGAAAATGTAGATTTGGAGGAGTGGGAGCAACCACTCGCCATGGCTGTCTACCATCAAGCTTCTTTTTCAAGTGATGATGAGGACCCAGTAGCGGAAAGATATGACTAGCTCGTCTCTAGATTAGCAAAGGATTGGTTTGAATTAAGATGTTAAGTGGATTTGGAGGTTTTGTTGCTACCAAATTGGTGCAGACTCCATGATTCATCACACTCTGAGTTTGCATGTAAGCTATGCAAAGAAGCCATTAAGCAAGTCAAAGAACAAGTGAGGTAGCCAAGCATACCACTTCCTGCAGTTGCTTCAAGGATGGAGCATGAAGACCAAGAGCTTGAACTAAGTGATGACTTAGCTAAAGGTAGGCCTCAAGAGGATGTTGGGGTAGCAATAGAAGAAGGACAACAATATAGTCTCAGACTTTTGAGCGATGAAGTAGATCAAGCAGGAATGTTGTCCACTAGTCACCAAGAAGTTCTTCCTCTTGAAGAGCAGTTGTGTCCCATGGATGATGGGATTTTTGGTGAGTCTTTGGAGGGAAATTGTGTAGTAGAATTTGGTCCCCTTGATGAGGTGACATCAATTGATGATTTATTTCCATTGGGAGTTGCACTATCGAGGTATGCTCATGTCGAGGAAGAGCACATCTTAGAAGATGGTAGCAATGAATACATACTCCTTGAGCCCCCGAAGAGTGATGCACTAGAGTTTCCAGATTGGGAGAGGAGCTCCTTCTCCATTTACAACAATAGTGAGCAAGAGGAAATGAGTGAACCTCATGATGAGATGCATGAACAACAAAGGGAAGAAGGCAAAGGTGGGGGTATTTTGATGGCTTCAAATAAGTATGACATAATTGACCAACTACAAGACGCAACTAGAAGTCCTTCTGCCATGAACATTGTTGATCCTCCTTCATATTTAGGGAGTTGTAATAGGACAGATGAATGCATGTCATTATCCCATGACATTGAACATCATAAAAAGGTGGTTGATAATTGGGGAAGGAGACAAGACAACATGCTGCCCCTTGAGGACAACAAACAAGTGGATCCCAAGTTTGCAGACGATCAATGTGGAGAAGCATTTATTTTTGAAGAACTTCCAATTGGGACTGTAGGTCCCGTTGGTAGATTGGAAAAGCTATTTTTTGCCTCATTCTCCCAGCCTTATGTGAGCTTAATGTACGAAGTGTTGCACCCTCCACTGCGCCCGCTCGAGGTTGCCGATGCAACGATCAATGATGTTGTGCTTACTCTCAACTATCCAACACTTCCATCTCCATATGATGACATCCAGGTTCTATCCTTCCTCGCCCCTATTATTTCTCATAATTGTAGTTATTATTTTGATTATGGGAATGAGGGAAAATAAACATGTTTATGGATTAACTATGAGTTCAATGAGCGTCCTCAATTGCTGATTTTTCATGATGAGGTGATTGAAATTGAGTGTTGCAATGTTGAACTTTCTTTTTCTAAATATAAAGATAAGTTTGCATGGTTAAGAACGATAACGATTGCCCATTTGCTTGTGCATGCATTACAAAATCTAGTGAATGTTAATGTCAGCTTGCCCTACCTAAACATAGTGCTTTGTAAATATCTTTGTACATAGCTCGTTTTGAGTAGTATAGGTTTTCTATAGATACTCTGCTTTCCTGCTTTCCTTAGGTTAGTTGGTTTGATGTAGGTTGCTCACTTTGTAGGTTGTTTTCTTTCGATTTGCTAGTACTTTACTCAAAGTCCCTCTGCTTATAGTTGTGCACATTTGTGTGCACAACAACCATACTTATTGCCTAGGCTTGTTCTACGTATTTCTTTATCAAACTCTAATCAAGTCTTTAGAGTGGATGGTGAAGGTCTTCTGTTAGTGTCAAGTGATTTGGGTGTTTGATTCAAAGAGGATAAGTTGTTGGTTTAGTTAGACTCTGACATATTCTAAAATCTTACAACTCTTACACATCTTAAGAATCTGACAATAACTGTAGGGCTATTTGCGAAGTCTAGTTAAGTGAATAATCTAAAATTTTTCTCTAGTGCCATTGTGATTCTTAGCCCTGAGCATGAGTTTCAATGCTTGTGGGTTGAAATAAAAGAGCTAAAAAGAGAAAAGAAAGAAAGAAAGTAAACATTGAAAATATTAAAAGAAAGAGAAAATTAAACTTTTCAGGGGTATCTGAGCAACTTTATCGAGGCTATGGACACCCGACCGGTAGTAGAGCAATGTTCAGGAGAATCATATTAACAACATCATCGAGGCTATGGATGCCTAACTAGCAGCGAGGCAATGTCTCATATGCTTTTGGAGTTAGATTAAACTACATAGCTTGACTTGATGGAGCTTGGGTTCTTGTAGCAACTGAAGGATGGGAATTAACACAATTGTACACACTTGGATTTTCAACATATTGAAGGTTGGGTTGGCTAGTGGTTGTGATTCTTTGGTTGAGCATCTGGTTTATTTTCCCTAGCATGAAGGTTAGAACTAGAGATTCTCGGTTTGTGATTCCAGTTTGCCATCAAAATGCTTTGGAGCATTTCCTTAGCTAGTCACCATTTGTTGTGCATGTTTTGCACAAATGCCCTGTTATAGGTAGGGACCCATTTTTTTCACTCTCGATAGGTTGCTTTGCTCCTGTCTTGTTTTGCGTGCCCCATTTTCCAAGCCCAAATTGGTCATGTGCCTTAAAACGATCAATTCCCCCTACCCAAATTCACCTACTTGGGGTATTCAAATCCAAGGAGAAATAAAGTCCCTCGTCCCTTTTTTGCCCTTTGTCTTGTTCTTGCTGACTTGGTCCTTGATTGCTCAATCTGCTTTCCACATTTTTGACTTTGGGGACAACTTTTTGGTGGATTTGGGATGTTTTTTGTGGTGCCTAAGTGAACTATCAAGGTTTCATCAATGTTTTGTTAAGTTTCAATGGTTTCAGAACTTTCCCTCTAGAACTCCCTCCCTCTTTGGCTATTTTGAAACATCCGTAGACTCTCGATGGTCTAATTTCCACATTTTTAACTTTGGGGAAAACTTTATGGTGGATTTGAGATGTTTTTGTGGTGCCTAAGTGAATTGCCAAGGTTTTGTCAATGTTTTGTTAAGTTTCGGTGGTTTAAGGACTTTCCCTCCTAAACTCCCTCTCTCTTTGGTTGTTTTGAAACATCCATGGACCCCCGATGGTTTGCTTTCCACATTTTTTACTTTGGGAAAAACTTTTTGGTGGATTTGGGATGTTTTTGTGGTGCCTAAGTGAACTGTGAAGGTTTTGTCAATGTTTTGTTAAGTTTTGGTGGTTTTGGAACTTACCTCCAAAAATCTCTCCCTCTTTGGCTATTTGGAAACATCTGTGGACCCCCAACAGTCCGCTTTCTACATTTTTGATTTTGGGGAAAAAAATTTGGTGGATTTGGGATGTTTTCATGGTGCCTAAGTGAACTGTCAAGGTTTCATCAACATTTCATTAAGTTTCGGTGGTTTCAAAACTGACCCTCCAGAACTCCCTCCCTTTTTGGCTATTTTAAAACATTTGTAAACCCTGATGGTCCACTTTCCACATTTTTTATTTTGGGGAAAACTTTTTAGTGGATTTGGGATGTTTTTGTGGTGCCTAAGTGAACTGCCAAGGTTTCATCAACGTTTTGTTAAGTTTCAGTGGTTTCAAAACTTTCCCTCAAGAACTCCCTCCCCCTTTGGCTATTTTGAAACATCTGTGGACCCCAAATAGTCCACTCTCCACATTTTTTTACTTTGGGGACAAGTTTCATATGGATTTGGGATTTTTTGTGGTGCCTAAGTGAACTTCCAAGGTTTTGTCAACGTTTCGTTAAGTTTTGATGGTTTTAGAACTATCCTTCCAAAAATCCATTCCTCTTTGGCTATTTTGAAACATTCGTGGACCCCCAACGGTCTGCTTTCCACATTTTTAACTTTTGGAAAAATTTTCTGGTGAATTTGGGATTTTTTTCTAGTGCCTAAGTGAACTACCAAGGTTTCATTAATGTTTCATTAAGTTTTAGTGGTTTTGGAACTTTCCTTCCAGAACTCCATCCCTCTTTGGCTATTTTGAAACATTCGTGGACCCTCGACGGTCTGTTTTCCACAATTTTGAATTTGGGGAAAACTTTATGGTGGATTTGGGATGTGTTTGTGGTTCCTAAGTGAACTGCTAAGGTTTTGTTAATGTTTCGTTAAGTTTCGGTGGTTTCAAAACTTCGTCCCTCTTTGGTTGTTTTGGAACATCCGTGGAGCCTCAGTGACCCAGCCTCCAAGACCTAGCCCCTTTGTGGCTGTTTCTAGGACTCCACCCCTCCATCACTGTCTAGTACTTTCCTTCTAAGTTGTGTGCTCATTGACTTTTCAAAGGGGTGGTGACCCTCCGACTTTCCCCTTCCAAGCTTCCAATTTTTTCAAATGAGTCCAATGTTAAGGAAGTTTTTTGGGCACTCTTCCTTCCCCTTTTCCCATGCATTATAATTGAAAAATATTGGTTTTGCTAAGTTTTATGAAGTCTGGGAACTTCCCTTATGATTTGTTGTCCCTCATTTGCTGCCAACCCTCTTAGACCCACATTAATGTTTATGTTCCAAATGAGCTCCAAATATGAATATTATGATCTTTTGATGATGCATGGATGGATCTAACAAGAAATTTGCAAGATTTGACTAATGTTTTCCTTGATTTGTGTATGAAATCACTTATGTCACTTCATGTATGCAAGATTCAAGGAGCCTACTGCGGGTCTATTAGGAGACCCATCGAGAAAGCTGAATAAGGAGTTTGCATAGCTCCTGCCACCATTCATTTCATGTTCACCTCTCCCCCTGGCACCCGCCAACAGGTTCAGAGTTAGAAGAAGGTTTGTGCCTAGGAAGTCAAGGACAAAAATGCAAGGGGGTCACCTTGAAGAAAGCATAAGGGAATTGTCCACCTGAATAAAGGGAAACCAATCCATTAATGCCAATTGTCAATGGGCTCGTTGATGCAAGGAAGAACACTACAAGCACATCAAGTAAGAAGGCAACTTTTTGGTAGTTTCAACTATAGTAAAAGGGAAATCAACTAAATGATGAAATTGCTACAACACCTAACCACGAGATGAAAAATTAGGAAAAAGACAAAGATGTATTTTAAAATTGCTAGATAATGGGGGGTAGGTGAAACCCTAATGTAAATCAAATCTGGGACACTCATTGTGAATTAATCCTAGCCATTCATTTGGGCTTTGGAAAACTATAAATAGGGGCTTGCCCCTCATTTGTAAAGGTTTGGAGAGGTATTTTTAAAAGCATTTGTAGCAATAGAAGAAAACATTGCATGATTTTATGGATGTTCTCTTTGATTTTGCTCATCGTGCATGCATGGTTCTACCTTCTATGTTAATTTTAGTATTAGTTTCTTGAATGGCTGTCATGATGGTGTTGATGTTATAGTATTTGATGAGCTTCCAACCCATATGTTTAGAACTTGTTGATGGCAAGCTGTTGTGTAAAGTTAGTTTGAGCTTCTTTATGTCATTGCTACAATCTTGTTCAATTACATGTTCATGATGTGTATGTGTAACTTGAAAATCATTAGACCTTAGAAGATTGCATTGGTTTTATGTAGCTGTAGGTTTCTCTTGGTCAAGCAAAACTCATTTTAGAAAGCCTATCTATTGTAGCAGCTACCATTGTTACTATTTATTCGTAGCTTAGGATTGGAACAAGTTTTTGAACCCTTATCCTTTTTCTATTTCTTTTAATCCTTGGTTAGAGTAGGATCTCAAGCATCACCATGAAGATAAATTAGATGAACTTGATGAGTTTCAGCTTGCTGTTTTGAGTGGATAGCCACTGTTCATTCACTTCCAACACTTTGAAACTGCATTTGTCAACCCAACTCCCCATACTTTGTAACTCATCTATAAGTCTAACTCGTGATTCTAGCAAATCACAAAAAATTAACTAAGATATTCCAAGAACTGTCAAAACCTGACATTAGAGACCTTGGGATAGTGTTCTGTAATCTGATTGTGGAAGATTGTTCTTTAAAGAGAGGTAGTGCACCTATGCACTTCCTGTGTTGAGAAGTACATAAAAAAAAAATCAACACATACCACTCCCAGTGCACACCATTGTTTTATCCAAATTGAATGCAATACCATACAACCAGGGGAATTCTCCAGTTTCTTTTGAGAACAGGGTCCTCCACTATACAAATTGATGTAGGTGTGGACGTTAAAAGCCCAATTATGTTACCTCTGCATAACATCAAAATGGATTTACCTTACTTGAATGGATTTTGGCTCAAATAAAAACATCAATACTTCCATAATATTACCCCAACTTCAGTCCCACAAAATATGATAAAATGTTCGAATTAAATTCAAAAGCAACATGTAACTTGTTGAGTGTAGCATATGCCCAATAGATGAGGACCATTGAAAGTCCCATGTGATTTTATGGATTAGTGATACTCATGATCATGGAAAATAAGAAAATTTTAATCAAATAAATGGATATTTACTAAATTCTATTGAATTTCCTAAATTTTTTCCTAAGTGTGCCTAAAGTGAACTTGTTGATGAAAATTTGAAAACTTTGTCAATGGTACAAAGATAATAAACATAAGAGAGAATAAAATTGATATGCTAAACTCAGGAGCTTGAAATTTTTGAGTAATTCTTCTATGTTTGTCATGCACTATAACCACATGTTGCTTTGGGACTTGACCTGCTATTCTTGGATTGGATGGTATTCCACTTTCCTGAAGCACTGTTAAAGCTCTTATTTTGCAAATTGTGTTACCATTGATAATACTACATATACTTTTGCTTGAATTTTTGAAAGAGGTTTGGATTGTTGGCTGAGAAGAAATTCAAGAGCGATAAAGTTGTTGCAACAATCAGGCCATGGATATTGTCAAATCAATAGAAAAAGGTAATAACAAGAGAAAGTCGATGAGGAGATGGCATTATCTTGAATTGGGAATATATGGGTAGTATTATCTCACCCAAACACGTCGTTAGCTTTATTTTATTATGCTATCAACCCTCCTATTAGTTCCCCTAATCATACAATGGGAACGTAGGATTCTTACACCCATTCCATCCCATCCTTTACCAAGCATCTTTAGCCTTCTGAAACCTTCCTTCCTTATTAAGACAATTCAAAAAAAATTATATGTCACCACATTGGGCACACAATGATCTTTGAGCATCTTGTCCCAAATCCTTAGAGCCTCATCAAGCTCACCCCACTTCTGAAACCCATCAATAAAAACATTAAAACAAATAGCATCAGCCCTACACCCATTTTCCCCCCATCAATTCTCATAATTTCACAACCTCATTAACTTTCCCATCCATAGAAAGTCCACTCGTGATAATCCCATAACTCATAACATTGTACACACAACCCTTGGCCTCCATTTTAGACAACAACCATCTATGCACCTCTTCAAATTGCTTTAGTTTGTAGAGAGCTTTGATTAAAATAATATATGTTTACAAATTAGGGTTTAACTTAACTATTTCCAAGTACGCATAAAATTGGGGTATTAAACAGAGATAATTAGACAAAATGAGCACTTTGAGAAGTGCATTGTAAGAGTGAATACCTAGTGTGAAATTGAATTAGGTCTCCATGTTTCTGAAGATTTCAATGGTGGGTTTTTCTCTACGAGATTCCGAGAAGGCTTTGAAGAGAGACAAAAATTTCCTCTATGCATAGGTATTGCTCTACCTACATTTGTAAGATAATTGCACTCATTTAGAAAATTGAATGATTTTGTTTTCAAAGAAATGAATACTTACATTGAAGAAACCTCCTGATAGTGTATAAAATCTCTAAAGCTCTAATCTTCTACTGTGCGAATGCCTGTGTGAGTGTCAAGAAATTAGGTAGCCAACAATGGAGGTAGGGATTAGTGGAGGTGGTTTGATTAAGCACCTACCATGAGAGAACTAAAGAATGGAGGTAGTTTGATGTTTCAAACTATTCCACATACTTATTCCCTAGACAACACCTCATACATTTTTATATAGATGAAATACTAGCATTGTAGTGGAATGCCTCTGGATGCAATAATCAAGATGGTAATTTTGCAATCTGGATGACATTAGTTATTTATAGCAGTTTAGTATAATTTAATAATAAAAATAAAATTAAGATAAAATATTTATGCTAAAATAATATATTTATATTTAGAAGATAATTTAAAAATATTTTATTTATTGTGAAATATCTAAATGTATATATAAAATCTATGTATATTATATAAGTTTTGCTGAAACTAATGTCATCTATTTATTCTATCTATATAAACATGTATTAAGTACAATATTAATAGTAAATTGAATTAAAAAAGTTAGTGATGATAAATTATTAATAATTTATATCAAATGGGACATTAGAATTCCAAATTCAATAATGAATAGACAATTTATAACTTGTTAGTAAATCATAACAATGTCATTTGCATTTGATTCTAAAATATTGTTGAGGATTAAAACTTTGTACTATTAGATACAATTTTTGAATTTCATTTGTCTAATATTGTAATGATGAAAAACAGATCTTCATGACATTTCCTATTTAGTCATATGCCTAATTTAGGGTAGTTCTTTAATGTACTCATATAGCTACATATTGAAATTTTTTATGCATAGTTCAACCTACACACTTAGCCTTGCTTGAACCTTTCCCTATGCATATTGCTTAATCCTATGCTCAAATACACATTGTAATTCTAGTCCAATTGATTCATTTTCCTTATTCTAATAATTAAACTAATTTTTATCCATAATTCAATCCTATCAAACGTAGTTCCAACCTTATTGTCTCATGTAGGTCATGTCCATGGGTACAAGGTGTAGTGTCATAAATTACACCAAGTGGTAATTTCACACCTATGCATTTAGACCCACCTCATTTATGACAAAACCTATAAGTTGGAATTCCACAATTGTGACTTCACATGCAATAATGATGAAGCACTAGTAGCTTGTGTGTATGATCTTTGTGTAGTTTTGGTCAGACACTAACCTGACATGTAGATTTTTGTGCAATCCACTAGCATCCCCACACTTTCTAAGATTCAAATCTGAATATTTTGTATCATTTATCCATGCATTTTTTATAGCAATAAGGACATGTGTGTAATGGGTCCTCCCACTCATCCAACTTAACAAAAATCCATTTCACTCTTATCTTGAGGAGAAGGAAAGAGGCTCTGAAAATTAGAAGGATTTCTCTTGCTCTCAAACTCTCTCACACAACAATCAAGGCTCCTCTAGCTTACAAGTTTATCACATCTATCAATTCAAGAGGGGATCCTTAGGATGTTGGTAATACTCTTTTATCATTTTATCTTATCTAATATTGTATACATAATGTTCTCTTTATTTATCTGATTATATTCATGATAGGGGTTCTCCTCCTTTATGGGGTTTATTTCTATCACATGTATTTACTTTGTGTATTTTAAATCTATCTCGATCCTACCTAGCTATTCATGGAGGTGGAAACACTAAAATGGGGTTTTGATTGAGGCAAGCCCCTAAACAACCCTCAATATCTTTCATATTGTGTTTCTGTGTAGATGAATAGATTTGTTGAACTACATATTCTAGATTCAATATTTTTACTATATGTTTCATTTGAGATGACAATGAGACATGTAGACGTCCACATGATGTGCTAGCATCTATGATTGAGAGTAAATTTACTTGAAGGTATTATCTGTGGATTTTTTCCTTTTGTTTTTGTATACCAGGGAACTTATTTATGTCATTTAATCCCTCAATTAAGTGATTTTAATATGAACTCATTATTTAAAACTTAGTGTCAATATTGATTAAATTTTGTAAACATTCTTCATCATTTATCTTGTCACCCGAGCAGTGTATTTTGAGGTAATTAAGGGATATTCTATCATTAAGTCCCCATACTATTAAGAATAGTGAATCTCCTCCATTACATTTTAGTGAACTTGACATGAAGGAAATCATGTTGAATCTCTTTCTTCAAATTTTTAATGTTTTTGATAATACATTTTTAGATAAATTTTTTTATATGTTAGATGATGCCTTGGATGATTTCTTAGAGGCATGTCCTTCTACTCAAAAGTATGTTAAGCAAACTTATCCACTAAAACCTTCTTCTCAAGTTGAGAAACCTATAAATTTAATTGGTCTTTGCCACCCCTCAAAATCTTAAGCAATTAGTAATTTATGTGACTCCTACTAGCCCTCCTCCTAAAAGGATTCATTATAATTGTGGGGTTCCTATCGAAGGTGATATACCAAACCTTTACATGAGATTAATGTAATCTAAGGCTCTCTTATAGAGTGATAATCCATACTTATAATACTAGAAGGAATCATCAAAATTTTAATCAACCTACTTATTTACCAATTTCTCAACTAGGCCTTCCTAAAGCACCTAGACCTATAGCTAAGCAATCAAGTGAGTATGATCTTATTGAGCAACTTCATGTTACTCTTACCAAGTTATCACTTTGGGATTTGCTTCAACTACTTTAGTTTAATACCATGGTATGCTCGAGGAATCCTTGTAAAAGATTATTTTTCCTTCATTTTCTAGGTTAGAAGATGTTAATGAATTGATAGATCATATTTGTGGACACTGAAAAAGGATGCTTCACTTCCTTATCCACACAAAATGGGGATAAGGAGAGGGATTCAATTTCACAATGTTCACATTCAAGAATACCTTAGAGATATCAACCCAATGAGGGATCTAAGAGATCTAGCTATAAGATATCCTTGGAGATGAATGAGATAAGAAAGGGGTTAACCATCAAGTGTAAACTTGGAAAATACAAATTGTTTGAAAACATAGTGTGATATGCAAAAAGACCTAAAAATACAAGTAGAATGTAAACAAAAAATTATGAAACTAGAAATGTGAACCTAGGAAGTTGAAGAAGGAAAGATGGAGCCCTAAAATCCTTAAGAATTCACTGTTGATGCCAACTGAGACTCATATGCCAAGTTGGGTGAATTAACTTAGTTTTAGGAAGATTGTGCTATAATAGGTTTTAAAAAAATGGGTACTTAGATCTGCAAAATTCCTATTTAGGAATAGGCAATAGGACTCATTCTCCAATAGTGGAGAATCAGTCCACCTTTGGATTTTTGAAAATTCAAAACAAGAAATTGTAGCCCTCAGTCTGCTTTTCTGCTCCTGATTCAGATCTGGGTCCTAAACAACAAAATTTAGCCTGTAAATCTTCTCCAAGCTTCTCTCAGGAATTTGACAACTTTGACTTGTTTTGATCACTTTTACAATCTTAAATTCTTGATAAATTTGCAACCTAGCTTTGTAAATCACACACAAGAAGAGGGAAAAATGTTGAGTTAGTGAATAGGGATTTGTCTTGGTCAAACCCCTTATTGGTAATTAAACCCTTGAAATGAAATGAAATAGAATGGAGAATGATGAATGAAAAAATAATGATGTTGCAACTCACCAAACCATAGCAAATAAGGTGTTTCAAACATGTAAGTATTGGCTCCAATGGATGAAGACTTGGAATCTAGCTTAATGTTGATAGATCTTGCATGTAGTGCTTGCTTAAATCACACAATCCCATATCACAAATGTTATCTCTAAAACAACATGATGCAAATAATCTTTGACATGATGAATGATGCTTGAAATTTCTCTTGATTTTTTGATAATCTACCCTTGAAATGCCTTGAATTCTCTTGTGAATGCTCAAATGCTCTGGTGAACTCTAGAATGCTTGATCAACTTGCTAAGTATGAAAATGAGGGAAAGAAGCTTGTATTTATAATCATTTATGCAATAATTCTCAAAATTACAACATCACATACTGACCTTAGATCTTGGAGAAAAAAAACCAACCCAAATTTTGAATTAAATTTGAGTTTTGAGTTAAAGGGGACTCATTTTCCACCTTGACCGAAGGGGTCCCACCTAAGGGGACTTCTTTTCCCATAATGGTGAATGAGTCCCATCTTAGGAATTTGAGGTGGGTTTTGGGATTTTGATGTTTTAAATGATATTTATCAAGATTATTCTTAAAAATACACATAAATAAGGCCTATTGATGCAAAATGGGGCCAATTAAAGCATAAGAAAGTCAAATTATTAATGAAAAACCTAGAAAAGTGTGAAATTATGTTACAACACTTTGAAAAAAGACTTGGTAAATAATGAAAAGAGGTTATTTAGGTGAAATACATTAAAAAAACCCTAGAAAAGTGTGAAAGTATGTTACAACACTTTACAATAGTTAGGTAAAGTACCATTTGAATCCTTTTAGTTCACAAGCACCCAAGACCTAATGTAAATGTGTTATCCACATTACAACTTTAAATCAAAGCAAAATTAAGCCAAAATCACAAGGAGGGACCAAACAAGACAAAAAAGTAGAAGGGTTACATTTTTAGTTTCCACATTTAGTCCCCACTTTAGTGAAAGGATAAACCTACTTCAAATCCGCACTAAAGCAAACCAACACACATTAAGAGGGGTTCCAATGAACCAATGCTAGCAAGATGGGATGAAAAAAACCAAGAGGGGTGATCAAGCCTCCAGGATTAGGATCCCATGACAAACCAACACAAGCACAAGGGAACA
>VDFB02193867.1:444902567-444944736 GCA_007258455.2 Sequoia sempervirens
GCATGCTTGTTCTGGAAATTGTGAGCGGTAGGAAGTATATTGATCCTAAACTTCCAGAACATATGGAACTCCTTTTAGAATGGGTAAGCTTATTAATTATCTAGATTCAGATTTTTTTTAAAGAGAAATTATTTAGATTTCTGTAATTATTTAAAAACTTTTTACATTGACCACAATGCAATTGCAAAAGAAAGCATTCTTGATACAACTCTTTCTCAACTGGACTGGCCCCCATCAGCAACTCTTTCTCTTTTAAAGTGGTCAACAATGAACAGTGTGAAGGCACATGAATATTGGGTGGAACTCCCTTTTCAATTACATTACTCTGGAAGATCACTGTTGAAGAACCTTTCCTCATTAGGCGTACTAATGAAGCCTTGGATATATATAAATGCAGGCATGGAGTCTATACGAGAAAAACGAGGCATTTAGCATGGTAGACTCAAGATTAATGGAAGAAGAACCAGAGGTGAATAAGGAAGAGATATTAAAGGTAATACAGATTGCCCTCCTGTGCACACAGGGAGGTCCTGAGTTGAGGCCATTAATGTCCAAAGTGGTGTCCATGCTCACAACCAATACAGAGATTTTCGATCAGCCCACTGAACCAGCTTTTATTAACAACACCACTGCAAGCGGACTGGATTCGACTAATGTTGAGTGGATGGTAGCTCCATCGGCAACATCATCACACGCTACCGTATCCATCTCTCTAGAACCACGCTAAGTCAACAAATTCGGGCTGCTGCCTCCAAATGCCTTTCGGTTTGATTCCTTCGTTGACGTTTCGAACGCATTGATTACGATTGATGTGACTGCCACTTTGTGGATGACTCAGCTTGCTGTTTTTCCTCAAGTACTTGTGGTTTTATTAAAAGATATAGGCTATTGGTATGATTCCATCCAAGATGGATTCTGTAAATATATAATTAGCTTAGTTATTTTATTCAATAATATATTTAATTTACCATGAGGGATATTTTAGTGGAGCAGTCTGATTTTTGAGAGTGGAATGCTTGCATTCTTTTACAGAAAGGAGTAAGAAATTTAATATACATAGACTTACAAGCATACACAACGAAAACAAATTGAGCTTATAGATAGTATAATGAATACATTAAAAAAAGTTTTGTACAACATGAGTCGTTTTTCAAAAATCCATATGAAACTTGTTAGTTGCATTTTTACAAAGTTTTAAGCTTGATTTATGTTTATAGACGTCAAAATGAATACATTAAAAAAAAATTTGCACAACATGAGTTGTTTTTCAAAAATCTAGGTGAAACTTGTTAGTTGCATTTTTAGTTCAATTTGCATATACCTACATTGTGAGTTGTAGATATATTTTGCTACAAAAGCATTTTGAAACTCCTGACGTGCTTCAACAAGCGACAAAAAGCAAGAATCCAATATTGCAACTTCCACATAATGTAAGGAAAGAATTTTTATTTTTTTGTAAACATGAGAGATCTTTATGATTAATTATGTCCATTTAAATAAGCGTTGAAAATAATTTAAAGGTGTCAACATACATTTACTGTATTTTTAGTATAATATTTTATTTTGAAAGGGCACAATAATATATATTTCGACTAAAAAAATTATATTATTATTTATTAAAAATGTAGTAAGCATAGTGTAAAAAAGTATTTCTACTAAATATACTATTTAATTTGACTTAAACATGATTGATTCATTAAAATAATATTGTTTACTTGCTATAGTTGTATATGCTATTAATACATCTATCCATCAGTGTGGCAGTGAAGCAGGTCTTCCCTCTTCCATCAGGGATTAGATCCCCAACTTGCTTTTTGGTTTGGTTTAGCCCATTTCCTACAACAATTCAAGCAACACATCTTTCTAATGATAATTTAGTTTTGGTTTGTATTGGCTAAGAATTCCCACACAATATTCTAAAGTTGTCAATTTTAGACATTATATGATATATTTGAAATAAAATTGCAGCAGGTCTCTAGAAAATTTTTAAGGTACCCATTTCTAATTGATCATAGCAGCTTTCATATATTTTAGGTAAAGGTCCTCAACAAACCCATCATTTACCCATAAAAAATGAAATAAATAAAAAATGCAACAAAGTAGCAAAGACCCTTAAAAGTTAGTTAAGTTGAGTAATACCAACCTTTACCCTTTTCTCTAAATTACCAATATTTGCAAAAAACATCAAAATTGGAAAATATTAATAATTTTTTTTCACAAAAACTTGCATAAAACATAAAGAACCCTAAGTTCAACTATGAAAAAAATGGAGAATGGTACCCTGCAAGCACAAAAAAAAGACGTCATTTCTCCTTCAAGTGCTACATTAACGTATCCTTTTTTGCATGACCCCTCAATCAAAACCCCACAATTAACAACATCTGAGCTACTACCACCTTTCTTACACATACCCTGCCATAACTCAGTTGTCTATGTCATCTTACCTACACTACATAGTCCCCTGATCAATACATTATAAGTGAAAACACTTACACCACATACATTGCCAACAATATTCCTCCACACTCTAAAATCTTCATCCACCATACCCTCCTTGCAAAACCCATTAATTAAAGTATTATAAATCACCACATAGACAATTATTTTTGAAACTAAGATTGAACATGTCTTTATTTATGTTTAAAAAAATTTATACTAAAATAATAGTCTATAATGCCAGGCAATGGTGACATGGAAAATCAATTTCCTTATAATGATCCACCTTCAAGCCTAGTAAAACATGCTCCCTATGTCAAAACCACTATGCCAATGCAAGTCTAAAATGTTAGATGAAATTCATTAGAATTTTAAATCCCTTAATCATTGTTCTCGCCCAAAAGGTGTTCTAAACTTCTAAGCTTGATGGCACATTCCTAGTTTTTAACAGATGTCAAGATTGATAGTGCATTGCCCATAATTAATGGCAGGGTTGGTGTTTCAATTCACCTATAAAAAAAACTCCTAAAGAAAACCCATTCAAGAAAATCATAAATGATTATACCATTTGTCATTTTAGGTTCAAACTGTGCACCAACCAAATTTAAAAAATGTTAGCCTATATATCATTTTCATTGAAAGAAATGACATGTTGGCTATGAATTGAAACAAAACTCTTAGGAAAGTAGTAGAATATTATGGGTTGTATATTAGCTAATGAGTTTTAGATTCAAAATATTGCACACACATTTTGATAAAGCTCACTGAGCTCACAACACAACATACTGTTGTGCATGTTTTGCACACACGCCCTGCCGTAGGCAGGGACCCCCTTTTTTCTCGCTCTTAATAGGCTGCTTTGCTCTTGTCTTATTTTGTGTGCCCCATTTTCCAAGCCCAAATTGGTCATGTGCTTTCAAGTGATCAAATTCCCCTACCCAAATTCACCTACTTGGGGTATTCAAATCCGGGGAGAAATAAAGTCCCCCATCCCTTTTTTGCCCTTTGTCTTGTTCTTCCTGGCTTGGTCCCTGATCACTCGGTTCACTTTCCACATTTTTGACTTTGGAGACAACTTTTTGGTGGATTTGAGATGTTTTTGTAGTGCCTAAGTAAATTTCCAAGATTTTGTCAAAGTTTCATTAAGTTTCGGTGGTTTCAGAACTATCCCTTTGGAACTCCCTCCCTCTTTACCTGTTTTGAAACATTTGTGGACCCCCAATGGTCTGCTTTCCACTTTTTTGACTTTGGGGAAAACTTTCTAGTGGATTTGGGATGTTTTTGTGGTGCTTAAGTGAACTGCCAAGGTTTCGTCAATGTTTTGTTAAGTTCTGGTGGTTTCAGATCCCTCCCTCTTTAGCTGTTTTGAAACATCCATGGAACCCCAATGGTCTGCTTTCCACATTTTTGACTTTCGGGAAAACTTTCTGGTGGATTTGGGATATTTTTGTGGTGCCTAAGTGAACTGCCAAGGTTTTTCCAACGTTTCGTTAAGTTCCAGTAGTTTCAAAACTTTCCCTCTGGAACTCCCTCCCTATTTGGTTGTTTTGAAACATCTGTGGACCCCCCAACGGTCTACTTTCCACATTTTTGACTTTAGGGAAAACTTTTTGGTGGATTAGGGATGTTTTTGTGGTGCCTAAGTGAACTGCCAAGGTTTCGTCAACGTTTCCTTAAGTTTCAGTGGTTTTGGAACTTTCCCTTCAGAACTCCCTCCCTCTTTGGCTGTTTTGAAACATTCATGGATCCCCAACAATCCACTTTCCACATTTTTAACTTTGGGGATAAGTTTCCTATGGATTTGGGATGTTTTTGTGGTGCCTAAGTGAATTGCCAAGGATTTGTCAATGTTTCGTTAAGTTTCGGTGGTTTCAGAACTTTCCTTCCAGAATTCGATCCCTCTTTGGTTGTTTTGAAACATCCATGGACCCCTAATAGTCCACTTTCCACATTTTTGACTTTGGGGAAAACTTTCTAGTGGATTTGGGATGCTTTTGTGGTGCTTAAGTGAACTGCCAAGATTTTGTCAACATTTTATTAAGTTTCGGTGGTTTCTGAACTCTATCCCTCTTTAGCTATTTTGGAGCATCCGTGGAGCCTTGGTGACTTGACCCCTCCGTGGCCATTTTTGAGACTCCACCCCTCCGTCGTCGTATGGGACTTTCGTTCCGGGCTGCCATGTGCTCATTGACTTTTCAAAAGGGTGGTGACCCTCAGGCTTTCCCCTTCCAAGCTTTCAAATTTTTCAAATGAGTCCAATGTTAAGGAAGTTTTTTTGGGCACTCTTCCTTCCACTTTTCCCATGTGCTATAATTAATTTTTTTGGTTTTGCTAAGTTTTGTGAGGTTCAGGAACTTCCCTTCCAATTTACTGTCCCTCATTCACTGCCCGCCCTCTTGGGCCCGCATTAATGTTTATGGTCCAAATGAGCTCCAAATATGAATATTATGATCTTTTGACGATGCATTGATGGATCTAACAAGGAATTTACAAAATTTGATTAATGTTTTCATTGATTTGTGTATGAAAGCACTTACGACACTTCATGTATGCAGGATTCAAGGAGCCTACTGCGGGTCCATTAGGAGACCCATTGAGAAAGATGAACAAGGAGTTCGCATAGCTCTTGTAACCATTCATTTCATGTTCGCCTCTCCCCCTAGCACCCACCAATAGGTTCGACGTTAGAAGAAGGTTTGTGGCAAGGAAGTTAAGGACAACAATGCAAGGGGTGGCCTTGAAGAAATCATAAGGGAGTTGTCCACCCAAATCAGGGGCAACCAATCTATTGATACCAATCGTCAACAGGCTTGTTTGATCCAAGGAAGAACACTGCAACTATATCAAGTAAGAAGAAAAATTTCAGGCAGTTTCAACTATGGTAAAAGGGAAATTAGGTAAATGAAAAAATTGCTACAACACCTAAGCACTAGATGACAAAACAAGGAAAAGGCAAAGATGTATTTTAAATTGATGGATAATGGGGGGTAGGTGAAACACTAATGTAAATCAAATATGGGACATTCATTATGAATTAATCCTCGCCATTCATTTGGGATTTGGAAAACTATAAATAAGGGCTTGCCCCTCATTTGTAAAGGGTTGGAGAGCTGTTGTAAAAAACATTTGCCACAATAGAAGACAACATTGTATGATTTTATGGATATTCTCTTTGATTTTTCTCATCGTGCATGCATGGTTTTACCTTCTATGTTAATTTTAGTATTAGTTTCTTGAATGAATATCATGATGGTGTTGCTGTTATAGTATTTGATGAGCTTCCAACCTATACTTTTAGTACTTGTTGATGAAAAACTGCTATGCAGAGTTAGCCTGGGCTTCTTTATGTCATTATTGTAACCTAGTTCAATTACATGTCCATGATGTGTATGTGTAATTTGAAAATCAATAGACCTTAGAAGATTACACTAGTTTTGTGTAGCTATAGGTTTCTATTGGTCAAGAAAAACTCAATTTAGGAAGCTTGTCTACTGTAGTAGCTGTTTATTTGTAGCTTAGGATTAGAACAACTTTCTTAACCCTTATCATTTTTCTATTTCTTTTAATCCTTGGTTAGAGTAAGATCTCAAGCATCACCATGAAGCTAAATCAAATGAACTTGATAAGTTTTAGCTTGATTTTTTGAGTGGATAGCCACTGTTCATTCACTTCCAACACTATGAAATTGCATTTGCAAACCCAGTTTCCCACACTTTGTAACTCATCCATAAGTCTGCCTGGTGATTCTAGCAAATGACATAAATTAGCTGAGATATTCCAAGCACTATCAAGACCTGACATTAGAGACCTTGGGATAGTGTTATGCAATCTGATTGTGGAAGATTGTCTTTCAAGAGAGGTAGTGCACCTATGCACTCCCTATGTTGAGAAGTGCATAAAAAACACACCAACAAAACTGGCGCTAGAGGGAGGGCATAACATGTTGAGGCTCTGAAGTTGAAAGTTGGCACTTTGAAAAGACCACTTTCAAAGAAGAAAATCTAAGAGAAGGAGATGTCTTTTAATGCTAAAAATTCAAAAAAAATTGAAGGCAAAAGAAGCTGAGTCAAAATGGAGCAGCATGCACAAATTAACATCACTCAACTGCATGCAGATTTGAACAAGAGACTAAAGAAGCCATTGCAAAAATTCACGTTGGAAGATAGATGTTGGATCCATTGCACTCACAGGCATAATGAACTGGGATGTCTCACATTCTTGAGAAGAATCAAAAGAGTATTGCAAGGAGAAATTCCTTTTTGGAAAATATACTAGCCTTTGGCCCCTAAATACTCTGAAGAAGAATTGGAAACCACGATAACCAAAGCATTCAAGGAGTTGATCTAGGAAAATTTGAGCAGTAAGGATGGACCAAGATTGGAAGAAGTACTAATGACAAGTTGTTGCAGATTTCACAATGCACCCCACTCTAAATTCACTTGCTCATCATGTACAAACATTATAACTCAAGCCAAAGGTTGTTCAGACAAGTTAGAAAAACCAACTCTCGATGAGGAGAAGTTATCCAATGAGGTAGAACAGCTGCCAACATCTGGAGGACATCACATTGAAGATGAACCAACAAATTTGACATGAGCTAGTGTTGGGACAACAAACGTTGAAGCTAAAAATGAAAAGGAAGAAGCTAGTTTCAGTAGGATAGTAGAACATTGTGATGAAAATTTAGTTGGAAGGGAGTTGGAAAGCCTTTCCTCTATCAACAAAGAGCAGTCCTCTAATCTAGAAGAGGAGTCATTGGAAATTGATGAATCAACAAAGTCTACAACAGTGCATGTTGGGATAGCTAACGAAGATGCTAAAGAATAGGAAGAAGAAAAGGTTGACAACCTTGGAACAGTAGAAAATGAAAATGAAGGTATAAGTGAAATCAGATTAGAAGACCTCCCCTTTATGAATGATACAGATAGAGGATTTGAAAATGTAGATTTGGAGGAGTGGGAGCAACCACTCGTCATGGCTGTCTACCATCAAGCTTCTTTTTCAAGTGATGATGAGCACCCAGTAGCAAAAAGATATGACTAGCTCATCTCCAGATTAGCAAAGGATTGGTCTGAATTAAGATGTCAAGTGGATTTGGAGGTTTTGTTGCTACCAAATTGGTGCAGACTTCATGATTCATCACACTCTAAGTTTGCATGCAAGCTATACAAAGAAGCCATTAAGCAAGTCAAATAACAAGTGAGGTAGCCAAGCATACCACTTCCTGCAGTTGCTTCAAGGATGGAGCATGAAGACCAAGAGCATGAACTAAGTGATGACTCAGCTAAAGGTAGGCCTCAAAAGGATGTTGGGGCAGCAATAGAAGAAGGACAACAATATAGTCTCAGACTTTTGAGCGATGAAATAGATCAAGCAGGAATGTTGTCCACTAGTCACCAAGAAGTTCTTCCTCTTGAAGAGCAGTTGTGTACCATGGACAATGGGATTTTTGGCGAGTCTTTGGAGGGAAATTGTGTAGTAGAATTTGGTCCCCTTGATGAGGTGACATCAATTGATTACTTCTTTCCATTGGGAGCTGCACTGTGGAGGTATGCTCATGTCAAGGAAGAGCACATCTTAGAAGATGGTAGCAATGAATACATACTCCTTGAGCCCCCGAAGAGTGATGCACTAGAGTTTCCAGATTGGGAGGGGAGCTCCTTCTCCATTTACAACAATAGTGAGCAAGAGGAAATGAGTGAACCTCATGATGAGATGCATGAACAACAAAGGGAAGAAGAAAAAGGTGGGGGTATTTTGATGGCTTCAAATAAGTATGACATAATTGACCAACTACAAGACGCAACTAGAAGTCCTTCCGCCATGAACATTGTTGATTCTCCTTCATATTTAGGGAGTTGTAATAGGACAGATGCATGCATGTCATTATCCCATGACATTGAACATCATAAAAAGGTGGTTGATAATTGGGGAGGGAGACGAGACAACATGCTACCCCTTGAGAACAACAAACAAGTGGATCCCAAGTTTGTAGACGATCAATGTGGAGAAGCATTTATTTTTGAAGAACTTCCAACCGGGACTGTAGGTCCCATTGGTAGATTGGAAAAGCTATTTATTGCCTCATTCTCCTAGCCTTATGTGAGCTTAATGTATGAAGTGCCACTATGCCCACTCGAGGCTGCCGATGCAACAATCAATGATGTTGTACTTACTCTCGACTATCCAATGCTGCCATCTCCATGTGATGACATCCAGGTTCTATCCTTTCTCACCTCTATTATTTCTCATAACTGTAGTTATTATTTTGATTATGGGAATGAGGGAAAACAAACATGTTTATGGATTAACTATGAGTTCAACGAGTCTCCTCAATTGCTGATTTTTCATGATGAGGTAATTGAACTTGAGTGTTGCAATGTTGAACTTTCTTTTTCTAAATATAAAGATAAGTTTGCATGGTTAAGAACAATAATGATTTCCCATTTGATTGTGCATGCATTACAAAATCTAGTGAATGTTAATGTCAGCTTTCCCTACCTAAACATAGTGCTTTGTAAATATCTTTGTACATAGCTCGTTTTGAGTAGTATAGGTTTTCTGTAGATACTCTGCTTTCTTGCTTTCTTTAGGTTAGTTGGTTTGATGTAGGTTGCTCACTTTGTAGGTTGTTTTCTTTTTGTTTTCTTTCGATTTGCTACTACTTTGCTCAAAGTCCCTCTGCTTATAGTTGTGCACATTTGTGCGCACAACCATACTTATTGCCTGGGCTTGTTCTACGTATTTCTTTGTCAAACTCTAATCAAGTCTTTAGAGTGGATGGTGAAGGTCTTCTATTAGTGTCAAGTGATTTGGGTGTTTGATTCAAAGAGAATAAGTTGTTGGTTTAGTCAGACTCTGAAATATTCTAAAATCTTACAACTCTTACACATCTTAAGAATTTGACAATAACTGTAGGGCCATTTGCGAAGTCTAGTTAAGTGAAAAATCTAAAATTTTGCTCTAGTGCCACTGTGATTCTTAGCCCTGAGCATGAGTTTCAATGCTTGTGGGTTGAAGTAAAAGAGCTAAAAAGAGAAAAGAAAGACAGAAATAAAACATTGAAAATATTAAAAGAAAGAGAAAATTAAACTTTTCAGGGGTATATGAGCAACTCTACCGAGGCTATGGACACCCAACCGGTAGTAGAGCAATGTTCAGGAGAATCACATTAACAACCTCATCGAGGCTATGGATGCCTGACTAGCAGCAAAGCAATGTCTCATATGCTTTTGGAGATAGAATAAACTACGTAGCTTGACTTGATGGAGCTTGGGTTCTTGTAGCAACTGAAGGATGGGAATTAACACAATTGCACACACTTGGATTTTCAACATATTGAAGGTTGGGTTGGCTAGTGGTTGTGATTCTTTGGTTGAGCGTCTATTTTATTTTCCCTATCATGAAGGTTGGAACCAGAGATTCTCAGTTTGTGATTCTAGTTTGTCATCAAAATGCTTTGGAGCATTTCCTTAGCTAGTCACCATTTGTTGTGCATGTTTTGTACAAATGCCCCGTTGTAGGTAGGGACCCATTTTTTTCACTCTTGATAGGTTGCTTTGCTCCTATCTTGTTTTGTGTACCCCATTTTCCAAGCCCAAATTGGTCATGTGCCTTAAAACGATCAATTCCCCCTACCCAAATTCACCTACTTGGGGTATTCAAATCCAGGGAGAAATAAAGTCCCTCATCCCTTTTTTGCCCTTTTTCTTGTTCTTGCTAACTTGGTCCTTGATTGCTCAATCTGCTTTCCACATTTTTTACTTTGGGGACAACTTTTTGGTGGATTTGGGATGTTTTTGTGGTGCCTAAGTGAACTGTCAAGGTTTCATCAATGTTTTGTTAAGTTTCGGTGGTTTCAGAACTTTCCCTCCAGAACTCCCTCCCTCTTTGGCTATTTTGAAACATCCATAGACCCCCAATGGTCTGCTTTCCACATTTTTAACTTTGGGGAAAACTTTATGGTGGATTTGGGATGTTTTTGTGGTGCCTAAGTGAATTGCCAAGGTTTCATCAATGTTTCGTTAAGTTTCGGTGGTTTAAGGACTTTTCCTCCTAAACTCCCTCTCTCTTTGGTTGTTTTGAAACATTCGTGTCTCATGGTTTACTTTCCACATTTTTTTTACTTTGGGAAAATTTTTGGTGGATTTGGGATGTTTCAGTGCCTAAGGAACCGTAGAAGGTTTTGTCAATGTTTCATTATTTTATGGTTTTGGAACTTACCCTCCAAAACTCCTCCCTCTTTGGTCATGAAACATCCGTGGACTCCCTCGACAAATTTCATGATGATTTTTGGGGAAAACTTTTTGGTGGATTTGGGATGTTTTCATGGTGCCTAAGTGAATTGCCAAGGTTTCATCAACGTTTCATTAAGTTTTGGTGGTTTCGGAACTGACCCTCCAGAACTCCCTCCCTTTTTGGCTATTTTGAAACATTTGTGAAACCCCAATGGTCCACTTTCCACATTTTTTATTTTGGGGAAAACTTTTTAGTGGATTTGGGATGTTTTTGTGGTGCCTAAGTGAACTGCCAATGTTTCATCAACGTTTTGTTAAGTTTCAGTGGTTTCAAAACTTTCCCTTTAGAACTCCCTCCCCCTTTGGCTATTTTGAAACATCCATGGACCCAAATAGTCCACTTTCCACATTTTTTTACGTTGGGGACAAGTTTCATATGGATTTGGGATGTTTTGTGGTGCCTAAGTGAACTTCCAAGGTTTTGTCAATGTTTTGTTAAGTTTTGATGGTTTCAGAACTGTCCTTTTGAAACTCCATCCCTCTTTAGCTATTTTGAAACATATGTGGACCCCCAACGGTCCACTTTCCACATTTTTAACTTTTGGAAAAACTTTCTAGTGAATTTTGGATTTTTCTCTAGTGCCTAAGTGAACTGCCAAGGTTTCATCAATGTTTCATTAAGTTTTAGTGGTTTTGGAACTTTCCTTCCGGAACTCCATCCCTCTTTGGCTATTTTGAAACATTTGTGGACCCTCGACGGTATGCTTTCCACAATTTTGAATTTGGGGAAAACTTTATGGTGGATTTGGGATGTGTTTGTGGTTCCTAAGTGAACTGTCGAGGTTTTGTTAATGTTCCATTAAGTTTCGGTGGTTTCGAAACTTCGTCCCTCTTTGGTTGTTTTGGATTATCTGTGGAGCCTCGGTGACCTGGCCTCAGGGACCTAGCCCCTTTGTGGCTGTTTCTAGGACTCCACCTCTCCATCACTGTCTAGTACTTTCCTTCTGAGTTGTCATGTGCTCATTGACTTTTCAAAGGGGTGGTGACCCTCTGATTTTCCCCTTCCAAGCTTCCAATTTTTTCAAATGAGTCCAATGTTAAGGAAGTTTTTTGGGAACTCTTCCATCCCCTTTTCCCATGTGTTATAATTGAAAAATATTAGTTTTGCTAAGTCTTGTGAGGTCTGGGAACTTCCCTTCTGATTTTTTGTCCCTCATTTGCTACCAACCCTCTTAGACCCGCATTAATGTTTATGTTCCAAATGAGCTCCAAATATGAATATTATGATCTTTTGATGATGCATGGATGTATCTAACAAGAAATTTGCAAGATTTGACTAATGTTTTCATTGATTTGTGTATGAAATCACTTACGTCACTTCATGTATGCAAGATTCAAGGAGCCTATTGCGGGTCTGTTAGGAGACCCATCGAGAAAGCTAAACAAGGAGTTTGCATAGCTCCTGCCACCATTCATTTCATGTTCGCCTCTCCCCCTGGCACCCACCAATAGGTTCAGAGTTAGAAGAAGGTTTGTGCCAAGGAAGTCAAGGACAAAAATGCAAGGGGGTGACCTTGAAAAAAGCATAAGGGAATTGTCCACCTAAATTAGGGGAAACCAATCCATTAATGCCAATTGTCAATGGGCTTGTTGATGCAAGGAAGAACACTATAAGCACATCAAGTAAGAAGGTAAATTTTTGGCAGTTTCAACTATAGTAAAAGGGAAATCAACTAAATGATGAAATTGATACAACACCTAAGCACTAGATGAAAAATTAGGAAAAAGACAAAGATGTATTTTAAAATTGCTAGATAATGGGGGGTAGGTGAAACCGTAATGTAAATCAAATCTGGGACACTCATTGTGAATTAATCCTAGCCATTCATTTGGGCTTTGGAAAACTATAAATAGGGGCTTGCCCCTCATTTGTAAAGGGTTGGAGAGCTATTTTTAAAAGCATTTGTAGCAATACAAGACAACATTGCATGATTATATGGATGTTCTCTTTGATTTTTCTCATTGTGCATGCATGGTTCTACCTTCTATGTTAATTTTAGTATTAGTTTCTTGAATGGCTGTCATGATGGTGTTGATTTTATAGTATTTGATGAGCTTCCAACCCATACATTTAGAACTTGTTGATGGCAAGCTATTGTGCAAAGTTAGTTTGAGCTTCTTTATGTCATTGCTGCAATCTTGTTCAATTACATGTTCATGATGTGTATGTGTAATTTGAAAATCAGCAGACCTTAGAAGATTGCATTGGTTTTATGCAGCTGTAGGTTTCTCTTGGTCAAGCAAAACTCAGTTTAAAAAGCCTATCTATTGTAGCAGCTACCATTGTTACTATTTATTTGTAGCTTAGGATTGGAACAAGTTTCTGAACCCTTATCATTTTTCTATTTCTTTTAAACCTTGGTTAGAGTAGGATCTCAAGCATCACCATGAAGATAAATTAGATGAACTTGATGAGTTTTAGCTTGCTGTTTTGAGTAGATAGCCACTATTCATTCACTTCCAACACTTTGAAACTACATTTGTCAACCCAACTCCCCATACTTTGTAACTCATTTGTAAGTCTAACTTGTGATTCTAGCAAATCACAAAAAAATAACTGAAATATTCCAAGAACTGTCAAGACCTGACATTAGAGACCTTGGGATAGTGTTATGTAATCTAATTGTGGAAGAATGTCTTTAAAGAGAGGTAGTGCACCTATGCACTTCCTGTGTTGAGAAGTGCATAAAAAAAAAAAATCAACACATACCACTCCTAGTGCACACCATTGTTTTATCCAAATTGAATGCAATACCATACAACCAGGGGAATTCTCTAGTTTCTTTTGAGAACAGGGTCCTCCACTATACAAATTGATGTAGGTGTGGATGTTAAAAGACCAATTATGTTACCTTTGCATAACATCAAAATGGATTTACCTTGAATGGATTTTGGCTCAAATAAAAACTTCAATACTTCCATAATATTACCCCAACTTCAGTCCCACAAAATATGATAAAATGTTTGAATTAAATTCAAAAGCAACACGCAACTTGTTGAGTGTAGCATATGCCCAATAGATGAGGACCATTGAAAGTCCCATGTGATTTTATGGATTAGTGATACTCATGATCATGGAAAATAAGAAAATTTTAATCAAAGAAATGGATATTTACTAAATTCTATTGAATTTCCTAAGTTTTTTCCTAAGTGTGCCTAAAGTGAACTCATTGATGAAAATTTGAAAACTTCATCAACGGTACAAAGATAATAAACATAAGAGAGAATAAAATTGATATGCTAAACTCAGGAGCTTGAAATTTGTGAGTAATTCTTCTATGTTTGTTGTGCACTATAACCACATGTTGCTTTGGGACTTGACTTGCTATTCTTGGATTGGATGGTATTCCACTTTTTTGAAGCACTGTTAAAGCTCTTATTTTGCAAATTATGTTACCATTGATAATACTACATATACTTTTGCTTGAATTTTTGAAAGAGGTTTGGATTGTTGGCTGAGAAGAAATTCAAGAGCGATAAAGTTATTGCAACAATCAGGCCATGGATATTGTCAAATCAATAGCAAAAGGTAATAACAAGAAGAGAAAGTCAACAAGGAGATGGCATTATCTTGAATTGGGAATATATGGGTAGTATTATCTTGCCCAAACACGTCGTTAGCTTTATTTTCTTATGCTATCAACCCTCCTATCAGTTCCCCTAATCATACAATGGGCATGTAGGATTCTTACACCCATTCTGTCTCATCCTTTACCAAGCATCTTTAGCCTTTTGAAACCTTCCTTCCTTATTAAGACAATTCAAAAAAAATTATATGTCACCACATTGGGCACACAATGATCTTTGAGCATCTTGTCCCAAATCCTTAGAGCCTCATCAAACTCACCCCACTTCTAAAACCCATCAATAAAAACATTAAAACAAATAGCATCAGCCCTACACCCATTTCCCCCCCATCAATTCTCATAATTTCACAACCTCATTAACTTTCCCATCCATAGAAAGTCCACTCGTGACAGTCCCATAACTCACAACATTGTACACACAACCCTTGGCCTCCATTTCAGACAACAACCATCTATGCACCTCTTCAAATTGCTTTAGTTTGTAGAGAGCTTTGATTAAAATAATATATGTTTACAAATTAGGGTTTAACTTAACTATTTCCAAGTACGCATAAAATTGGGGTATTAAACAGAGATAATTAGATAGAATGAGCACTTTGAGAAGTGCATTGTAAGAGTGAATACCTAGTGTGAAATTGAATTAGGTCTCCATGTTTCTGAAGATTTCAATGGTTGGTTTTTCTCTATGAGATTTCAAGAAGGCTTTGAAGAGAGACAAAAATTTCCTCTATGCATAGGTATTGTTCTACCTACATTTGTAAGAGAATTGCACTCATTTAGAAAATCAAATGATTTTGTTTTCAAATAAATGAATACTTACACTGAAGAAACCTCCTGATAGTGTATAAAATCTCTAAAGCTCTGATCTTCTACTGTGCGAATGCCTGTGTGAGTGTCAAGAAATTAGGTAGCCAACAATGGAGGCAGGGATCAGTGAAGGCGGTTTGATTAAGCACCTACCATGAGAGAACTGAAGAATGGAGGTAGTTTGATGTTTCAGACTATTCCACATACTTATTCCCTAGACAACACCTCATACATTTTTATATAGATGAAATACTAGCATTGTAGTGGAACGCCTCTGGACGTAATAATCAAGATGGTAATTTTACAATCTGGATGACATTAGTTATTTATAGTAGTTTAGTATAATTTAATAATAAAAATAAAATTAAGATAAAATATTTATGCTAAATAATATATTTATATTTAGAAGATAATTTAAAAATATTTTATTTATTGTGAAATATCTAAATGTATATACAAAATCTATGTATATTATATAAGTTTTGCTGAAACTAATGTCATCTATTTATTCTATCTATATAAACATGTATTAAGTACAATATTAATAGTAAATTAAATTACAAAAGTTAGTGATGATAAATTATTAATAATTTATATCAAATGGGACATTAGAATTCCAAATTCAATAATGAATAGACAATTTATAACTTGTTAGTAAATCATAACAATGTCATTTGCATTTGATTCTAAAATATTGTTGAGGATTAAAACTTTGTACTATTAGATACAATTTTTGAATTTCATTTGTCTAATATTGTAATGATGAAAAACAGATCTTCATGACATTTCCTATTTAGTCATATGCCTAATTTAGGGTAGTTCTTTAATGTACTCATATAGCTACATATTGAAATTTTTTATGCATAGTTCAACCTACACACTTAGCCTTGCTTGAACCTTTCCCTATGCATATTGCTTAATCCTATGCTCAAATACACATTGTAATTCTAGTCCAATTGATTCATTTTCCTTATTCTAATAATTAAACTAATTTTTATCCATAATTCAATCCTATCAAACGTAGTTCCAACCTTATTGTCTCATGTAGGTCATGTCCATGGGTACAAGGTGTAGTGTCATAAATTACACCAAGTGGTAATTTCACACCTATGCATTTAGACCCACCTCATTTATGACAAAACCTATAAGTTGGAATTCCACAATTGTGACTTCACATGCAATAATGATGAAGCACTAGTAGCTTGTGTGTATGATCTTTGTGTAGTTTTGGTCAGACACTAACCTGACATGTAGATTTTTGTGCAATCCACTAGCATCCCCACACTTTCTAAGATTCAAATCTGAATATTTTGTATCATTTATCCATGCATTTTTTATAGCAATAAGGACATGTGTGTAATGGGTCCTCCCACTCATCCAACTTAACAAAAATCCATTTCACTCTTATCTTGAGGAGAAGGAAAGAGGCTCTGAAAATTAGAAGGATTTCTCTTGCTCTCAAACTCTCTCACACAACAATCAAGGCTCCTCTAGCTTACAAGTTTATCACATCTATCAATTCAAGAGGGGATCCTTAGGATGTTGGTAATACTCTTTTATCATTTTATCTTATCTAATATTGTATACATAATGTTCTCTTTATTTATCTGATTATATTCATGATAGGGGTTCTCCTCCTTTATGGGGTTTATTTCTATCACATGTATTTACTTTGTGTATTTTAAATCTATCTCGATCCTACCTAGCTATTCATGGAGGTGGAAACACTAAAATGGGGTTTTGATTGAGGCAAGCCCCTAAACAACCCTCAATATCTTTCATATTGTGTTTCTGTGTAGATGAATAGATTTGTTGAACTACATATTCTAGATTCAATATTTTTACTATATGTTTCATTTGAGATGACAATGAGACATGTAGACGTCCACATGATGTGCTAGCATCTATGATTGAGAGTAAATTTACTTGAAGGTATTATCTGTGGATTTTTTCCTTTTGTTTTTGTATACCAGGGAACTTATTTATGTCATTTAATCCCTCAATTAAGTGATTTTAATATGAACTCATTATTTAAAACTTAGTGTCAATATTGATTAAATTTTGTAAACATTCTTCATCATTTATCTTGTCACCCGAGCAGTGTATTTTGAGGTAATTAAGGGATATTCTATCATTAAGTCCCCATACTATTAAGAATAGTGAATCTCCTCCATTACATTTTAGTGAACTTGACATGAAGGAAATCATGTTGAATCTCTTTCTTCAAATTTTTAATGTTTTTGATAATACATTTTTAGATAAATTTTTTTATATGTTAGATGATGCCTTGGATGATTTCTTAGAGGCATGTCCTTCTACTCAAAAGTATGTTAAGCAAACTTATCCACTAAAACCTTCTTCTCAAGTTGAGAAACCTATAAATTTAATTGGTCTTTGCCACCCCTCAAAATCTTAAGCAATTAGTAATTTATGTGACTCCTACTAGCCCTCCTCCTAAAAGGATTCATTATAATTGTGGGGTTCCTATCGAAGGTGATATACCAAACCTTTACATGAGATTAATGTAATCTAAGGCTCTCTTATAGAGTGATAATCCATACTTATAATACTAGAAGGAATCATCAAAATTTTAATCAACCTACTTATTTACCAATTTCTCAACTAGGCCTTCCTAAAGCACCTAGACCTATAGCTAAGCAATCAAGTGAGTATGATCTTATTGAGCAACTTCATGTTACTCTTACCAAGTTATCACTTTGGGATTTGCTTCAACTACTTTAGTTTAATACCATGGTATGCTCGAGGAATCCTTGTAAAAGATTATTTTTCCTTCATTTTCTAGGTTAGAAGATGTTAATGAATTGATAGATCATATTTGTGGACACTGAAAAAGGATGCTTCACTTCCTTATCCACACAAAATGGGGATAAGGAGAGGGATTCAATTTCACAATGTTCACATTCAAGAATACCTTAGAGATATCAACCCAATGAGGGATCTAAGAGATCTAGCTATAAGATATCCTTGGAGATGAATGAGATAAGAAAGGGGTTAACCATCAAGTGTAAACTTGGAAAATACAAATTGTTTGAAAACATAGTGTGATATGCAAAAAGACCTAAAAATACAAGTAGAATGTAAACAAAAAATTATGAAACTAGAAATGTGAACCTAGGAAGTTGAAGAAGGAAAGATGGAGCCCTAAAATCCTTAAGAATTCACTGTTGATGCCAACTGAGACTCATATGCCAAGTTGGGTGAATTAACTTAGTTTTAGGAAGATTGTGCTATAATAGGTTTTAAAAAAATGGGTACTTAGATCTGCAAAATTCCTATTTAGGAATAGGCAATAGGACTCATTCTCCAATAGTGGAGAATCAGTCCACCTTTGGATTTTTGAAAATTCAAAACAAGAAATTGTAGCCCTCAGTCTGCTTTTCTGCTCCTGATTCAGATCTGGGTCCTAAACAACAAAATTTAGCCTGTAAATCTTCTCCAAGCTTCTCTCAGGAATTTGACAACTTTGACTTGTTTTGATCACTTTTACAATCTTAAATTCTTGATAAATTTGCAACCTAGCTTTGTAAATCACACACAAGAAGAGGGAAAAATGTTGAGTTAGTGAATAGGGATTTGTCTTGGTCAAACCCCTTATTGGTAATTAAACCCTTGAAATGAAATGAAATAGAATGGAGAATGATGAATGAAAAAATAATGATGTTGCAACTCACCAAACCATAGCAAATAAGGTGTTTCAAACATGTAAGTATTGGCTCCAATGGATGAAGACTTGGAATCTAGCTTAATGTTGATAGATCTTGCATGTAGTGCTTGCTTAAATCACACAATCCCATATCACAAATGTTATCTCTAAAACAACATGATGCAAATAATCTTTGACATGATGAATGATGCTTGAAATTTCTCTTGATTTTTTGATAATCTACCCTTGAAATGCCTTGAATTCTCTTGTGAATGCTCAAATGCTCTGGTGAACTCTAGAATGCTTGATCAACTTGCTAAGTATGAAAATGAGGGAAAGAAGCTTGTATTTATAATCATTTATGCAATAATTCTCAAAATTACAACATCACATACTGACCTTAGATCTTGGAGAAAAAAAACCAACCCAAATTTTGAATTAAATTTGAGTTTTGAGTTAAAGGGGACTCATTTTCCACCTTGACCGAAGGGGTCCCACCTAAGGGGACTTCTTTTCCCATAATGGTGAATGAGTCCCATCTTAGGAATTTGAGGTGGGTTTTGGGATTTTGATGTTTTAAATGATATTTATCAAGATTATTCTTAAAAATACACATAAATAAGGCCTATTGATGCAAAATGGGGCCAATTAAAGCATAAGAAAGTCAAATTATTAATGAAAAACCTAGAAAAGTGTGAAATTATGTTACAACACTTTGAAAAAAGACTTGGTAAATAATGAAAAGAGGTTATTTAGGTGAAATACATTAAAAAAACCCTAGAAAAGTGTGAAAGTATGTTACAACACTTTACAATAGTTAGGTAAAGTACCATTTGAATCCTTTTAGTTCACAAGCACCCAAGACCTAATGTAAATGTGTTATCCACATTACAACTTTAAATCAAAGCAAAATTAAGCCAAAATCACAAGGAGGGACCAAACAAGACAAAAAAGTAGAAGGGTTACATTTTTAGTTTCCACATTTAGTCCCCACTTTAGTGAAAGGATAAACCTACTTCAAATCCGCACTAAAGCAAACCAACACACATTAAGAGGGGTTCCAATGAACCAATGCTAGCAAGATGGGATGAAAAAAACCAAGAGGGGTGATCAAGCCTCCAGGATTAGGATCCCATGACAAACCAACACAAGCACAAGGGAACACACATGAAAATGATATCAAGAACAACAAGGCACAAGCATACAATGCCAAAGATGAAGAAGAGAAAAAGAAAGAATCATATCAATCTTTGATTATTTGTCTAACACAATGTGGATTAGACCTAGGCTGTTTGTTCAGAAAATGCATACTCACTATGAGGTAGTAGAACTCATGCTTATCTACTGGGTGAGAAACATACACTCATGGATGGTGTGCCATCACACACATGTAGGTGACTATGGGGAAAGTCATGCCTCAAAATGGGCTTCCCACACAACCATACCAAAGTTATACCTCTTGATGACTTTAATAAGGCACCACAAAAATAAAAATGGATTTTCGAGCTTCATGAGACAAGAAAAACTTCGCATTCTTGGAATTTATGAACAAACATGATGACTCCACCAGAATGCAAGTTGTGCATGTAAGGTGGTCACATAACAAATGAAAAATGTAACATGCAAAGAATGTTTAAAGGAGTTTTTCTTAGTTCATGCAAGGTCTTTAACTTAGGGAACATTGTGCCTAATGTCTCAAAGAGAGGACCAATCAAAGAATAGAAGATTTGCAACTTAGGGGATGCAGTGTGTCACATCAAGCCACTACGATGAATGTAATATGCTAAGATAGATCATGATCATGAAAGAAATCATACCCAATTCCATCCACAAAGTCACAAATTGTTGTTTAACCTTGATCCTATCCTTCAGTCATAAGAAAATTGCAGATTCATACCTTGAGTTGACTCACCTAAGGGTTGTAAGTCAATTCTTTGTGTGTATCTCATTCCCTAATGAAAAAGAGGAAGATGGGTATATAATAACCCCATTTACCTTGATTTATATTGATGCACCTATTTTTTACATTTTCATTTTGGTGAGCCCGAACTTTGAGCATTGCATCTTTTTGATTTTGGAGTCTATTTTAGCCCTAGATCTATATTTTACATTCATTTGAATTGCATGAATTGCATTGAATTGAATATCGTTTAGGATTACTTAGCTTGCATTAGTTTTCATCTCATTTAGGGATTTATGATTGAATTTTTTCATCTTTAAAAATTTGTCTCTGGTTTTCGTGATGGGCTTTCACTCAATCAATAGAATGTGTGGTGGTCACCTCTTTTTGATAGCAATGGTCAACCACTGGTTAAGTTGCCTTGGATTAAGGCACTAAGATTCCATAAGAAAGGTATTCAAAATTTGCAAAAAGTGTTACATAGACCCATAATGTGCATCATGTCATGGGAAGATTTCCATGCCCCTCACAGGCTTCAAAAATAGGACCGTGTTACTTATGATGGTCTGGTGAATGCTATTCTTCCAAAAATGCTTCATAAGGTGGGTGTTCATGGGTTCAAGCCCTGATGGAAGGACTGGAAGTGGTACCCAAAAACCCCTTTTAGGAATTACAAGCCTAGGCTTGGTTATAGATGGATTTCACTACACTTTCCTATGATTGAAACTTTGAACTAGAGGTGTCTTCTTTAATGTCCCACTCATTTCTAGTGAAAAATATTCTCTACCACTTGGCCTACAAGTTTTGAGCTAAAACTTTCCCACTTGGTGTATTCTTTTCCAAGGCTTGCTTGTGGGTTTTCAACGTGTTCACCTGGGGGTCCAAGACACTTGTTGCCCCTTTTTATTGGCAACCTAAGTCTTTTAAGCATCTCTTCTGGTTTTGCACTAGAGCTCAATAGTTTTGGAATTAGATTCATGACTTCTTTCAACCTTTCAAACTAGAGCCATTCTCTTGGCATATGATTTTGCTGGGAGACTCACCCAAATGTCTTGCTAAATATACCCATCTTTGGCACACTTTCAAGGTCAAAATTCTCTTCAATATCTAGAAAGATAAAAATTCTTGCATATTTGTTAACGCACAAATGGATAAAAAAATTTCTTTGTATTCTAAAGCTATTATTTTCTCTAATGTTTTCTTGCAGATTGGAGTCCAGGCCAACAAGGTTGCATTTGAGGTGGCTCACCTTCAGGTGCTTTTGGATTATTAGGGAAATGCCCTATGTACTATTGCTTGAGTGTCTGCTTCATCCACTTCCTTTCATGGTTGGTCACCCTCTCAGTGTTGATAGTGGAGTGGCTCTACTCATCCTTGCTCTCAACCTCCTCTTTGGCATGGTTCCTACCCTCCTCAGCAGAATCATTCTCCTCCTCCATGGGCTAGCTAGGGGTGGCCCTCTAGAGGAGTTGTGAGGAGTAGTGGTGGTGGTTCTAGGTGGCCTTCTGATGACACTCCTAGTACTGGCTCTGGTTGGCCAGATTCTGGAAAATTCTTTTCATGTCTAGTGCTTGCAATCTTACTCAAATGTGAGGATAAAGATAAAGATAAAGAGAAAGATGTGGATGATGGATGGGGTCTTGCTCCTAATGTCACTCCAAACCCAACTAATGTATGGTGGAAACACATGGATGATAAAGACCCTCCTAGCTCTGTTGGCACTACTTTGGATGTGTAATCACCATTTTATTTTATATCTATAATGTTTATAGACTTCTGGGCTAGGCCCAAGTGACTCTACTTTTTGGTTTTTTGGGCTCTACCCATGTGAGTCTCGAGGTGTGCCTTTTTACCACTAGCCTTTTTATTGTGAATATGTAACTTTATCTTTATTTAATATTATAGATACTTGCCTATTCATAAAAAAATAGAAATTCAAAAAAATAGTCATTTTGCAAATCATTTACATTACATTGCATCATCATTCATTTGCATTTAAAAATTGAATCAAAATTGCACATCAAATTAGGTCTCCTTATATTTCATTTATCACTATTTTGCATTTACATATAGACTTAAATTTATAGAGAATTCAAAATCTAACCATTTGTCTTAGTCCAAAATCTAGAAACTATAAGAATCAACTTAGAAATCTATAACTTCATTTTTCAAAACCCTTAGCTAGGATGGGCATTTTCCCATGGGTGAATGAGTCCTTGATTAGGGTTTTTCCCTACATTTCTAATCTCGTTTTCTATATTTTGGTTTACTATTTTTAGTTTGTTGTTGCAATTTATAGATTTTTTGTTATCTCAAATTGGTCATATTAAGCTTCATTTGATAAATTGATTTTATTGTGTGAATTCAAAATTATATTTCCAAGATATTATTTTATGGTTTTTGCATAGCATAATAAGAAAATTTCCTTGATTATAATTTGAAAATTTCTTTTACTTTACATTCAAGGTTATTTCATTGCATTTTACCTTCTATTCATTTTGGGTGCATACCAAATTTGTGAAACTTATATGAGCTTCACAACTTTGTGTCCTATTGCCATTTATACTATTATGAGATGTAGCTCGAGGCTCATGTCATCCTATGATACACCATTCATTGTGGATCTTGGGATCTCTAACTCTTTTACTCATAGTGTTGAACTAGTTAGCCCTCTATGGATCATAGCATTCATACCGCATTTCCAATGACTTCCCTACCCACAACTAATGTGCATGATGTCAAAACAATGATTATTAATTTCCATTATGAGAACCTCAAGAAAATGGATGAAGAGTTAGATCAATTGCACAACTTTATAAGTTGTGAACCCATCACCACTGATGTAGTTCCTATGATACAAAACATAAGAAATTTACTTAAAACTAAACAAGGACTAGAAATGGTGCTTGGCCTTAATCACCTCCTACAAAATCACATAAGAAATAAAGAGAAGCACATTCCAAATAATTTAATCAACTTTATCGATGTTAAAGCTCATAGGGCCAAACTAATATGCCCCTTGAAATTGCTTTCTCATAAAATGACATGATCAAACATGCACCTGATGGTCCTGTTTACATAGTTGGAAGAATCAATGACAAGCATACCAATGGGATATTAATTGATCTCATCTATGTAGAGAATGTGATCACTGAATAATTCTTGTTTGTGCATGAGCTTTATCAAGATACATATGAAAAAATGAAAGAATAGAACAAAACACATAATGGTTGTGCTTGTCCTATGATAGGTTTGATAAATCTCCCTTTAAAAGTTGGATTGTAACAATTAAATATCTCATTCACCATCATGCTGATTCAAAGCAATTTTGTGTGAAGTTAGGCTATACATGGATTTTATCCATGAATATCATCCCATTGGTTGTGCATAAATGCTCAACGTTTCCATTTGGCAATGAAATATTTACTGCGCATCAAAGTGCCTTTAATCTTGTGTCTTCCCATGGGAAATTCTCATTGGATTTCTTTTGGCCCAAGCCTATAGAGTGTATTAGACCTCGTGAGGATTTACTTTAAAATCCTATCAAAATTTAAGGCAAAGTGCATAACAAAATTATCCCTCAGCATTAGACGGTCTCAACCCATGATTGAGCCTCCTATCCTTGATGAGACCATGATTGAACCGAAAGAACAACCTATGAAAAATACTCCCCCAATTTCAGGTAAGAGGCCATGAGATAACCAAATAAGTCCCATTGTGGCTCCTAAAGTGAAACAAGTTTAAAAAGTTGAAGATTCAAGTGGTTGAACAACCTCCCATGGTTCCTTTCATTCTTTCCTTAAGGGAAGAAAAGAAACCTATGGTTGATAAACCCACTCCTACACAATCACAACTTGAAAATGGTATGAAAAGAAAAAAAATGCTAGAGAGTGTATGTGTAGACATCATGCTATCAAGGTAATTTTTTGAAAGAAAAATAAGAAAATAACAACATAGTAAATCATAATCCAAACACATCTCAAGCAATGAATGATGCCTCTCCACCTTTTCTACATCATTAGGCCTCTAATTTTCATTAACTTGGATGATAATAATGAAATTGCTAAGATTGATGAGGAAGTGCATAAAGAGTTGAACCAAAAGAAATGAGGTTTTACACCTTTTAGGAGATGGAACTTGGACCTATTTCACACTTTAGTTCATCACGAAACCAAGACCCCTCAACCAAGTGACCCAATTGCTCAAGGGAAGGACTAAGGGTTTCCTCGTGTGATTAAATGGGTGTTCACCATTAAAATGAAGCTTCAAAGGAGAAATGTAAACACTCATGCACTAAAACCTTGAAACTTAAAGACATGAAATTATATTGAAAAAAGATAATGAAATAAAAGGGTACCTAGAAGAATGAAGAATAAAAACAAGATCTAAAAACCTTGGAAATTATTGTTTTAGGGTGCACTAGGACTAATACACCAAGCTGGGAAATTCAGTCCCACTATAAGAATATGTGTAGAATCTAGAATCTTCTAGTGATTGTGCAAAATCTATAGAAGGATGCCAAAAAAGGATATACAAGGACTTATATGCCCAAATGGGTGATTTAGTCCCATTACTAGGGTTGGACTAATATTTTTATAGCCTTTAGTGCTCTTTTAAATCTTTCTTCTTGTTTGATCTTAAAGTCTAAAAATTCTAAATTCTAATTTGTAGGCGAGTTTCTATGAAGATAACAACTTCTTGACAACTTTTACAACTCTTGCAACTTTTTCTTCAAAGGTTCTTCAAGCTCCAAATCACCTAGATCTGCAAACACACGTCAAGAGGGAAAAATGTTTTTTTGTTAGGGAATAGGGTTTTTCCTTGGTCAAACCATGTTTTAGTAATTAAACCTCGAAATGAAATAGAAAAGAATGAAGGAATCATGAATGAAAAATTCTATATTGCAACTCACCAAACCCTTGAAATAAAGGCTAAAACCTTGTGTGAAATGGCTAGCCTGAAAGTGGATCTTATCTTTTGATTGAATTCTTAAAAAAATGTCTCGAATGCTTGCTTGAATCATAAAACCTACATCACAAATGTTAGCTCAAAAACACACATAGTGCATGAAGACTTTGACATGATGCTTAAATCTTGAATGCTACTCCAAATGCTTGATGATTTTATCTTGAATGCTCTTAATCTATCTCATAACTCTCTCATGAAAATTGCTTTGATTGCTAGATTGCTTGTTAGGAGACATGAAATTGTTAGGAGAAATTATGTGAAATAACCTTGTATTTATACTTTTTAATGCCAAATTTCTCAAAATTACAACATTACAAGCTAACATTAGATCTAGGATAATAAAATCCTACCAAGAATTTGAATTAAAATAGGTCTCTAGGTTAAAGTAGGACTCATACACTAGGTTGGGCATATGAGTCCCAATTGCTTAAACCTAGGACATAGATTTCAAGAAGTGTCTTATTCAATGTGGCATTTGAAATTAGGCCTTGAGACCTAGGTGGGACCCATACACCCAATGTGGAATATGAGTCCCAAATCCCTACATTTGGAGCACATAACCAAAAACATTGAATTATGATTTTCCAATTGTTAAATGTTAGGATTATCCTGAGAAAAATGAATTTAATTAGGCTTGTGGATGAAAAATAGGAACAATTAAGACATAAATGAACCAAATTTTAATAGGGAGGGCCCAAACAAGGGTGAGAGTGTAAAGGGATACATTTTCTACACTACATTTAGCCCCCACTTTGGTGAGAGGAGGAATTTTCTTCAAAATCACACTAAAGTAGATATTCAAGAGGGGTCCAAGTGTACCAATGGGGATGTTATAGAATGACAAAGATAAAGGGGGTGGTCAAGCCCCTAGGATCCAAGATCCTATGTCAAACCAACATAAGCATGAAGGAACAAACATGTGAATGATGTATGTAGTAACAACAAGACACAAGCATACACTATGATCAAAGACATAAAGAATCAAGAAAAGAAAAGAAAAAAAGGATGGATCAAGCCTCGATAGTCTGTCCAACATGATGTGGACTAGTTCTAAGTTGTTTGTCAAAAAAAAAAAGTTTACAATTGAACACAATGTCCACTATAATAACAAAATGCATGCTCACATGGGCTAGTGGAATCTAATATACACTAGGTGATCCCCCAAAAAGGTGAGACACATATGCACATGACCATTATGCACCCACACACACAAGAAAGTCACTATGGGAAATTCATGCCTATGGTTAGATCCCATACGTACTCCATACCAAAGATATATACCTCTTGATAACTTCAATAAGGCACGATAAAATGAAACTTTGAGCTTATGAGCAACATGCAAGTAAATATTTGTTCAAAGGAAATTTACTTAGTTCATGTAAGGTCTCTTCTTAGGAACATCGTGCCTAATGTCTCCAAGCGAGGAAAAATAAAACAAATATCATGCTCCCAGAGGAAATCAAACCCAATGACATCACCAAGAAAAGGACGTATTGCAAGAATAAGGAAAATCACATAGTGAAACATAAGAAATGTTGAAAGATAATGTAAATGTATGCCCCCACTTTAAAGAAATTTCTAAACACCATGCTATGAGCAATTAATTTAAATTAGATGAAGACATGAGAGTTTATTTAGAAATCCCTATGCCAAGTCATAAGTTCCCGAATGAGACTACATCATGAGTAAAGGGTTTCCCCCAAAATGCAATGTTAAACATAGAAAGAAAAGTACGTCACATGTGATACAACTTAAGGAATGTCATCCACATCCCAAGCTTGTTCCTATATATACATGGAAGGTAGTCAACTAGACAAAAGAGACAACAAGTTCCATATGAGGATAAGGCTACCTAACCCCTTGCCACCACTTAGTACAAGACAAGGATGAGATGAGGTGATTGATGAGAAACATAAGAGAATAAAAATACATGTCAATTAGAGGAAATATGTGCTTCAACACAAGGCAGAGCACCACATTTCAGGTATGTGTAGGATCATGATGGGCCAAAAAGTGGCAATATGTTGGGTATTTGTAGGGTATGTGGCTGACGACTTTTTTTACCCAAAATTGATGAAATGAAAAGGGTTTTTAAAGGAAATTCTCAACTTTCCAACAATATAAATTGTGCTTTTCTTTGAATTTAATAAATAATTATTATTCATTTTCTATTTGAATTACAACTAAAGTGTTGATTGATAAGTTGATTGAAAAACATCTATAGCTTTCAAACTGTATCACA
Organism: Sequoia sempervirens; assembly: GCA_007258455.2. Classification (NCBI taxonomy): domain Eukaryota; kingdom Viridiplantae; phylum Streptophyta; class Pinopsida; order Cupressales; family Cupressaceae; genus Sequoia; species Sequoia sempervirens. The sequence goes on from VDFB02193867.1 coordinate 444,930,469, forward strand.
TTTTTTGAATCCAAAACATGAATCACATTCTATGCTTTGTATACTATAGGATTAAAAAAGGAAAAATTGAATTTCATTAAGTTTTGACCAAGTTAAGGTGGTCAGACATATGAGTTTTAATATTCTTTAAAAGTTGTAATAAGAAATTCATAATTAATTATTTACTTGGAAAAAAATTACAAAAAAATATGCATCACATCTGAACATGAGTCCTATACTTATGTCTAAAATATTATAAAAAAATATTATCATTTTATTGTGGTTAGGATGGTTAGACAGACACCTACTTCTTATTTTTTCCCTGAAATTTAAGTACTACTGCATTGAAATTTGAAAATTTCACCAAATATTTTTATTTAATTTTTAAATAAACCTAGTATTTTAGAAACTAAATTCAATTTTCTATAGATTCTATTCTTACATATTTTTTAAATAATATAGATAACTTATTCAAATTTTTAAGTCAAATTACCTAACTCCGATTTTTTTGAATTTTTTGCCACTTAAGGGCTTGTTTTTTCCATGATGATTCTGCACATGCTCTTCCTTAAGATGTTGAATTTTAGTACCCAAATCCTTACATTCATTTGTATAAAATGACCATGAACTCTATGATATGCATGAAATGAACTCTTGTAGTAAAATTTCTTTCTTGTTCTTGGAGAGAGGGATGCTAAACAATCTTGGAGGAGTCTTAATAGGATACTCTTTTGATTAAAAGTAGATTATGTTCCTTTATTTTTCAACAAAGATATCTCTTGCTTAGTACAAGGTGTCATACTTATACAAGACTCTTTAGATGGTGATATTTTGTACTCTCCTTAAAAGAAGGGTGTAAAATCTAAGGAATTCCAATCATTAGTGTTTTGTGTGATGACATTGATATTAATCAAGGATTTCTTTAATTCTTTCATTTATTTTGAAGGACAATAATCAAGATCACTAGTGGTTTCTTGTGTTTTAGGCTATATGGGGACATGGCTACCTTGTTCTCTAGCACCACATCCTTTTCCACTATATCCAAGTGTTTCATAAGTTCAAAACCTATTTCATAAAGCTTTTTCATTTTTTTTGGATTTGGTGGTTGCTAAAATCAACTTCATCAAAGCTTGTTGTGTATGTTATATTTTTTTCTAAAGTGGTTGAATTTGATGCTTTTGAATTTTGTGTTAACATTATCACTTTTTATTTTTTCTTTTCAAACTATTTTTTTATGATCTTAAATTTCCCATGAAAATTAGGTGTGAAATATAATGATCCCAAATCATCCATCAATAACATAATTGTGAAGGGTTTAGGGAAGTTATCTTTTTGTTCTTCTTGCATGGGTTCTAATTGTATAGTTTTTTTTGTTGTTACAAGGGTATCCCCATGACCTAGCCCAACACCCAATGGGTGAACTAAGGAAAAACTAATCCCCCATGAGTGGGAATGATATCCCACAAGTAGTCCATTAGATAAGCATGAGATAAGGATTCAAACCCAAAACCTATGAGGAGCAAACCCATGACCCAAGCCAACTCCACTACCCCTGCCAGCCAGGTTTCACTTGTATAGTTTTTGTCAATATTTTCAAAGGATTTTCCTTATCTTTATCAATGTTAAAACAATTGTCTAGTTCAGGGATAAATTTGATTGTATACACTTTGTTTTTGTAGATATAATTCATAATATATGATGAAGAGTAGAAGGAACCCCATTAATTGCATGAATCCATGGTCTGCCTAAAAGAAGATTATATGAAAGATCACAAGGCATAACATGGATTGGGATTTTTAATGTGGGTTTTCCAACTATAATAGGCAAAGTGATCACACCAAGTGGCTTCCTTATGTTATCAAACCCACAAATAGATAAAGAAACAAGTTGAATTTGATTTTTTCTACTTTGATTTTATCTAGAAGGCTTACACTACACACATTAAGTACCGAACCATTGTCAATAAGAGTTTGTTTTATCCATCATGTATTAATTTTAGCTATTATCATGAAAGAATCACTTTTTTTGTACTTCCAAAGGAGGGAGCTCACTTTGGTAGAAAATAATAAAACAATTCATTTGGGTTTATAATAGGGGGGAACCACAACTTGTTGCAATGCATTTTGAAGCATACTATGGTAACTAGGTGAGGATTGAATAAAGTCCCATAAGGATATATTAGTAGGAGTATTCTTAATTTTTCCACCAAGATCATACTCCTTTCCACTTTATAAAGGTAAACAAGGGGCACTAGGCAAGATAGGTCGATGCAATGGTAATGAAATAGGAATGGTTTTTTGTTGCCTATTGTTCCTTGTATTGTATGTGTGAGAAACAATATTGTAACTTGCTTGCTGCAAAATATTTTCAAGTTGTCATGTAGGTGGTTCTAAGATAAGCACAGGTTTATTTTGAACTTGTGGTTGTTGTGAGGGTAGATAAAGGATAATAATTGGCTCAAGAGATCACTTCAAGGGATATCTAATGTGCATAACCTCAAAATATTCATCCTTAATGTGATGATCTTTTAGCGAAGGAGAGTTTAAGATTACCTCATCATTTTCATAAAATGAAGCCACATTACTATTGTTTGAAAGACATGATGCATCAATTGTATCATTATCTTGTACCATGATATCTAACCTAGTAGGAATTTTTTTAGGAGAGGAGCAAACAAGATATTGATCACATTCCATTGTTGTGTTTTGTAAGGTAACTTCATCACAAGTAGGGGAGGCATCAAGAGGAAAAAAATTATGATTGATTGCATCTTATTGTTCAATTAGATATTTACAAGTGGGAGAAGCATTAGGAGAGGGAGAAACAAGATTCTCATGAATCTCAATGAGTGTATCTTCTAACACCAAACTATCTTCTTCACAAATAAGGGAGGTATTAGGAGAAGAGAAACTATGATTATCATGATTTTCTATGCTTTCATATTCTTCTATCACATCATTCCCACAAATAGGAGAGATATGAGGGAGTGTGGAATTAAGGAATGTTTCAACATTTTCGCCCTCTTGCACTAAGAGACTTTCATAACTAGGAAATATATTGGAGGAATGACTAACATGCTTGTTGATGAGATTTTTCTTTGCAAATTTGGAAAAGAAAGATATTAACATTGTGAGTGTGTGCCTAAAAGAAAAATGTAAGCTATCAACTTATGTTGATGATTTAAAATGTAAACAATTGTTTAACAAATTTGATGGTTTTCACTACTACAATGATATTTGAAAGGATTAAAAATAACTACACTAAATGGATTTTTTTGACCTAGATGCATAAAATAGAATTTCCTAAAACTTTCTAGATTGATAGTATAAGTTACTTGCAAGCACAAGAAGTAAAAAAATTCACCAAAAAGCTTAGAAAAGTTGGATTTTGTAGGCCTCCAGCGACTCATTCACCCAACTGAGCATATGATTCACACTAAGGGTTTTTGAAAATTTTAGATAGTGAAAAATAGAAAGCAAAAAATACCCAAATATTTAGAAAAATGACTTGTATAGGGACTAAATCACCTAGGTGGGCGAATGAGTCCTGATTAGGATTTTAAAACTAGATTCATCAAATTATGAGTTGATATTAAGGTGTCTATGTTTTATATTCAACTAAATGTTTACAATTACAAATTTCTAGTGAATTTGAATGATGTAACATGCAAAAATGCAACATATATGCACTTTTCACTAATGCAATATTTAGAAACCCTAAATACAATTCAAATAATGCAAATATAATGCAAAGTTAACGAAAGCTAGATCTAGGACTATAATTTTCTCCAAATCAGAAATTCAAGCGTCCAAAGGTTGAGTTCACCAAAATGAACCAAAGGAAATGAGGTGTCCACCTTTTAGGAGATGAAACTTGGACCTATTTCACAGTTTAGTTCATTAGGAATCCATGATCCTTCAACCAAGTGACTCAATTTAGGTAAGGGATAAGGGTTTCCTTGTGTGATTAAATGGGGGCAGAGACAAAGACTTTGGCTTCTAATGGCTTTCTAACACTTCTATGATTTTTCACCTAAAAGGAGAAAGATGGGCTAAAGTGGGCAATGCCTACATTCAAGATTAATGTGACATGGGGGAAATATGCATAGATGGGATGATATAAATGTAGAAAAATAAAGAAATCTTTTGATTACGAAATGAAAACTAAAGAAATTCAAGATGTTTGAAAACAGATTGTGATATGTAAAAACACCTAGAAATGTAAACAAAATTGAATAGAAAGTTATAAAACTAAATGTGTGCACCTAGGAACTTGCTAGATATTTGAAATGACTTTTGAAATGTTTTTGATGCTTAAAATTTGGCCTACTAGGAATCATTCACCATTCTGGGTGAATTAGTTCTAGATCTAAGAAATTGTTATGGATCATGTTTTGGACAAATGGGTATCCAAGACTGTAGAAAACCCTTTTTAGGTCTAGTAGTGGGACTCATTCTCCACCAATGGTGAATGGGTCCACTTTTGAATTTCTAAGAATTCAAAAGTGGAAACAAAAGCCCTTAGTTTGCATTTCAGTTCCTGATAGGTGTTTGTCTCCAAAACATTGATTTATGGCACTGAAAGTAACTTTTGTGAATATTTTTCCTTAGTCAACAAGGAGATTCCTATAACAAGTCTTCAACCTATTATTTAATGATTTCCAATTCTTCAAGATGCCTAAATATACAAACAAACAAGAAGAGAAAGAGAAATGTTGGATTTTAGGGCATTGGGGTTTATCCTGGTCAAACCCCTTTTTAGGTACAATTAAACCAAAATGAAGAAATAATGTAATGAAGCATGAAATAATGGAGTTAGAGACTTTCTATGATAATTGATCTTGATTTTTTGTAGCAAAATATGGAGAATTTACCCTTGAATGTCTTAGGAAGTTATCTTGATGACTTGAGATGAGAATACCCTAGCTTGCTTGACTTGAGAGATAAGATAAATGATGAACAAGATGAATGAATGATGATGAGTTGTGAATTATGGTTTAGAGGCTTTTATTTATAGGAAATCAACCTAATTTTCCTATTAATTTGATCCCCACGACCGACATGGAGGAAAATAAAAATTTAAAATCCAACTTTTTCCACTTAAACTAAGAAAATGGCTTAAATGGGACTCATTTTCTATCAAGGGTGAATGGGTCCCACCTGGAAGGGACTGATTTTCCCCTAATGGTGAATGGGTCCCACATGGGCCATTTTCCTAGCTAGAATGTCGAGAAGTTAGGAAATTAGGCTTATATAGTGACTTTGTCAGTTATTTGATCAATTTATTCCTCGAGATGCACAATGTGGGGTCATAGGGACCTATTAAGGGTATGTGTGGGATCATTATGGAAAAAATAGGCCCTTAAGTGGCAAAAAATTTAGAAAAATCAAAGTTAGGCAACTTGACGTAAAAATTTGAAAAATTTATCTATATTATTTCAAAAATATGTAAGAATACAATCTATAGAAAATTGAATTTTAGTTTCTAAACTACTAGGTTTATTTAAAAATAAATAAAAAATCTATTTGGTGAAAATTTGAAATTTCAATGTAGTAGTACTTAAATTTCAAGGACAAATTAAGAAGTAGGTGACAATTTGACCACCCTAACCACAAAAAAATGATAATATTTTTTTATAATATTTTAAATATAAGTAGAGGACTCATGTCCCGATGTGGTGCATATTCTCTTGTAATTTTTTTCTAAGTAAATAATTAATTATGTTTTTTTTATTATAACTTATAAAAAATATAAAAATCATATGTCTGACCACCTTAACTTGGTCAAAACTTCATGAAATTCATTTTTTCTTTTTTTAATCTTATAGTATGCGAACCATAGAATGTGATGTATGTTTTGGATTCAATAAATGTGATACCATTTGAAAGCTATAGATGTTTTTCAATCATCCTATTAATTAGGACTTTAGTTGTAATTCAAATAGAAAATGAATAATAATTATTTATTAAATTCAAAGTAAATCATAATTTATATCAGTGGAAAGCTGAGAATCTCCTTTAAAAACTCCTTTCGTTTCATCAATTTTAGGTAAAAAATAGTTGTTAGCCACATACCCTACACATACACATCATATCACCACTTTTTGGCCCCTTGTGATCCTACACATACCTTTAATGATAATGTAAATGATAATTAGGGACAAGGACACAAATTTCAATGTGAAAGTGTGATTAAATACACTTTACAACATTAAAATGAGGTCCACATAGCCTAGAAAGGCATAACATCCAATGTGAATGTGTAAGACACATTACAACATTAGATAAATATTAAGTTTAATTCACAAGCCTTCTAGATTAATGTGATAATTCCATTAAATACATTTTATAACATTGAATTAGGGAAAGATAGGTCCATTAAGTCTAGAGGGGTGTGAAAGTCTTTTACAACACCTTTACAAGGCATTGTTAGAAGCACTTTATTTATTTTGCAAGGGTACAAGACCTAATGTGAATGTGTAAAACACCTCACAACACTAAATCAAGGCCTCATTATGTCCAATTTATCATCAATTATTCCTATATCAAGCAAGCAAAAAGGGATTCTTTTTTTGTGTCCACAATTAGCCCCCATTGTAGTGAGAGGATGAACTTGCTTCAAACTCATACTAAAGTAGACATTCAAGAAGGGTTCCAATCATACCAATTCAGATGGTCTAGGATGACAAAGATTGAAGGATGTTGTGCAAGCCCCCAAGATCCAAGATCCTAAGTCAAACTGACATAAGCATGGAAGGACACACACAAAGTGAATGATTTTGTAGTAGAACAAGATACATGATCATGCAATGAAAAAAACTAGAAGGAAGAAAAAATAAGAAGGTTGATCAAGCTTCAACCATTTTTCCAACACATTGTGGATCAGATCTAGGCTATTTGTCCAAAAGTGCATACTCACTCTAGGGCTATGGAACTCATGGTTGTTTGCTAGGTGAGAAGCCCCAAACGGTGAGAAACATACACTCACAGTTGGTATGTATTGACAAACACATAGGTGGCTATTGGGAAAAGTAATTCCTCAAAATGGGCTTCCTGCTCAACCATATCAAAGTTATACCTCTTGATAACTTTTAATAAGGTGCCACAATGAAAATGGTCTTCAAGCTCTATGAGGTAACCAACTTTGTATACTTGACACTCATAGACACTGTAAATGAAAAATAGTTCGAGGAATTTGTCCAAAGGTATTTTTCTTAGTTCATGCAAGGTCTCATGTTAGGGAACATAATGCTTAATGTCTCTAAGAAAGAATAAGTGCAAATGGTCTCTTCTTGTTTCCAAGAGAGGACAAGTGTAATGTTTCATCCTGGGCAACATTGTACCTAATATTTCCAAGAGAGGAAATCACAAGAAAAAGAAATTCACACAGTGAACTGTGAGTGTTGATGTATGCCCTCACTTTAAAGTGGTTGCTAACACCATTACTATGAGTGATTGCTTTAAAGTAGAAGAAGAAATGAGAGCTTATTTGGAAACCCTTATGCCAAGTCATATATTTCTGATGAGCTACATCATGAAAAAGGTAGTATGTCACATGCGAGCCAACTTAAGGCATGTCACCCACATCCCAAGTTTTCTCTTATATGATCACGAAAGGTTAACAACTAGCCAAAAGAGGAAATGACAAGTGACATATGAGGGCGAGGCTACCTAACACCTTGCCCCCACTTTCTACAGGAAAAAGGTGAGCCAAAATGAATAGGATGCATGCCAAAGTGAAAATTGGTATCTATTAGAGGAATTAGGTTCCTCCACATAAGGAAGAGTACCAAACTTCTTAAGATGTTGGATTTTACTACTCAAAACCTTACATTCATTAGTGGAATGATTGTGAACTCTATGATATGCACAAAATGAAGTCTTGTAATAGCATTTATTTCGAGTTTGTGAAGGGAGAGATATCAAGTGATCTTGGAGGAGACTCAACAAGATACCCTCTTGATCAATAATAGAAGGTGGGCCTATAGTTTGCAACAAAGATACCTCTTGCTCAGTATTAGTCATCATACCTACGCAAGACTCCTTAGATTGCAAAGTTTTGTTCACTTCTTGGTAGGAGGGTGTAAAATATAACGAATTCAATTCATGAGTGTTTTGTGAGATGACATTGATATTAAGCAAGGATGTGTTTTTTTGTTTCATTTTTTGTAAAGGATGACTTTCAAAAATACTAGTGTCGATGAGTTAAGGATGTATGATTGTTAAGGTTGGCTTAGGAAAATGTTGTGTGAGAGTGTTGATGTTGAGTGAAAGATTAACAATCTCTATCAAACGACTATAACCAAGACCATAAGTTGTTTGTTTTATGATAGGATCTATAGGGTTGTAGATACCTTTTTCTCTAGCACCACATCCTTTTCCACTATATCCAAGTTGTTTCATAAGTTCATAACCTTTTCCATAAATCCCTTTCATTTCTTTTGGATTTGGTTGTTGGTCATTGTTGTGTTCATCAAAGGTTGTTGTGTAATTGGTTGGGTTATTGTTTCAAGTGGTTGAGGTGGATGCTTTTGAAGGGTTGTCCAAATTCTGTGTTGACATGATTAATTTTTTGTTTCCTTTAGTTGAATCTTTGTTTATGATCTTGTACTCATCCATGAGTGTTGGTGTGAAGTCAAAGGAACCCCAATCATCATCTAATAGCTTCATGAATTATTCAATATGTTGTTGTTTGTCTTGTTGTTGCGTAGTTGGTGTTAATGTGTTTAAATGATTCACTTTGTTTTTCTCAGTGTTAAAAAAACTATTGGGAATAGGGTCAGCTTCAAGTATGTGCACTTTTTTTTTGTAAATGTGTTTCATTTTATGTTGAAGAGTAGAAGGCACACCATTCATTGCATGAATTTAGGGTTTTCCTAGGATAAGGTTACATGAAAGTTCATGAGGGATAACATGGATTGGTGTATTAAATGTGGCCACTCCAGTTGTAAGAGGTATAATCATCACCCCAAGCGGATTCATTTCGACATTATAAAATTACTTAATAGATAAAGAATCAGGTTGAATGTTTGATTGATCAATGCCTTGAGCCTATCCAAAAGGCTCACACTACACACATTAAGGATAGAGTCGATATCTAAAAGACTTATCTTTATCCCTTTTTGTTTATATAGAGTGATGATCATGAAAGGTTAATTTTGTTTTTACACTTCTAAAGAGGCGAGCTCACTTTGGTGAAAAAAATCTTGACATTCAATCAAGGAATTTGTGTTGTTGTGTGATTCATTTGCACATTAGAACTGATAGGAACTTTTTGTAAGGCTATTTGAATCATAGTGTGATAGGTAGGTGAAATCAGAAGTAAATCCCATAGGGATATGAAAGAGAGGGGAATACACCACATGCAAGGCCCTAGGTCATAGAGGGCCAATATGCAGAAGGCTTCCCTAACTTACCTCAACTTAATGTGATGTTAGGAAATGCGGGATGAGAATGATGATAACTATGAAGTCCTTGAATCACCATACATACCTGAAATAAGGATGGGGCTAGACGAGCCAGTTTTTAGGTTCAATGTTATGCCTCAGGAAGATCTTTTCCCAAGGATGGAAGCACAGTCCAAGGACAACAACGCAGTGCATTGGTGTGTCTCTCATGTGTGCTAGCATTTGTATGTATGACTAGACAAATAAAGAGATAAGGTGAAACTTAAGAAAACAACATACCAACCCAATTAACTACTAGTACTGGGAAAAAATAACGTGATTAAGTAAACAAAATACTCTTTAATATTGTAAAGAAAAAATACGAGAGTTAAGGTGGCAAGAATGATCTCACTAAGAAATTCATTCACCAACTAGCTCCTCGAAAGCACATTCACCTACACAAAAAGAAGAGGAAAATGTTGGGTGGCTATATAGGGGTCTACCTCAGTCAAACCCCCATTTAGGTATTTCCACCTCCATGGATAGCCAAGAAAGCGAGATGAATAAAATAGTAAATGTGCTTACTCTAGAACCAAGTAATAGAGGAGGGGAATGGGAAGCTTACCATCTCCACTGAAAGCAATCAAGGATTATGGGGGAGAGATTGAGAGTACTCAAGCCTCTGGTACAATGGTTTTGTCCAAAAATTTCTCTACTAAAGTGATGGAGTGAAGATATTGCTACAATAGAGTGCAAGAGTGATACTAGAATGCTTGAAGTGAGTGCAAAAGAGTGTCAATGAAGTGAGTTGAAAGCTTAGATGATGTTGTAGAAGCTTGTGAAGAGATTGTAGAAGATGAAATGCTTGTTGAAGGAGTGAATTTGAAAAGGAGATGAAGAAAATGACCATATTTGGGTCAATCTGCTGAAGAGAGTGTTACAACTTGACCAACAATGAGAAGTGTAACACCTTTGCAAGTTTAGCCACATGAATTGTTAGGGACATAAGTTCACTGTGTGGACATCTACATATTGCATAGGTGTCCCCAATAGAAATTACCCCATTGATGCTCAAAATAGGCACCAAGTGGAATGCAAGCATTAGGATTAGGTGTAATTAAGCCTCTGAACTTGGTTTTCTAAGGTGGAAAAAGGAAAAAAGGGGAATTTGTATAAGGGATCAAAATTCACTCTTATACATTTTCCCCCCACTTTAGCAAGTATGAGTACTGATGACCACTTCAGTAAAGTAGATCAAGGAAGGAGTAAGGTTAGGAATGTATACCTAAACCATTAAGGAAGTAGACCACGATTTGAAAAACCTAAAGGTACAGGATGAGCAAAGGACTTCATAGCTTCTCTGAACTATGAAGTTGAAGACAAAAGTGTCTTACAAGCCTAAAGAACTAAAAGGAGGCAAACCCCAAGATATTTTGTATGAAGGGATCCCCATGAAGTAGGTTCCTTATAGGCTTGTAGTCTTGCAAGGAAGGTGTCCCCCAAGAAATCTCACATGGAGGATACCTAGGAAGCATCCCCAATATCTCTGACATGGAGGAAGTGAGGAAAATACCCTAGAGACCTGTAGACCTATAGGGAAGGAATTATCCAAGATCTCTTGCATGAACAATACCCAAGGAAGCACCCTACAGACCTGCAGACCTGTAGGGAAGGTAACTCCCAAGATCTCTCACATGGAGGAAACTCAAGAAAGTTCCCTACATACACACAAACATTTAGGGGAGCCACCCCTAACATCTCTCCCATGGAGGAAGTTCCCTATAGGATCTCAATCTTTCAAGGAGGTATCCCCCAAGATCTCTCACATGGAGGAAACCTAGGAAAGAGGACTCTATAAAGTTAGGAAGCGGCCAGGCAAGTAGGTGAATAATCACGTAGATTGTCGACAATTTGAAAGAATTTCAAAGGGGTCCCTTGGGAACCTGTCATGATGAGGGGGCCCATTCAAGGGATGCACAATTAAAAAGTAGATGTATTTATTTCCTAAATCAATCCATCATCAATGGATCCTTTTAAAAGATGTTCACTTCATCAAGGAATTCGAAAGGAATAATATGCCCCCACATAAGGGGAAGATCAATGTTGTTCCCACTTTTGAGGAAGGGTTTCAAGTCCTTTCTTTATGAACCCATGATGAAGGAAACATGTTATGTTAGGGTTCCAAGTTAAGATTGTGATTCTAAAGAAAGATTTGTGAAGATTTTTGAGAAAAGATCCATTGGAAATGAATGCATTGTTTGAAAACCAAAATGTTGAAGAAAAGTGTTGTCACACATGAGAGGGACAACTCAAGAAAAGAAGAGATAAAGATAAAGAGAAAACACAAACAAAGGATATAAGGGGGATCTAGTTTAGTGAGATCAGATCTATCCATGCTGATATAAATAATAGGTAACTGTGGTGCAAGGTGAAAGATCATCAATCCTAAACTAGATCAGGAAGAAGGCATGGAAAACAAAGTAAAAAATTAAAAAATTGGGTCAACATAGAAGGGAAGACTAAATGCCCCCAATGCTTTGCATCATCCCCAATTTATTGAAAATTAAGCACAAACATGGAAGAAAGATGATACAAATAGAGGAAGGTTTACGACACAAAATCCATGCCTGTATCTAAGCACCAACGAGGTGACAAGGGTCATCCAGGCACACATATCATTATCATGGGGGAACGTATCACAAAACACACACAAACACAGTATCAAGAAGAGGCCTCCTCCTAACATTGATCGACCAAGAGGTCATCCACTTCCCACTCTAGATCATCAGAGGGGGAAGGAGGAGGAGCCTATAGTGGTGGGATGTTAAGAGGAGGAGCATCTGACCCTCTTGTAATAAGGGCCAAGGAAGAAGGCCTCACAAGGTCTTCTTCATGGAGCTCTTGTGGAGCTAAGGTCAATGATTTCATGAAGATCACTAACAAGGCCAAAAATTTATCAACAGAGTTAAACATGCACCCATAGGAGTGTCATGTTTAACTTCAATGGATGGGGCAAGATGTACCTGAGATTCACTGCTAGGCTCTCTGAATGACTCGAGAGTGATGAAAAACTTAGGGGAAGCCAGAACTAGTTCTATCACTAGGAGAAAACAAGTTAGCATGGGACCATCTTGTGAAGAAGGTGGGTGCCTCTTACATCCTTCACTACTAGAAGGACCACACTCCATCTTTTTCTGCATTGGATGAGATGAACTCCCCACAAATGAGGCTAGGGATATGAAGGAAGAGGAGGAAAGAACCACAGTGGATACAACCAAGGTATTAATCATGTCCACATGTTTTGGGAAAGGCTGGATATCTAACATGGACATTAGCAAAGGCGGATCCACCGAAGGAGTGTGAACACTTGTACCTCCTTGGGGTTAGGTGCATTCATACTTGTAGTAGAAGTCAGAAGCAGCGCGGGACCAGACTAAAGAGGAGTATAAGGAAGGGAGAGGATGACAGTGTAGGTGGCTCTGAAGCAAGGGTGGTTATTTCTTCCTCATTCCTTTGCAAGGTGGCCTCCTCAGCCAAAATAGCCTTTCGTCAATGCTTGCACTTGTGTGTAAGGTAGTTTCTACGACTCTTTGAGTTGGAGCTAGAGGCTACAAAGGAGAAAAAGGCTCCTGGTCAACCATGGGAATGCCCACTATGACCGTGTCCAGTGGAGGAATGGATTCTTGAATAGGAGTAGGAGGAGGCCGAGGAGCAGCAGGGGGAGTCAACTCAAGAGCCTCGATAGTGGACCCCTTCCCATTCATTGCTTTAGGTGCATGATTAGTAGGAGGCCTCAGAGGTCAAGATAAAGAGGAATCTCCATGGGAGACCTTCTTCCTATTAAACTAAATGGATCTAGGCTCTGTCAATAGAATAGGAAGCTCAAATGTATGACACTTAGGCTTTTTGCAAGCGATCATCGTAGGGTTCTCCTACAAGCACAAAGTAGAATCTGATGGTACCACAACAGAGTGAGAAGAAGTGTTAGAATAATTGACTAGTAAAGGAGGGAGTAGGAGGATCTTGGGATTGCTTCTCTTCTTCCTTCATGTCGTAGTAGCATCACTATTAGCTTTTAAATAGGACCTATGTGAAATAGCATAAGGCGATGGAGGGTATCTCACTTTCAACCTTAGGTGACCTTTCTTATAATTCTGATATATTCAGTGTAGAAGGTTTGTCCTAGATGGGAGAGGACCAATAGGTGTAGGCCAAGAGTAATAGAGGGAGTAGTTACCATGAGCAACCATTGGTCTAGAACTGGTGTCATGGATTACATGTATGAAACCCCCATGGATAAATTTTAAGCATTTATGCACAATTGAGGGTACCACATTCATTGCCACCAACCAAGGGATACCCAATTTCAGCCTAAAGAGTTCAGACCCAAGGATAATGTCAAACATGAGCTTCAATGCCAGATCAACAAGAACACCCACTATGATTTTTCCATTAATCCATGTAGGAATATAGAGAGGATATGGTTCCTTATTAAAATCCATCAGTAGGTCCTATGATGTGAAGGTTATACTAGTACCACTATTCATAGGCTACACAAAGGAGATAGGTTGATGTAGGGATGAGGCCATTACACACACTAGATGATACTTCTATAGAGTCCCTAAAGGTTAAAGGATAAGACAACGACCCAATTAAGGTTTCGTTATGAAACAACTTCGAAACCTTTCAACTACGCCAACTAGGGGTTGTAGGTTGGGTTGTATGGCGACAACCTCACAAAACTCCTAGAGTACAAGGAAAGGAACTATCAGTATCACAAAAAGAACCAAAATGGTTCACATTGGCTCGCCAAAAATGTAAGAGAGGGGGACCAACCACATGCAAGGCCCCAAGTCATAGAGGGCCAAGCTGTAGAATGCTACCCTATCTTACCTTAGCTTAAT
>VDFB02193867.1:444944836-444963270 GCA_007258455.2 Sequoia sempervirens
AACATTTGCCAAAAATTTGAATTAAAAACTTGATTTCTCATTCAAACCCTAAAAAGGGTCCACATGGGACTCACATGCCCAAGGTGGTATATTAGTCCAACCCTAGTTTTTCGGGGTTAGAAAATGCTAGGGTGTTAGAAAATTGAATGTATTTGTTGATTTTGACAGGATTTCAATCGAAATAAGCATTGAGATCAAAAATAAAGGGTCTTAGGGGCCTATTAGTGATGATTTAAAGTGTATGAATGAAGGGTAATAAAATAGGTCCAAACTAAGTGTGAAATTGTACTATCTCCAAGAAGGGAGAAAATTTTTCAACAATACAACAATTATTAAGAGTAAATATCTAGATGAATCTTGATTTTAGCTCACCATAGCATGTCTATAAAAATAATAACAATATGAATCCCATGACTATACTAGATCCTCTATAATGATGTAATTAATAAGACAAATATTTTCCTTATATTATTGTTCAATATTAAGAAAGTTGTTTTTTTTTGTAAAGGTTGAAGCCCAAAACATAAGAGAATTACCTAAGACATACTAGATATTTAGGATTATAGTTGTTCTTGTATTAAAAAATTGTATAGTTATTCAAAACTAACCATAAAATTTCTTAAGTTTCAAGAAATGGAGATATTTGTTAAATATTCATTTTTGTTTATGTGATTAGACAAAACTATTTGTGTAATTCTATTGGATGTTTTGATGAATATATGTTTCAAATAGTGTATCTTGATTTCTATATCATGTTGATGATTATTATAAAATCCGAGAATTAATTGTTTAAGGTTTGTGACCTCCATGGTGGATTATTAATATAATTGGATTCTATGTTAATTTTTAGTATTCTTGATCAATAATCACTTCGGATATATTACCTCTCCCTAAAGAATAAAAAATATTTTGATGTAAGTAGATATCTTGAACCACATAAACAATAGATGAAATAGTTGATAATTCTAAAGCATTACATGCAAGAAAATATATTTTACAAGTTGAAGGAATAGACTACATTGTGATATTTTCACTTATCATCAAAATAAACTACATCCCCCTCACTCTAGCCTTTATAGCTACTCATTATTGACTAGTATACTAGATGAATGTGAAGAATGCACTTTCATAGAAATATATAGGAGGAAATATGTATGGAACAACCATAGGGATTCATTTGAGATTCTTCCTTTATTTCTAGGATTAATAATAACTATATATATACTCAAAAATGTAAGTTATACTTTGCATGCAAAAATAAAATAATTGAATCTTTGTATTGACTTCACATAATGTCACTCTAAAAAACTACCTACATCTCATACCAAGATGATGATTTTCTCCTTCTATTTTTGCATATTGATGACTTGATCATCCCAAGGATTTCTCCAAACCCCATAATATTTATATATTTTCTCTATCAATCATAGTATGTATAAAAACCCTATGATTGTTACATTACTTCCATGGAATTTAGATTAATTATATTAATTTTTGACATAGTTATTTCCCAAACTAAGTATATTCTTGACCTACTCTCATAATTTAAAATGAATCTTATTAACACACACTTACTCCCTTTCTACCAAGAATGAAGTTGGAGGTTCATTATTTAACTCCTCTAATTGATGCTACAATTTTTCAAGAACCTATGGGTAGTCTCATATACCTCATACACATCCCAAATTTTCCTATATTATTGCATTGTTTTTTACTTTATACAAAAACCTCATAATCTTCATTAGAAATTTTCCAAGAATATATTGTATTATTCATGGGAAGCACATTAATACAACATGCACTATGTAGTAGGTTTGGATACAAAATTGATTAAATATAAATATTATAATTGGGCTAGTCATTATGAGGATCACAAGTCCATTCTAGCTACATCTTTCATCTCATATCTAGTTCTATTTTTTTTTGAGCAAGAATTAGTGTGTAATTTCTCTTAGATCTATAGAGGTAGAGTATTAAAGGTTATGAATGTCCCTATAAAGGTAATTTAGGTTCAATATAACCTAAAAAATTTGTCATTTCCTATTGATTACCATCACTCATATATTATTATAATCAAAATTTTATTAGAATCTCCAAGATTATACTTTACTATCAAAAAACTAATCATTTTGAGATCCATATGTAGTACATTAGATTACTTATCTAAGAGTAGACTATAGATCCTCAATACTATCCAACATGAAAGTGAGTTGTTAATATATTTTCAAAACCCTTCATAGAGAAAACACATTATTCATCTTTGAGTTCTCTTAGGGGTGTGTGACAAGTGCTATCACTTCTAGAGGAACTATATAGTCCTTTATTTCTCCATTTTTTGTGGGTTAACTCTCTTGCATCATATGTTTTTATTCACATTTTATAATTTATTATTAATATAAAATAGTAGTATGTAAAGAATATGGATGAAGTATTTAGAGCTTAACATGTGAGTTAGTTGAAATAGTTAGGTGAATTGATGGTGTATGAGGGTTTTCTCAATCATGAGATCTATAAGAGTGATGAATAGTAACCTCACCCTATTAAATACAATCTTTAGCAAGGATTACTTACATGGGGCCTCTAATTAAAAAAAAGACATAAGAAAATCTACATAAGTTTGATTTTGTTAGATAGATGGTAAGGGTCATCCCATCCCCACTATATAGATTTTTTAAGGATCTAGGAAAATTCAATGCCAATAGTTCACCACCAAAAATTCACCCCCAACAATTCACAACTAGTAGTTCATCATCATGACATACATATAAAATTCACCACTAGCGATTCATCACCATGGTATATTCACAATGTATACATTTTTCAATATTTAAGTGGCCAAGAGAACCCAATAAAGAAAAAGTACAAATATTTTGGTGAACACATAAAAAAGCTATACATAGTGAATATACCACAATGATCAGACCTAGCTAAAACCAATAACATAGATAGGCCTTGTACCATAGAAAAATGCATCATTGACATTTTCATGGTTATTTAGGTCTTTCTCTCATGATGCTTGACCTATTTTTCTTTGATTTAATGTTGCAATGTAACTTTTTCATTCACATTAGGTCCTAAATAGTAAAATTATTGTGTCTTGTGAAGCTGTTGTTAAGTGTTGTAACACATTTCTAGACTATTCTAGACTCTTGTCATTACACTTCATCTAAAAATCACATTTTCATCACTTATCAAGTACTATTTGAAGGTGTTGTAAAGTCTTGTAACAAGATTTCACGCTTTTCTAGGCTTGTTATCACTATTTACACCTTTCATATGGTTTATTTGACCCATTTATGCACTCATAAGACTTAACTAATTGTATTTTTTAATGTAAACCCGGTAAAAAAAAAAAAATGAATTAATTCCGAACACCCACTTACAAGCCTAAAGTGGAACCCATTCACCATGGGTGGCGAATTAGTCCCTCTTGGCTCCAAATTCAAAATAATTCAAAATTCTTTTTAGGTTTTTATTGAAAAATACCTTATGGCAGTCTGTGATGTTGTATTATTGGGTTATTAGGGCATAAGTGTGTATAAATAATTGTTTTTACATCCATTTCAACCCCCATGCATCAAGTTCATTAATTCACCCATTCATTCAAGCATTCAAGCATCTTGGAGTAGCCATTGGCATATATTTAGATTTCTTAAACAAGGTTGTGGTGATTTTAGTACATTTGCATGTTATTTATTCATCATTCCTAGTTCATTTCACTTCATTTCCTTTTTAAGGTTTTGATTACCAAAGTGGGATTTGACCAAGGAAAATCCTTATACTCTAACCCTTAACCATTTTTCCCCTTTTACATTTTTTTATAGACTTTTGTATGCAGATTTGTCAAGAAAATAGGTGTTGAAAGGTGGTCAACAAGTCAACAAAGTGTTTCAAGTCAACTAAACCCTATTTCAAGCTTAGAGACAACCTACAATCCATTTTCTATAGATTTGACCCCGTTAACCTGACAAGAAGACAAGTGCAGATTTTGAGCTACAGAGTTGACCTTTGAATTCATAGAATTTTGGAGGAGGAATGATTCATCATCAATGGGGAATGAGTCCCACTTTAGGGATGGAAAAGGTGATTTTGTTAGATTCTGATTCCCAAGAGTCAAAAAGCAATTTTTCAGGTGTTTTTTTCAATAGCAGGAATGATTCGCCATCAGTGGCGAATGAGTCCCATTGGTGATTTACAGTTATTTCTACCAGATTTGAAAACATTCCAGATTCATCATCCCAAGTGCACTCTATTTGGTTCAATTCTATTTGAATTAGTTTTCATATCTATTTCATTTTTTACTTATCAAAATGTGTTTTCAAACATTGCATATTTCATACGTTTTGCTTCAATAATTAGTCAATTTCATAACTTAGTTGCATTTACATCATTTTATTTAGTCATAATTACATCATACAATCCTTGATTTCAGTGAATCACCACAATTTTAGTGTTCTATCTCTCTCCTTTTAGGTGAAAGATCCTAAGAGTGTAAGAGAAGCATATAGAACCACAAAATTGTTGGTTCATTTTGGTGAACCTACATTTTGAACACTTTATCTTTCTGATTTGAATTGCATGTTGTATCCTATGTTTCATTTTCATTCAATTAGGTTTTCTTTTATTTTTGCATCCTAGGGTTTCTAAAATTGCATTAGTGAAAGACTCATTTAGACTTCATTTTTGCATATCAAATCATTAAAAAACTAAAAATTTGCATTTGCATCGTCATTCTGCATCTGAAAAGCATTAAAACCACTTTAAATTTTTTGAAGAACACAAAAAATATCATACCTGGACCCATTTGTCAACCTAGGTGAATCAATCTAGCTACATTTTTTGCATTGAAATTTCTAGCATTTTCACAGTATTTCTTGCATTTTTGTTTCCTATTACTACCTTCTTGTTTCAGTTTATTGAATTTTTGTCATTAGCATTTTTTTGTTCCTAGTTTTCATTTTCATTCACCCCATCTTTTTTGGTACTTGTATGAGTGTTTGGTTCCCCATTGATAATAATTTAGTGAGATGAAGTTCTAGACTCATGGCTTCCCGCGATAGAACTTTTGTTGTGGACATTGGGATCTCAAGAGATCCTACTTCTAGTATGGACAATGGTGCATTAGGAATGGATACTACAACCAATATTCCTTCACCTTCCCATCAAATGCATGTTGACACACAAACTAGTTTCATTCCACAAGATAAATTCATTATTATTCATCAAGATTTTGAACATTTACAACAAGATTCGTCCCTTGAAAACATTTCCACCACTGCCATACTTGCCATAGAAAACCTTCATCACTTGATTGACAGTAATGATGGCTTACAAGTTAAGAAAATATTTTTTTAGTCGTATAACAAACATGTTCCTTCTACTTCCCAATCAACAAACATTGTTGTGAGCCAAGGACTTTACATTCCTCCTCCTTCAACCATATCATCCATACCAACCTATACCACTCCTCAAGTTACAACAACCATGCAACAGGTATGTCCCATGACTCCTTTCGTTATTCCAACTAGCATTCCTAGTTCTTTTCTGGCATCAACTATTCCATCTTTCACCTTCACCCCTTTTAGTGTCCCCTTCACTTCCTCTAACATCACATACAATCCATCACCATTTTCCCTTCCACCTCATACCACCTACACTGACGCCCTCATTACACAACTCTTTAACACCATTTCATCCATGCAACAACAAATCTCTACCATACGCCAAATCCAAAATACTCCACCCACATATCCTATTTGTAGTAGCCACTTATCTTTAGAGATCTTAAGAACCCTGATGCCACATGGAATTGAAATGCCTAGGTTCAAGAGTATGGAGGTAAAGGAGACCCTACTAATCATGTTCATTCCTATACAACCTTGTGCAGTGATTTTGTCCTTGATGATAAGTTATTATGCAGACTTTCTCCCAGGACCTTAAAGGACTCTGCATTTGAGTGGTTTTCAAACTTACCCAATCATTCAATTCAGTCATTAATGAACTTATGGATGCCTTTATAAGTCATTTCCAAGTCCATATGACTCCCAAAAATACAATGGCTAATTTAATGAGATGTAAAAAAATTCAGATGAAAACATAACTGATTTCATTTCACGCTATCAGTCATTGTATGCTCAAATTGATGTCAAGATTCTTGATTCACATCTTCAAAAGATGTATATCAAAAAATTGTACACTCACCTTCATGATAAGTTTCCTATGATGAAATTTCATTCGTTCATGCATTTATGCACAACCGTTTGTGACAATCACAACTCGGTTACTATTCATGATTCAAAGTCCACTTATAACCAAGTTGAGAAGTCTCAACAAAGCAACCAAAACAACACACAAAACTTAGGAAAACCAAATAGAGGATTTTTATAGTTCAATCACCTTCTCAACAACAAACTCAACCAATGCCTAATCAAGTGGTAGTTGTTAAAGCATTGGTGCCTTTTACCTATAGGGACTCGAAGAGATAATTTACCCCCTTACCCGATACTCTCCATAACACAATGAATCAACTGGTACAACAAGAAATGATTACTTTGCCTACTGTTAAACCACTTGATACTACCAAGCCTTTCCCACCCACCTTTAAACCAAATGCTTATTGTCATTGTTATCACCAAAATGGACATGACACCAAACAATGTAAGCGTCTCAAACACTTAGTTCAAGACCTCATTGATTCTGGTCATTTGTCCATTGCAGGTGTCAATGATCAAGGCAATAAGTTTGTTGCACCCCCTAATAAGAATTTATAAATCTTTACCAACCCCATGCCTAAACACAATGTTTCATTTGTCAAGGGTAGTGAGCATTCAAACACTC
This sequence comes from Sequoia sempervirens, assembly GCA_007258455.2. NCBI lineage: Eukaryota > Viridiplantae > Streptophyta > Pinopsida > Cupressales > Cupressaceae > Sequoia > Sequoia sempervirens. The sequence continues at coordinate 444,951,674 of VDFB02193867.1, forward strand.
ATGTGATGAATGTTGATACAAATATTGAACAACATGATATTAATCTAAATGTTACCAAAGTTAATCCTATGGATGAACTTATGGGTATGATAGATGTTCTCCCTCATAAAGGCCCAACCAATAAATCTCTTGATATTACTTTTTCTTCTCATGATATACTTAAAAATCTTACCGATCGTCCTCTTCACATAGCATGCCACATCTATGATAATCCCACCAATGGGATATTAATAGACCCCACTTGTGATGAATGTGATCATAGAAGAATTTTTAGTATTACATGAACTTTATAAAGAAGATTATCATAAAAAACTACATTGATTAAAACACATACTGGTTTTGTGTTCCCTATGATCAAATTGATCATACTCTCATTACAGATAGGACCCACAACTTTGGATGTAACATTTTCTATTATTCCACAATTGGACTAGTTTCATTTGTGGCTAGGTCATCCTCAGCTTCGCTTGGTGAAAGCGGTCCTGTTAGTTTTTCACAAATGTTTGAATTTTCTACATGGAAATGAAATATCTACCATACACCATAGTGGTTTTCATCCATTGTCTGCTAAAGGTAATTTCTCCTGAGAAGCCTTTTGGCCTGAACCTATGGAGCCCACAACCATCATAAAAATTTATTTTTCATAGTTTATCAAATTTTCAAAGCCAAACAAATAGCAAACTTATCTCTTCACCCGATGTCCACATCCACTTCGACTCCTCCCATCATAGATGAGATAATGCTTCAACCTATGTGTAAACCTAAACAAGCAAAGCAACCTCATGAGAAACCAACAATAAACACTTCACCTTCATCGTCTAAATGAAAAAGAGATACTGAAACCAACCCCATGATTCCTCCTTACATTAAGCAAGTTTATAAAGCCAAAGAGAAAGCGATTGATCCATCTCCATCAGTTCCTTCTATTCCTCCTCCTCAAGAAGAAAAGGATCGTATGGTTGTTCAACTCGCTTTTACACCTCAACAACTTCAAAATAGAATTAAATGAAATTGTGGTGCTAGGGAGCATTGGCATCATCATTGTCTCCATGCTCATTAGTCACAAATGGAAGAAAACAAGGAAAATCAACCTCCCCCTTTGAAAGAAGCAATAAGTAATCACCCTCCTCCTCCTGACCCACCACAAGATAGTACAGTCCAACCCTCACAATTAGATGATCTAATCCAACAACCAAAACTTCTGATACATCCTTCCTTGGAAATCACCCTCCATACTACCATCATAATTAATCTTGATGATGATGATAATGAGATCTTTAAAATAGATGAAGATGTGTACAACAATCTACACTCTTTATTTTCATCTACCATGAGCTTAAATGATAAATCTTCTACACCAACTGAAGAACCCGACACTTCCCCTAGTTTGGCACATGCAATTCTTCCTTTGGATAGTCAACCATCCTAGAAATACTCTAAACATGATTGGGAGATGGATGACTTGTTAGATGGTTGACTTGCATTCGCCTTGCTAGCCTTTTGCATTTTTCTTTTATTTTCTCTTTCTTTTGAAATTTTATGTGTATCGTGTTGCCCCACAATGTGTGTTTGATGTTCTCTCTCTCTTTGTGCACTTCCTATATTTTTACCTATATTCATCTATATGTCGTACATTGCATTTTTTTCTTTTGTTTTGTGTTTTCCTTTTGGAGATGACATAAAGCAGTGAGATGCCTTATGTTTCTTCCATGTTGACCCAAAAGATCCTTTCTCTTTTTCCTTTATTTTGTGTTTTAATTTTGGGGATGATGCAAAGCGTTATGACGCCCTATGTCTGTTCCATGTTGACCCAAAAGTTCCTTTCTTTTTTTCCTTTTTTTTTTTGTTTTCCTTTTGGGGATGACGTGCAAAGTGTTGAGACGCTCTATGTCTCTTCCATGTTGACCCAAAAGGTCCTTTCTTTTTTACTTTTGTTTTGTGTTTTCCTTTTGGAGATGATGCAAAGTGTTGAGATGCTCTATGTCTCTTCCATGTTGATCCAATTCGTCCCTTTTCCTTTGTCTTTTCACTTCTGTTTTTCCTTTTGGGCGTGATGCAAGGCATTGAGAACACAATGTCTCTTTCACATTGACCCAAAATCTTTTTCCTTTTCTTTCGCCTTTTCCTTTTCTTTTCATTTGTTTTTTCCTTTTGGGGACGATGCAAAGCATTGAGACTACAATGTATCTTCCATGCTGACCTGAAAAAGATCTTCTTTTTTGTTTGTTTTTGCTCTCTTTGTGTAATTCTTCCAGTTCTAGGTATTTGGGGAATGATGACAATTTCGAGTTGTTTCATAAAAACATTGCAACAACCAACATACTGAGCCCAAATCCATAGATCCCTTATATGTTTGGTGTATTCCTTTCTAGGGGGCAACTCCCTTTTTCTTTTGATTCTTTTTTCGTTTACATGAAGCAACTTTACTTGGAAACATATGACTTGGCATAGGGGCTTTCCAAGTTGGCTCTTATGTCTTGTTTTCTTTTGGCATTTTTCCTTTGCTACTTTAAAGTAATTGCTCACATAATGGTGTGTAGCAATTCCTTTAAAGTGGGGGGAATACATTGGTATAATTCATTTGCATTCTTGGTTCTTAGTGCAGCCTTGTCACTTCAAATGATGTGTTTGTTACCTTGTGGATGATATCGGGTGTAGTGTCCTTCATAAGTGTGATCTATCTTAGCATATTGCATTCCTCTTAGTGGCCTGATGCAATGTGTTGCATCCCCTAAGTTGTGAATATTCTATTCTTTGATTGGTCCTCTCTTGGAGACGTTAGACACAATGTTCCTTAAGTGATAGACCTTGCATGAACTTAACAAGACTCTTTTGAACATCTTCTTACATTTTGCAGTTTAATACATCTTTTCCACCTTACATAATGCATATTGCATGCAAGTGGTATTTTCCTATTTGTTCATGAGTTCGAAGCATACAAAGCTTTGCCTGTCTCATGAAGCATGAACCAAAATTTTCCTTTATGGCACCTTGTTAAAGTTATCAGGAGGTATAAATTTGATATGGTTGAGTGGGAAGCCCATTCTATGACATGAATTTCCCCATAGCCACCTATTTTTTTGTGAGTACATACCAACTAGCGTATGTTTCTCACCTTTTGGGCCTTCTCACTTGGTAGACCGCCATGAGTTATGTCGCCCTAGAGTGAGTATGCATTTTATTTTTAGGACAAACAACTTAGATCTTATTCACAACTAGCTGAACAAATGATCGAACCTTGATCCAACTTTTCCTTTCTCTCTCCCTTTCTCTCATTCTCTTTCACACTTATTTTCCTTTTTTCTTATGTTTATTTTTCCATGGGATCTTCATCCTAGTGGCTTGATCATCCATCTTGATCATTGTTAGTCCATCTTGCTAGCATAAGTGCATTAGGTCCCTCTCGATATGCATGGCTAGTTTAGTTTGATTTTGAAGCAAGTTCATCCTCTCACTAAAGTGGGGGCTAAATGTACCATAGAAAAATGGATCATTAACATTTTCATGGTTATTTAGGTCTTTCTCTCATGATTCTTGACCTATTTTTCTTTGATTTAATGTTGCAATGTAATCTTTGCACTCACATTAGGTCCTAAACATTCAAATTATGGTGTCTTGTGAAGGTGTTGTGAAATGTTGTAACACATTTCTACACTTTTCTAGACTCTTCTCATTACAATTCACCTAAAAATCACCTTTTCATCACTTATCAAGTCCTATTTTAAAGTGTTGTGAAGTCTTGTAACAAGATTTCACACTTTTCTAGGCTTGTTATAACTATTTACACCTTTCTTATGCTTTATTTGATCCCTTTATGCATTCATAAGACTTAATTAATTGTATTTTTGAATGTAAACCCGACAAACATCATTAAATGTGACTTAATTCCCAACACCCACTTACAAGCCTAAAGTGGGACCCATTCTCTATGGCTAGCGAATGAGTCCCTCTTGGCTCAAAGTTCAAAATAATTTAAATTTCTTTTGGGGTTTTATTCAAAAATGCCTTATGTCGGCTTGTGATGTTTTATTATTGGGTTATTAAGGCATGATTGTGTATAAATAAGTGTTTTTACGTGATTTTAACCCCCATTCATCAAGTTCATTAATTCACCCATTCATTGAAGCATTGAAGCATTTTACAACATGTAATCAAGCAATAATTCAAGTATCTTGGAGCAACCATTGACGTATCTTCAGATTTCTTCAAGAAGGTTGTGGTGAGTTTAGGACATTTGCATGTTATTTTTTCATCATTCCTAGTTCATTTCATTTCATTTCTTTATTAAGAGTTTGATTACCAAAGTGGGATTTGACAAAGGAAAATCCCTATACTCTAACCCTTAACCATTTTTCCCCTTTTGTATGTGTGTTTGCAGAATTTTGTATGCAGATTTGTCAAGAAAATAGGTGTTGAAAGGTGGTCAACAAGTTTAAAAAGTGTTTCAAGTCAACTAAACCCTATTTTAAGCTTGAAGACAACCTACAGTTCATTTTCTGTAGATTTGGCCCCGTCAACCCGACAAGAAGACGAGTACAGATCTAGAGCTACAAAATTGACTTTTGATTTCATAGAATTTTGGAGGAGGATTTATTTTCTATCAGTGGAGAATGAGTCCCACCTTAGGGATGAAAAAGGTGATTTTTTAGATTCTAGTTCCTGAGAGTTAGAAAGCAGTTTTTAGGTGTTTTTGTTAGTAGCATGATTGATTGACCATCACTGGCGAATGAGTCCCACTGGTGATTTAAAGTGATTTTTTTCCATATTTCAGAACATTCTAGATTCATCATCCAATTCCTAGGTGCACTCCGTTTGACCTTGTTCAATTATGTTTGCATGAGTTTTCATCTCTATTTCATTTTCTATATATCACATTGTGTTTGCAAACATTACATATTTCATAGGTTTTTCTTCAATAGTCAGCCAATTTCATAACTTAGTTTCATTTAAACCATTGTATTTAGTCATAATTATATCATACAATCCCTGATTTGAGTGAACCACCACATATTTTATTGTTATATCTCTCTCCTTTTAGGTGAAAGATCCTAGGAGTGTAAGAGAAGCACATAGAACCACAAAATTGTTGGTTCAGGCCTTTACCCCTTGTAATAATTACCCTCCTATAAATAGAAAATGGTTTAGAAAATCTTCAATCCAAGTATTTTGAGCATCCTTAATATACAAAAAGTCTTCAATCCAACAAAATATGAGTCATAAACAAAATTTTTGATCTATCCAGTAATCATAGACCTATCACAAAACATCGATACTTTCAATTTTTGACAAAATGTGATGCCTGAAAACTGGTGACCACATACCTAATTATTTTTAAAATAACAAAATGCTTGAAAAAATTCAATTGTATTCATTTCCTCTCTCACATTACCTCCCCAAGATTTTAAAGGCCATGTTGTGCTCCTAGGTGCCACTCTTCTCTTTGGTCTTAAGCTTTGAAGTTGTGATAGAGAAGGATTTTAATATCTGAAATATGCATCCTATCTATAAATATTAGCGACATGAGTGAGATTGCATTTGGAAAATTTTGGCTTAGTTAGAGGAGGTGCTACAAGGGTGGGGGCCTAGCTCAATTTGCTAAAACATCCTACTACAGGTAAGAGGTCACAAGGTCTAGTCTCCCCTGTGTCCTTGTTGTACTAGAGGGTGTGATGTGCTAGTGTCACCAATGACATGAAAAAAGTTTACCAAGCACACTATAGTTTATATGGGGGCTACTCGATTCCTAGAGTCTAAAATAGGAGGTGCTGCAAGTGAAGAATTGAAATGCATACACCTGCTTGGCAGACTGTGTTAATGTGGAATTATTACACTGTTACTGCTCTTGTTCATGGCATCCATGATTGCCCACTTTTCCATGTGTAGCATATTGCTACACTCATTGCTATTCGTGGCATCCAGATGTCCTCTAGATTAACATACTTGGAATAGTTTAACAACAAAGGCCTTTGCGGGGACACTATCATTGAGATTACTAATAGTTATAGCTTCATCTGCAATTTCAAAAAGATGTAATTCCCTAAGTGGGCCAAAACAAGTGCCATACTTATCAGTCTACAATCTATGTAAGGCAAAGTTAAAAGTAGTGTTGAGTTTAGGATCGTTTATTTGTTGTTGGAGTGCTCTCCTAATGAACTATTAGTCCTTTTAGAACTAACTTATCTTTTATCTGATTGTGATTTATTAACAAACACCTCCCCTTAAATCACTCTATAGAATGTTTGGGGCTTCTAACCTGATCTAACTCTAATACCACTAAGAAACCTTCTTCTATTCAACTTGGAAAAATGTATTACATCTCGATGCCTCAATATAAAGATCTTTGACTATTGTGATTCATCTTCTCTTCTATTATAGATTGTGTTTGAAATAGCAAAAGGAAAATTCTTTATAGAAATCACAACCACTAAAAATAGATTGTAAATTAGACTAGTTTATTTTCATGTAGTTAGCATGTACAAATTTTGATGTTTCGATATAAAATTCTTAGATTACTCTGATTCATCTTCTCACCATAGACTGTGTTTCAAACAGCACAAGGGCAATTTTCTGTGACCACTATTTTCAATTGTGATGTTCATTGTCAATGAGGTGAAATAGGGTTTCTTCTACTTTCAGTTTTCATTTTAACTGTAATACATTTGAAATTATCGGGAATTCATGGATCGTGTTAAGCAGGAATTCATTTATCATTGACGCAACTTGACGATCTATTCTACCATTGTTGGAGACTAACATATGTTTGCACCTTTTAGATCTATTCTGCATACTAAACAACAATATTTTATGTAAATATTACATCTTAATATAAAGACATGTATTACAAATTTGTAAATAGTAAACAATATGTTATACAACTACTATAATCTATTTAAAAAGTATCACTAGATATCAATCTCAGGTACCTATCTATCTTAAATAACGAGAAAGATCTCTCTTGTTGAGGTTTTTCAGAATGCCAATGACGAACGCGAAGTATTATTTCAACTAAAGCTGAAAACAGAAAGTCCTCAATGTTTAACTTTTTAAGCTTTTAAACGAAGATTAGACTCAGATATCTAAACCAGAAAAGAGCCTTAATTTTATTATTACTCACAACCGTTTAAACAATGAAGTTCATATCTCAAGAATCAATTCAGATGAATCGTAAGGAAACCCCAAGAAACAAATTTGGTGAATAAAAAACATTAGCAGATCTGTTTAAAAAATCAATTAAGTGGCACTTGTAAATAATGTGACTCTTAAGTCTTAGGAAAGGAAACAATCTGTAAACAAAAGAGGATAGCGCTCGCCAACAAGAACATATATATGGTTGCAAAATTAAAAGTCATTTCAAAAGAAAATAAAAACTGGGGCATGGTTAAAAATTACTTGAAGCAGTTTGATCACATAACGGGTTCCATACACTGTCTGCACGACTCCGAACTTCTCAGGATCATCTCCAGGAAAGTAGGGGGCCAAAATACAATCTTCTGAACATTTTGTGCGATGCAGTCTACAGGCCGCGCACGATACAATGCTTCTTTTTCTTTTCGCCATCTCTAGCGGTAATAGAAGCCTAACATAAATTTTTTTATAATACAGTTGTAATATGTTTAGTGTGAATATTTTGACAGAAATACCCAATTAGTCATTGGAAAAACTTAGTCGCCCTTCGTGGAATGACGGCTCTAATCAAATTATTGTACTATTTTGAAAGTCTTTTCCAAACGTTTGAAGAAAGAAGGCAGAGCCAGATGTGATTTCGATCACATTGTGCGAAAATGAAGGAAAGTTCTAGAGTTTCTGACACTTGTTCTTTCTTTATAGGCAGATGCTTTCGTCAGCTATATTCAGTTGTTTCGGACTAGGTACGTTGTCAGCGAAATTGTAGTGCGCCGCAACATGTTAGATTTGTAACAATAGAGAGTACAACATTTTTTATGATGAGTAGGTATATTGGCAGCGAAATTCTAGAGCAGAAAGAAAAGAGAGACATTTAAGCCAAGAGTGCGGCGATGCATGTTACTTAGATTTGTAACAATAGAGAGCACATCATTGTTTTTTATGACGAGTGAGAAATGGTTGGCGCCTGGTTACGAATTTCAACAAAGAAACAACGGATTGCTTTACACTTGTTAGAATATTCTGGTAATTTCTATCAGTTGTAGGTTAAATTTTTTATTTTTATTTTTATGTTGGATAGGGTTGAATAAATTCTAGAAGTTTAACAATTTAAGAATTCACATTATATTGTTGAAAGTCTTTCCCGAAAAGCCTGAGGAAAGGAAGGAAATGTCCAAAGTTTTCTGACATAAATGTTTGATATGATTTCACTTACATCATATGATTTCGTCGGATGTATGAAATTATATGAATTATTTTTTATTATATATATTAGTTTAAATTATATTTTACATTTTGGCAGTCTTCTATTTATAAATTAGGTTTCGCAGTCATATCATCAAATATGATGTCTTCAATAGTTGTACCTGTGAACTAACTCATTTTCATTACTACTTTTATGTAACATCACATAATTTGTTGCTTTTTAACTCTAAAAAAAACATTTCATTAAGAATTACCCATCATCAACACTAAGGAACTTTAAAATCAAAATAATTGATACAATATTATTAAAAGTATTAAACATTATATCAACCGATAGATTATCATAAACTAAAAATATAGACATTTATGATGCAGGGTGTAGGGCAACTTCTTAGCTGTGGGGCAACAGTGACAGTGCATTTCATAATACGATGCGTGAATAAAGGTAGGCGGTGACGTATTTGAACAAAGAAACAACGGGTCACTTGATAATGGCGTCTATGACATTTTTAAATTGGTTGAATATTGTATAACGGCTCAGCACATGGAACAATCAGCATCTCGCTATTCGGATTCACTAGCCAGCCTAGCAAAAAGCAGACTGTGGGGAAAGCTACCTTAACCGGCTCGCCGATTTCCTCGGACATTCCACGGACGCTCCGCTCCCACGTTGATATTGGGGTTGGAGGCTTGGAGCTGATAGCGGGTTGCCCCCTACGCGGCTAGAGATGATGTTTCAAAATAGATTGATAAAGGATAATTTTGCGTAAATTAAATTATTTTTTTATACTAAATATTAAATGTTTAGAGACTTTCACTGTCCTGTAGATTTTTATAAATCAAAGAGACATTCTTTATATGTATGGATTAAATGAAACGTCTTGTATATTCTTTCTTCCACTATCTGATTTTGATTAAATCAAAGAGACATTCTTTATATGTATGGATTAAATGAATTGTCTTGTTTATTCTTTCTTCCACTATCTGATTTTGATTTTACAATGAATATTATTATTATAATGTTTTACAAGCAAGTATCCATCATTATGTGGCAACTTATCTATGGTTTGTGGTAAGTCAAAATTAAAACATAATCATTGTTTAGTTGTTATAGATTATATATTCTAAGAATAATTTTAATGATTTGTTGATTTTAAAATTTATAATATTATACACACGTTAATTTAAGTATAATTTATTCACCTTTTCAATAAGAGGAATTACCATACAAATAATCACAAGGAAAACTAAAAGTTAATGAAGTATTTCTAATGGAAATGATTTGCTGATTTTAAAATTTATAACATTAATTTAAGTATAATAATATAGATAACTTATTCAAATTTTTACGTCAAGTTGTCTAACTTTGATTTTTCTAAATTTTCTGCCACTTAAGGCCCTATTTTTTTCATGATGATCCTACAAATACCCTATAGGTGCTCAAAAGTGAAGATTTAGTTAGAAAAAATCAATTTAGTGTCCAATTTGGCCAAAAATTGTAAACCAGTATTGCAGGATTAACCTATAATAAGGGCTTGGATGAAATAAGCAAGATAAGAGCCTCTGTTTAGGTGATCCAGTCGATGAGGAAATTTTATTTTCCATCCTCCTCTTCTTCATACTTGTCTACATAAGACATTGAGACTTTGGCCTTCAGGATTAATGATTTGAAAAAATCAAGTAAAGATGGAGAAGGAAAATATCAAGAAGGCCAAGCTTGAAACTATTATAGTGGTGAATGACATTTTTCAGCATAAAACATAGGGTCACAAAACTAATAAACATTGTTGATAATGTGTGGGCCACTTATAGGAACATCCATGCAACACACATAGAGTAAATGTGTAGGTTTAGGAAGCCTTCAAGAATGAATGGAGCAAATGGAGTACTAGAGTAAGCGCTTTAAGGGAAATGATGCCTAAGATGCAAGAGGATCCTGAAGCACCTACAAATGTCCCTAAAATATTACAAGCTATTGACCTAGTAAATAAGATAACAATTTTTCATGAAAAAATGAGAATGCAACTATAGAACAAACTTAAAGTATTCAAAGAAATGGAGGAGTTGGGTATGCTTGTGATATTAAATTACAAAGGTGAATGCAAGGAGTTTGATAAATGGAGGAATGATTTGGGAGATCTTCTCACAAAAGTTAAGATGATATTGAAGGTAGTTGATTATACATTACTAAATCCCAATATTGATGTTATTGTGGAGATTGAAATGAAAATAGACATTTTTATCTGAACCAAATATTTTTGGGATATGTGGCTCTCTTACACTTCTCGGGTTTTGCACCTAAAAGGAGATATGTACCAAAAACCTTAATGGCTCACTCAAGAATAAACCTTTGAGATTCTAATGAAAATGAGATTGAAATATGTCAAAGGGGAATTTCCTAGATGCTAAGAATTGATAAAATACATTAACTAGTGTTGCAAAACTAAGAAAATGCAAAATGTTTGAAAACATGGTGTAGTACGCAAAATGACCTAAAAATGCAAGTAAACTATAATGAAAACTTATGAAACTAGAGATGTGCACTTGGAGACTAGAGAAGGATGGAATGGAGCTCTAAAATACGTAAGAATATACTATAGAGGTCAAGAAGGACTCATACGCCAATTTGGGTGACTTAGTCCTGCTTCGAGGAAAATTTGCTAAAATAGGTTTCGAGGAATTGGATACTCAAATTTGCATAAAAATATGAAAAAAATGTATAGTGGGACTCATTCACCACTAATGGTGAGTGAGTCCACTTTTGATTTTCTGAAAACTCAAAAGTGGAATATGAAGCTCTCAATCTGCTCTTTCTATTCCTCCAAGTGTCCAGATCCGAAACCTTAATTTTCAAGGCTATAAGTGACATTTTGTGTAGATTTTGACATTTCCAATAGGGAGATTACTTCAATAAGTTTGAAACCTATTCTTCAATCATGTCTAAGTCATCCAAGCACCTAGATCTGCAATCACACAAAGGAAGAGAGAGAAAATGTTGATTGTTAGGGATTGGGGGTTTTCTTTGGTCAAACCCCATTTAGGTAATTAAACCAAAATGATGAAATAAGACAATAAAGCATGAAACATGAAAAAATGCAATTAGAGACTTTCCATGATGAAGGATCTTGAATTACTACAAGAACTGATGGAGAATCTTGCTCTTGAATGTCGTAGAAGTGATGAATTGACTTGACAACATGTAGGCTTGATGATACTTGAATAATGGATGGATGAAAGATCTTTTTTTATAGAGGAGAGTTAAGTGAATG
>VDFB02193867.1:444963370-445002533 GCA_007258455.2 Sequoia sempervirens
TTGCTTCATCAAGCGATTACATCATCTCAGGAAGTTTGGTTATTGACTCAATTGCTCCATGAAACTTGGTTTAGTAAGAATATCATGTTCTTATCTAGTGGCACAATATGCTCTTTGGTTTTGGTATCTTACTTCTCTAGTGGTATTTATTAGCTCAAAGGGCATATAATTTTTATCATTTTTACTTGGTGATTTCTATGCCTAAGCCTTGACTTTGTAGTCAACATCCAAAGGAAAATACTCATATTGACTATTTGAAGCCTTTTTCTTTTTCATATGATATTAATTTATCATTGGTATGTTAATGATTTGAGGGGTTGACATTTACATGGAATAAACCCTATCGGGCTTCCCAAAATATTTTCCAATGGTGATATTGTGTTTGAATTGTGTAAAAAGGTTACATCACTTGGCAACCATCATTTTTCATATGTTTAAATCAGCATTATGAGAATCTTTGACACAAAATATAGTTTTTTATGTGTCGACAATTTGCAAGCAAAACTTGGAAGTGATCATGTGGTCGGGTCCTTGGTAAATGATTAGTCAAGTGGACTCATAAGCATTGTTTTAATTAGTTCATTATTATTGTGTATTTTTGTCTTCGAACTCCAAATCTTTATTAACTTTGGAAAAGTCATCAACTGACTTGAGAGAATACTTGTTTAGGACATAATAATATTGCATTTTCATTGTGGTTTGGAGCCCTAGTGCTGCCATGCTAGAATTTTAGTTGCATATTGTGCAAGGTTGTTGTGGTATTTTGGTTTGGTTTTCAGTTATGTTGATCTTTGGTGGTTGGCAAGATTGTTGGTGGTTTTAGTTTGAGCTAGAAGTGATAGTTTGGACAGTTTTCATGAAGAACTTCAGGGATTTTAATTGTAGGTTAACTCCACCATAGCAGAGGTAATTTCTATGCATTATTTTTGATATTTCAATGGTATATCTGGTAAATGAAGAGGAAAACAAAACTTTATTTTTAGTTTCAAATAATTTTCTTAACTAAAATAAAACTACCTTGAACCTGAGCATAAGCTAAAAGGTTTCATCTCTTAGTGGCATTTTATCTTCATATCACTGATTTTTGATTGGCTTTAGATTATACATTATGTTCATAACCTCTGGTTATTGAAATTAGGGTTTTCTTGACAAAGTTGTATAACCATTTCACAAACATTATATATATATGTAACTTTGTAAAAACAAAAAGAGAAGACAGAAAGTCGGTGATGTGAAGAAAGGAAATTATCTAGACAAAGTATTTGTGAAATCATTTTTGTAAAAAGAGAAGAGTGGGCTCATATTGTTTTTATCTTTGATTGTATTACAGAGATTATGTTTTGAGTTCAGCACTATTACAAAATCATTTTTGTATCCTATTGTAATTTTATGACTAGAAGAATAATTATAGTTATAATTTTCTAATGGGTTGCAATATTTTGAATGTTTGATGAAGTTGGTGCTTTAGAAAGATTATGGGAGTTAGTGCTCCACATTGTTACAGAGTTGGTGCTCTTTGATTAATAAAAGGGAAATTTTAACGAGTGGTTTTTTATACCCCAAGAGGGTTTTTCCACTCAGGAAATCTTTGTGTTATGTGATATTATTTGTCTCTCATTTTATTTCATGTAAATGTGCTCATTTAGTCAATACTCTAATACTTTTAGTATGATCAAAAGTTTCTTATTTCAAAAGGTTGTTATGCAAAGTTAAAAATTCTTTTATTTAGAAAAGTGATTGTTCTATTACAAAAGCACATACAAGGTTGTTCACACTCTAATTGAACAATATCATATGATCCTTTTAACATGAGTTATAAATGTTACTCAAAGTTTCATGTCAATCTAATTTTTAAATGTTGATGTACACTTGCATAAACAAGTCTGCCACATTGAGTTTAACATAGTAAAAGGTTTAATTGTACCCTCAAAGTCAAAAATTTAAACACTACTTCACTCTAATTCACCCCCCCTCTTAGAGTGAATCCACTTCCAACATAAATTCAAATACATCACTCCTAGAAACTTGATCTTGATTTTCCTGATTAAACACTTGAAAATGCTTGAATGCTTTGGGGACCAACAATGCATGTTATACTTAACATGATTACATGAACATACGTTAGCTTGAACATGATGATAGGATCTTGAATGTTGCAACAAATGACTGATAAATTTTCTCTTAAATGCTCTTGACAATAATATTTTCTCATATGAAGTCTTGTAATTGATCCCTAGATTTCTTAGATTTGAATTTGATAAAAAGACTATGTATTCATAGGTGTTTATACAATCTCCCAAAAAGTGGATTCAAAATCCAACATTTTCATATCAAATTTGAGTCATTCAAATACCACCAAAAATATATTTAGAAATGGGTCCTAGGACTTCAAGGGTACCCATTTTCCCTTAGGTTAATAGGTCCTAGCCTATAAGTCTAGGACACACATATTCCAAGGTGATTAAAATATTAATTGCATTAATTGAATGTTGGTTTACCTTTCAAAAAATGATAAAAGTGAGGCTTTGAATTACATAGTTTGGAAAATTAGAAGATTAATTAAGTCCAATTAATTAAGGGACCCAAACATAGTGTGAAATTATAAAGGTATTGAATTTCCTGTACACTACACCATTGTATTTATGAACCTTATTTTAGCCCATGGTAATGCTTAATGGTGAAATTTTGGGCCTCCATAAGTCTATATATAGAAGGATTAACAGGTCTAGACATTGTTATATTGAATTCACAGATATTGAACTTCTACTAGAATGTTTGATAGATTTCATTCATATTTTATATTGGCGAATACTCTTGTGAATGCTTTCCTTACAAACATATTGTAACCTTGAAGATTATTCATTAATATATTGAGCTACTTTAGAGTGTGGGGTTTTTCTCCCAAAAGAGTTTTCCCTACGTAAATCACTAGGATGTATTATATTGCTTATTTTAGTTATAAATGTACTTTTACATTATTTTGGTAGAAAATTAAAATTAGTTTTAAAATATTTGTAATTCTACTCTCAAGGTTTAGTGTAGGTAGTTGTTTCCATAGCTTTAGATTCTATATAGTAAATAAAGGATATCAAAAACTTCATTACATACTTCTTAGGGAGGTCTAGAAGGATTGAAACATTGTAGAAGAAAAGATTCATTGGTGAGAGTTAAGAGGCATGCCATAACTATTTGACTCCTCAAGAGAAAAATAATAAATTTACATGTAAACTCATCTTAGGAAAAGGTACCTAGTTGAATGTTAAAAATTTAATTCCTCCATTTTTTGTAACAAATTATTGTCCATCCAAATGCCCTTTTAGAATATGGCAATGATGTAGGACCATGGGAGAAGGAGGAGAATGGATATTTTTATCTAACTATTAAAATAACATAGACATCAATTGTTTCATTCTAAATAAATTAGGCCAAGTGAAGGGCTCGCTATTTAGGGAGAAATCTCTCTCCCCTATTCTTTAGGGTTTGAAGTCACCCATGTTTGTATCTTAGTAGTCAAGTTACCAATGTTAGGTAGAGGTTTGGCCTGAATACTATCAACACTAGGATTTTTATTTTTTATGATTCCTAAATGTAGTCTACCCTTCATCATTTTTCAAAAAGGGAGCCTTAAGAGGCCAAGAGAATGGCTTAATGCAAGGAGAGACCAAAGGGAAATCTCTACTATTATGATAAAAGGATTGACATCAAAATAAATATTCAATAGGTTGAGGTAAGGAACATGCTAGGTGTGGCACAAATGATCAATTTGTATAGCCACAAATAATTTCAAATCCTTAGAGAGATTGATGTCTATATACACATGATTTTGTACACAATTCAAATAAAAATTGTCAAGTTCAGTAGAAATGACTTTGCTAAGCAGTGCTATAATTTTGGACATTCCAACAAGTTAAAGGCAACCCTAAGAGTTCTAGCTAAATGAGCACATAAAGTGTATTTTCATTTGAGATTGAAAAGTATTGATTCCAAGGTTGAAAATTCAATAGAGATGTATAGACACATCACATGCAATGTTTAAGGATAGCCTTTATATGAGTGGTTTAAAAAAAAATGAGAGAATATACTTAGTAATTTTATGGGTTGCATCAAGTTGAATCCCATGTGAAGCCTAATGCTTACTGACCTACTCTCTAAGAATACTTTCTAGGGGAATTCACCCACAAAATAATGTATGAAAATAAATTGTTATAGCATTTACAAATATTACCAAAGTCATGAATGGGTAAAAAAATATATGCAAGATGATAATATTCTTACCTCATGAAAGACCTTGGACACAAATTTCTGAAAGCTCTTGTTCGATGGACCCATTTTTCAAAGTCACCAACTTTAAAAAAAAATCATATTAAATGTAGAAGACTAGGCCTAAGAGTTTTTCTACACCAAAGACATGTTGTGACATAAGAATGATAAAAGATCACAAACAAAGATACAAGCCCTAATAGATGCCAACCTTCAAACTCAAAAATGCCATAGACGCTAGTGTTGATAGTTGGCAGAGGCAAAGAAATTAAACAGAAAAATAAAATATGTGTGCTGCTGCACAATAACCAAATTCTTCATTCATATTGCTTGCATAAAAATGATTTACATAAATTCTTTATATAATGGACTTTAGATACATTTAGAAAAATCTAGAATATAGGCCAACATATAATATTTTTATTATTTGAACTTGGCCGACATAAAATAAGCTTCTAGAATTTACCTAACCCTAGACTTCTAGAATTTATCCAACCCTAGCCAACATAAAAATAAAAATAAAAAATTTAACCTACAGCTGGTAGAAATTACCAGAATATTCTAGCACTCCCCCCTAATTTCTACCACAAACAATATCAATATTTACAATGCCCAAAAATCCTCTCAAAAATTTAAATTTCTCTTGTGCTAAAACCTTTGTAAATATGTCTACAAATTGTTCTTTAGATCTGCAATGTTGTAGATTGATTTCTCCATTGTTCACTAACTCCCGAATAAAGTGATATCTAGTATCAATGTGTTTTGACCTCTTGTGAAAAACATGATTCCTTGATAGTGCACTGATTGACTTGTTGTCACAATAGATTATAGTTGGCTCCTTTTGTTCATATAGTAGATCCTTCAAGACTCTTCACATCAACACTGCTTGACATGTTGTTGATGTTCTTGCTTCGTACTCTACTTCTGCTAATGAAATTGTCACTATAGGTTGCTTCTTTGATGCCCATGCTACAACACCTGTTCCAAGATGAAATGAATATCTAGATGTACTTTTTCTATCATCAATACTTCATACAAAATCACTATCTGTATATCCCACCAACTGAAATTTATTTGAAGTAGAATACAATATGCCATAATTCATAGTTCTTGCAATGTACCTCAATAATCTTTTCCTACTTGCCAATGTGAGTTCTTTGGTGCATCCATGAATCTAGAAATCAAACTAACTCCATATATTATATCCGGTCTAGTTGTTGTGAGATACATCAAACTACCAACCAATTTTCTAAATATAGTTGAATCAAAATCAATCTCATTATTTTATATGCTTAGTTTTGTGCCTATCGCCACAGGTGTAGAAAATGGACTACAATTTATCATTCTAAACTGTCTCAAAACATCTTTTGCATATTTATTTTCACAAATGAAAATGCCCTTATCATTTTGTGTTACTTCAATGCCAAGAAAATATTTCATCAACCCCAAATCAGTCATCTCAAATTCCTTCTTCATTGCTGATTTAAACATGTCAATAGAAAGATTACCTGTAAAATCAAATCATCAACATACAACCAAACAATTAAAATCTGACCTTGCTCATTGACTTTGGTGTATAGAGTAGGCTCACTAGTACTTTTATTGAATCCATTGCTTATCATGTATGAATCTATCCTACTATCCCATTCTCTTGGAGCTTGCTTAAATCCATAAAGTTCCTTCTTTAACCTGTAAACTTTGTCTTCATAACCTTTTATTTCATATGCTGGTGGCTGCTGCACATAAACCTCTTCTTCTAAATATCCATTCAAGAAAGTTGATTTAACATCCATTTGATAAACCTTCCAATCATTTTGAGCTGTAATAGCTAGTACCATTCTAACAGTGTCAAGCCTTGCTACAAGTGCACAAGTTTCATTATAATCAACTCCATATTCTTGAGAAAATCATTTAGCTACTAGTCTTGCCTTATATTTTTCAACTTCTCCATTTGCATTATACTTAGTTTTATAAACCCATTTTACACCAATGCAATCTTTTTTCTTAGGAAAATCAACTAAATCCCATGTATCATTCTTCTCAATGGATTCCATTTCATCATTCATTGCATTAATCCAATGTTCTTCCTTAATTGCATCTTCAAAATAAATAGGATCTTGAGAAAATAAAGCAAAGTTTGATTGCAAATCTATCCTATCTCCTTGATCATAAATTTCTTGCAAACTTCTAATTTTCTTGCTTTTAAGCTTTGATCTTAGTGATGCAAGTGTAGGATTTGAGTCATCACTTACTTGTGCACTTGATGATTCTCCTTGCTCAACTTCCCTTTGTGTGTTATCTCCTTGTGGACTTCTTGATGGAGTTTCTCCTTGTTCATTTGATTGATCTCTTTGTTTTTCTTGATCTTTTTCTTCTTGTTTATTATATGGCAATGTTGTAGCACCTGTAATTGCCTTGCCCATGTTTCCATCCCAAGATTCTTCCTCTTTGAACACATCTCTACTTACAATTACTTTCTTGGTTATATGATTAAACAATTTATAGGCCTTAGATTGTTCATCATAACCAATAAAAATGCATTTTTCACTTTTATCATCTAACTTACTTCTTGTTTCCTTGGGCAAATGTGCAAATGCAATACAACCAAATATTCTAAAATGAGAAACACTATGATGCTTACCACTCCATGCTTCTTGTGGAATCTTGTCCCTTATGATCTTTGTTGGACTCTTGTTCAGAATATAAACTCTGCAAGCTACTACTTTAGCCCAATACTCATTAGGTAGATTCTTTCCTTTCAACATGATCCTTTCTATTTCCATTATTGTTCGATTCTTTCTTTCTGCAACACCATTTTTTTGAGGTGTGTAACTTGTAGTAAACTGCTTCTTTATTCCATGATACCTGCAATAGTCCAAAAACTCATTTGACTTGTATTCTCCTCCTCTATCTGATCTCAATACCTTAATGGGTAGGTCACTTTGTTTCTCAACCAATTCTTTGAATCCCTTGAACTTTCCAAATGCCTTAGATTTATATTTCATAAAATAAACCCATGTTTTCCTACTAAAATCATCAATCAATGTTAGAAAATAAATGCTCCCCCTTAATGATGGTGATTGCATTGGACCACATAAATCATATGCACAATTTCTAAAGGTGCCCATGCTCTATATGACATTCCCTTTGGAAAACATTCTCTATGATGCTTAGCCAAAATACAATTTTCACATGAACTTAATGGTGCTTCAATAGGGGTAAGCCTCCTACCATTTCTTTCATTTTCAATAAACACAATCCTTTGAAGTTTAGATGACCATACCTCAAGTGCCATATCCATGCTTGATCTTGACTTGATGCCTTGAAACTTGCTTCAATCTCCTCCATTAATCCATTTTTCATTTGAAGTTGAAACATTATGTTATTTGTCATTTCAACCTTTTCAATCACCTTATTACTAGGAGGAATATCAAATATAGTGCACACATTATTTTTAAAAACAACTCTATAACCCTTTTGAGAAAGTTGTCCCACACTTATGAGATTATACTTCAAACTAGGTACAAAATAAACATCAGGAATGGACTTCTTACCAAGCTTTGTCATCACATTAATTGCACCTTTACCCATGAATTCAACTATATTATCATTGCCCAATTTAATTTTTGATTTCACTAAAGCATCCAAACTTTCAAACAAGTCTTTATTTCCTATCATATGATTACTGCAACCACTATCTAGAAACCAAATGTTACTTGAACTTTCTTGAGCTACATGACAACTAATGAACAATGTCTAAAAACTATTCTTAGAAAAAATTGCAGTTTGCTTTCCCATATCAACTTACTTCTTTCGACATTCATTTGCAATATGACCATACTTCTTGCAATAGTAACATTGAACATTCAATTTGTCATACCTTTGTGATGCTTGATTGTTATTGCGAACCCTTGAATTGAAACTTTTATTTCTCTAGCCTCCTGGATCTGGACTCTTCCTTTCTTCTCTTTGAAAATTGCTTCTTCCTCTTCCTCTTCCTATGAATCCTAGATTTCCTCTTCCTCTACCTCTACCAAATGTCATTTATGCTTTGAATACACTCTCCAATGAGGTATTATTATCCCTGTTCAATCTGAACTCATAATTTTTCAAAGTACCAAACAACTCATCTATTGAATATGTTGACAAATCCTTAGTTTCCTCAATTGGCACAACAATAGTATCAAATTTAGTAGAAAAACTTCTTAAGATCTTTTCTACAACCTTTTAATCTATTAGTTCATCACCATTCATCCTTATTTGATTAACCAAATTCATAACACGATTTTCAAATTGATTTACTAAATCAAAATCACTCATTTGCAAGTTTTCAAATTATTTCCTAAGTGCTTGCAATTTGGCAAGTTTTACCTTACTTGTACCTTGATATGTTGTTTCCAAAATATCCCATGCTTGCTTGGCTGTAGTGGCTGGCTCAATCCTTCCAATGATTGAATCATCCAATCCTTGTCCAATTATCTGCAAATCCCTTTTATTCTTTTCCCTGTTTTCACTCAACTTAATTTTTGTATTAACGCTCAAAGTAGACTCATCCTGTGGTTCTATATAACCATTTTCAACTATTTCTGATAGATCTTCCAAATTAAATATTAATTTCATTCTATATGACTAGGGATCATAATTTTTACTAGAAAATATTGGAATTTGAGTTTGCACACTACTTGATGCCATATTTTAAAATAATATCTATAAACCCTAAATTTCTTTTTTTGAATAATTTGACCGTAGGTTACTCAATTGATTGACTAATCGGCAATCTTCTACTCACCAAAAATAAACATGCAACTTCAACAATCCTCAAATCTGCTCTTCTTCTACTAACATTTTGCTTCTTAACTTGGCTCTAATACCACTCTGATAGTGGGGAGAGGCAAAGAAATTAAACAGAAAAATAAAATATTCATGCTGTTGCACAATAACCAAATTCTTCATTTATATTGCTTGCATAAAAATGATTTACATAAATTATTTATATAATAGACTTTAGATACATTTAAAAAAATCTAGAATATAGGGCCGACATATTATATTTTTATTATTTTACCTTGGCCCACATAAAATAAGTTTATAGAGTTTACCTAACCCTAGACTTCTAGAATTTATCCAACCCTATCCGACATAAAAATAAAAATAAAAAATTTAACCTACAACTGGTAGAAATTACAGAATATTCTAACAAGTGTAAAGCAATCCGTTTTTTCTTTGTTGAAATACGTAACCAGGCGCCAACCATTTCTCACTCATCATAAAAAAATGATGTGCTCTCTATTGTTACAAATCTAAGTAACATGCATCGCCGCACTCTTGGCTTAAATGTCTATGTCTTTTCTTTCTGCTCTAGAATTTCGCTGCCAATATACCTAATCATCATAAAAAATGTTGTACTCTCTATTGTTACAAATCTAACATGTTGCGGCGCACTACAATTTCGCTGCCAACGTACCTAGTCCGAAACCACTGAATATAGCTGATGAAAGCATCTGACTATAAAGAAAGAACAAGTGTCAGAAACTCTAGAACTTTCCTTCATTTTCGCACAATGCAATCGAAATCACATCTGGCTCTGCCTTCTTTCTTCAAACGTTTGGAAAAGACTTTCAAAATAGTACAATAATTTGATTGGAGCCGTCATTCCACGAGGGGCGACTAAGTTTTTCCAATGACTAATTGGGTTTTTCTGTCAAAATATTCACACTCAACATATTATAACTGTATTATAAAAAAATTTATGTTAGGCTTCTATTACCACTAGAGATGGCGAAAAGAAAAAGAAGCGTTGTATCGTGCGCGGCCTGTAGACTGCATCGCAAAAAATGTTCAGAAGATTGTATTTTGGCCCCCTACTTTCCTGGAGATGATCCTGAGAAGTTCGGAGTCGTGCAGACAGTGTATGGAACCCGTTATGTGATCAAACTGCTTCAAGTAATTTTTAACCATGCCCCAGTTTTTATTTTCTTTTGAAATGACTTTTAATTTTGCAACCATATATATGTTCTTGTTGGCGAGCGCTATCCTCTTTTGTTTACAAATTGTTTCCTTTCCTAAGACTTAAGAGTCACATTATTTACAAGTGCCACTTAATTGATTTTTTAAACAGATCTGCTAATGTTTTTTAAACAGATCTGCTAATTGATTTTTTAAACAGATCTGCGTCAATGATAAATGAATTCCTGCTTAACACGATCCATGAATTCCCGATAGTTTCAAATGTATTACAGTTAAAATGAAAACTGAAAGTAGAAGAAACCCTATTTCACCTCATTGACAATGAACATCACAATTGAAAATAGTGGTCACAGAAATAATATCACTGCGGCCATTGCTTCTGCAACTCCAATGCCTTGCGATTACTTCTGCTGCTCCTTCGCAATTCAATTGTCTACCGACGCCGCCTTTTTGTTGATATGTGATGCATCATTTATCCATAATGCATGTCTAGAGATGTTTGTAAAAAATTTAATTTAGAAGGTTTATATTAGACGTCATGATTTGTGCATGCTAAATGCATGAAATACTAGACTAGTTTACTGTTTATTTTTAGTGGTTGTGATTTCTATAGAGAGTTGTCTTTGTGCTGTTTGAAATACAGTCTGTATTGAACAGAAGATGAAAATTTTTATTCTAATATATTGTCTATTTTTGGTGGCTATGATCTTTATAGAAAATTGCCCTTGTGCTGTTTGAAACACAGTCTATGGTGAGAAGATGAATCAGAGTAATCTAAGAATTTTATATCGAAACATCAAAATTTGTACATGCTAACTACATGAAAATAAACTAGTCTAATTTACAATCTATTTTTAGTGGTTGTGATTTCTATAAAGAATTTTCCTTTTGCTATTTCAAACACAATCTATAATAGAAGAGAAGATGAATCACAATAGTCAAAGATCTTTATATTGAGGCATCGAGATGTAATACATTTTTCCAAGTTGAATAGAAGAAGGTTTCTTAGTGGTATTAGAGTTAGATCAGGTTAGAAGCCCCAAACATTCTATAGAGTGATTTAAGGGGAGGTGTTTGTTAATAAATCACAATCAGATAAAAGATAAGTTAGTTCTAAAAGGACTAATAGTTCATTAGGAGAGCACTCCAACAACAAATAAACGATCCTAAACTCAACACTACTTTTAACTTTGCCTTACATAGATTGTAGACTGATAAGTATGGCACTTGTTTTGGCCCACTTAGGGAATTACATCTTTTTGAAATTGCAGATGAAGCTATAACTATTAGTAATCTCAATGATAGTGTCCCCGCAAAGGCCTTTGTTGTTAAACTATTCCAAGTATGTTAATCTAGAGGGCATCTGGATGCCACGAATAGCAATGAGCGTAGCAATATGCTACACATGGAAAAGTGGGCAATCATGGACGCCATGAACAAGAGCAGTAACAGTGTAATAATTCCACATTAACACAGTCTGCCAAGCAGGTGTATGCATTTCAATTCTTCACTTGCAACACCTCCTTTTTTAGACTCTAGGAATCGAGTAGCCCCCATATAAACTATAGTGTGCTTGGTAAACTTTTTTCATGTCATTGGTGACACTAGCACATCACACCCTCTAGTACAACAAGGACACAGGGGAGACTAGACCTTGTGACCTCTTACCTGTAGTAGGATGTTTTAGCAAATTGAGCTAGGCCCCCACCCTTGTAGCACCTCCTCTAACTAAGCCAAAATTTTCCAAATGCAATCTCACTCATGTCGCTAATATTTATAGATAGGATGCATATTTCAGATATTAAAATCCTTCTCTATCACAACTTCAAAGCTTAAGACCAAAGAGAAGAGTGGCACCTAGGAGCACAACATGGCCTTTAAAATCTTGGGGAGGTAATGTGAGAGAGGAAATGAATACAATTGAATTTTTTCAAGCATTTTGTTATTTTAAAAATAATTAGGTATGTGGTCACCAATTTTCAGGCATCACATTTTGTCAAAAATTGAAAGTATCGATGTTTTGTGATAGGTCTATGATTACTGGATAGATCAAAAATTTTGTTTATGACTCATATTTTGTTGGATTGAAGACTTTTTGTATATTAAGGATGCTCAAAATACTTGGATTGAAGATTTTCTAAACCATTTTCTATTTATAGGAGGGTAATTATTACAAGGGGTAAAGGCCTGAACCAACAATTTTGTGGTTCTATGTGCTTCTCTTACACTCCTAGGATCTTTCACCTAAAAGGAGAGAGATATAACAATAAAATATGTGGTGGTTCACTCAAATCAGGGATTGTATGATATAATTATGACTAAATACAATGGTTTAAATGAAACTAAGTTATGAAATTGGCTGACTATTGAAGAAAAACCTATGAAATATGTAATGTTTGAAAACACAATGTGATATATAGAAAATGAAATAGAGATGAAAACTCATGCAAACATAATTGAACAAGGTCAAATGGAGTGCACCTAGGAATTGGATGATGAATCGGAATGTTCTGAAATATGGAAAAAATCACTTTAAATCACCAGTGGGACTCATTCGCCAGTGATGGTAAATCAATCATGCTACTGACAAAAACACCTAAAAACTACTTTCTAACTCTCAGGAACTAGAATCTAAAAAATCACCTTTTTCATCCCTAAGGTGGGACTCATTCTCCACTGATAGAAAATAAATCCTCCTCCAAAATTCTATGAAATCAAAGGTCAATTTTCTAGCTCTAGATCTGCACTTGTCTTCTTGTCGGGTTGACGGGGTCAAATTTGCAGAAAATGGATTGTAGGTTGGCTTCAAGCTTAAAATAGGGTTTAGTTGACTTGAAACACTTTTTAAAATTGTTGACCACCTTTCAACACCTATTTTCTTTACAAATCTGCATACAAAATTCTGCAAACACACATACAAAAGGGGAAAAATGGTTAAGGGTTAGAGTATAGGGATTTTCCTTTGTCAAATCCCACTTTGGTAATCAAAACCTTAATAAAGAAATGAAATGAAATGAACTAGGAATGATGAAAAAATAACATGCAAATGTCCTAAACTCGCCATAACCTTGTTGAAGAAATCTGAAGATACGTCAATGGCTACTCCAAGATACTTGAATGATTGCTTGATTAAATGATGCAAAATGCTTGAATGCTTCAATGAATGGGTGAATTAATGAACTTGATGAATGGGGGTTAAAATCAATGTAAAAACACTTATTTATACACACTCATGCCCTAATAACCCAATAATACAACATCACAGGCCGACATAAGGTATTTTTTAATAAAAACCAAAAAAGAATTTTGAATTATTTTGCACTTGAAGCCAAAAGGGACTCATTCACCACCCACGGCAAATGGGTCCCACCTTAAGCTTGTAAGTGGGTGTCGGGAATTAAGTCACATTTAATGGTGTTTGTTGGGTTTACATTCAAAAATACACCTAATTAAGTCTTATGAATGCATAAAGGGGTCAAATAAAGCATAAGAAAGGTGTAAATAGTTATAACAATCCTAGAAAAGTCTAAAATCTTGTTACAAGACTTCACAACACTTAAAAATAGGACTTGATAAGTGATGAAAAGGTTATTTTTAGGTGAATTGTAATGAGAAGAGTCTAGAAAAGTGTAGAAATGTGTTACAACACTTCACAACACCTTAACAAGACACCATAATTTGAATGTTTAGGAGCTAATGTGAGTGCATAAATTACATTGCAACATTAAATCAAAGAAAAATAGGTCAAGCATCATGAGAGAAATACCTAAATTACCATGAAAAATTCAATGATCTATTTTTCTATGGTACATTTAGCCCCCACTTTAGTGAGAGGATGAACTTGCTTCAAAATCACACTAAAGTAGCCATGCATACTAAGAGGGACCTAATGAACTTATGCTAACAAGATGGAATAGCAATGATCAAGACGGATAATCAAACCACCAGGATGAAGATCCCATCAAAAAATAAACATAAGAAAAAAGGAACATAAGTGTGAAAGAGAATGAGAGAAAGGGAGAGAGTAAGGAAAAGTTGGATCAAGCTTCGATCATTTGTTCAACTAGTTGTGAATAAGATCTAGGTTGTTTTTCCAAAAAAGAAAATCCATACTCACTCTGGGGCGACATAACTCATGGTGGTCTACCAAGTGAGAAGGCCCAAAAGGTCAGAAACATACGCTAGTTGGTATGTACTCACAAACACATAGGTGGCTATGGGGAAAGTCATGTTGTAGAATGGGCTTCCCGCTCAACCATATCAAATTTATACCTCCTGATTACTTTAACAAGGTGACACAAAGGAAAATGTCGGTTCGTGCTTCATGAGACAAGAAAAGCTTTGTATGCTTAGAACTCATGAACAAATAGGAAAGTACCACAAGCAAGCAAGCTACATTATGTAAGGTGGCAAAGATGTATACTGTAAAATGTAAAAAGATGTTCAAAAGAGTCTTGTTAAGTTCATGCAAGGCCTATCACTTAGGGAACATTGTGTCTAATGTCTCCAAGAGAGGAATAATCAAATAATAGAATATTCACAACTTAGGGGATGCAACAAATTGCATCAGGCCACTAAGAGGAACGTAATATGCTAAAATAGATCACACTTATGAAGGACACTACACCCAATCTCATCCACAAGGTAACAAACACATCATATGAAGTGACAAGGCTGCACTAAAAACCAAGAATGCAAATGAATTATACCAATGTATGCCCCCCACTTTAAAGGAAATGCTACACACCGTTCTGTGAGCAATTACTTTAAAGTAGCAAAGCAAAAATGTCAAAAGAAAACAAGACATGAGAGCAGACTTGGAAAGCCCCTATGCCAAGTCATATGTTTCCAAGTAAAGTTTCTTCATGTAAACGAAAAAGAAATAAAAGAAAAAGGGAGTTTCCCCCTAGAAAGGAATATGCCAAACACATAAGGGATCTATGGATTTGGGCTCAATATGTTGGTTGTTGCAATATTTTTATAAAAGAACTCAAAATTGTCATCATTCCCCAAATAGATAGAACTAGAAGAATTACACAAAGAGAAAAAATGAAAGAAAAATAAGATCTTTTTTGGGTTAGCATGGAAGAGACATTGCGGTCTCAATGCTTTGCATCGTCCCCTAAAGGAAAACACAAGAAAAATGAAAATGAAAAGGAAAAAGAAAAGGAAAAAGCTTTTGGGTCAACATGAAAGAGACATTGTGATCTCAATGCCTTGTGTCACCCCTGAAAGGAAAAAGACAAACAAAAAGACAAAGGAAAAGGGACCAATTGGGTCAACATGGAAGAGACATAGGCCATCTCAATGCTTTGCATCATCTCCAAAAGGAAAACACAAAACAAAAGTGAAAAATAAAAGACCTCTTGGGTCAACATGGAAGAGACATAGGGCATCTCAATGCTTTGTGTCATCCCCAAAAGGAAAACACAAAAAAAAAGCAAAAAAGAAAGGACCTTTTGGGTCAACATGGAAGAGACATACGGCGTCACAACTCTTTACGTCATCTCAAAAAGGAAAACACAAAATAAAAGAAAAAGAGAAAGGACCTTTTGGGTCAACATGGAAGAAACATAAGACATCTCACCACTTTATGTCATCTCCAAAAGGAAAACACAAATCAAAAGAAAAAAATGCAATGTATGACATATAGAAGAATATATGTAAAAATATAGGAAGTGCACAAAGAGAGAGAGAACATCAAACACACATTACGGGGGAACACGATACAAACATAAAATTGAAAAAGAAAGAAAAATGCAAAAGGCTAGCAAAGTGAATGCAAGTCAACCATCTAACAAGTCATCCACCTCCCAATCATGTTCAGTGTATTGTGAGGATGGTTGACTATCCAAAGGAAGAATTGCAAGTGCAAAACTAGGGGAAGTGTTGGGTTCTTCACTTGGTGTAAAAGATTTATCATTTAAGCTCATGGTAGATGAAAATAAAGAGTTTATATTGTTATGCACATCTTCATTTCTTTTAAAGATCTCATTATCATCATCATCAAGATTAATTATGATGGGAGGATAGAGGGTGATGTCCAAGGAAGGATGTATCAAAATTTTTGGTTGTTGGATCAGATCATCTTATTGTGAGGGTTGGACTGTACTATCTTGTGATGGGTCAAGAGGAGGAGGGTGATCATTTATTGATTCTTTCATATGGGGAGGATTATTTTCCTTATTTTCTTCCATTTGTGACTAACGAGCGTGGAGATGATGATGACGCCAAAACTCCCTAGCACCGTAGTCTCATTTAATTCTATTTTTTAGTTGTTGAGGTGTAAGAGTGGGTTGAATCACCATAGGATCCTTTTCTTCCTAAGGATGAAGAATAGAAGGAATAGAAGGAGATGGATCAATCACTTTCTCTTGGGCTTTATAAACTTGTTTAATGTAAGGAGGAATCATAGGGTTGGTTTCGGTATCTCTTGGTCGTTTAGATGATGAAGGTGAAGTGTTTATTTTTGGTAGCTCATGAGGTTGTTTTGATTGTCCAGATATGTACATAGGTTGAAGCATTATCTCATCTATGATGGGAGGAATGGAAGTGGATGGGGACATTAGGTGAAGAGACAAGTTAGCTATTTGTTTGGATTTGAACTTTTGATAGGCTATGAAAAATAAATCTTTATGATGGGTGATGGGATCCATAGGTTTAGGCCAAAATGATTCTAAGGAGAAATTACCTTTAGGAGACAATGGATGAAACCCACTATGGTGTATGGTAGATATTTCATTTCCATATGGAAAATTCAAACATTTGTGAAAAACTGATGGGACTGCTTTCATCGAGCAAAGCCAAGGATGACCTAGCCACAAATGAAACTGGTCTGATTGTGGAATAATAGAAAATGTTACATCCAAAGTTGTGGGTCCTATCTGTAATGGGAGTACAATCAATCTGAGCATAGGGCATGCAAAACTGGTATGTATTTTAATCCATGCAATTGTTTTTATCATAATATTCTTTATAAATTTCATGTAATACTAAAAATTCTTTTGTGATCACATTCTCCCCACAAGCGAGGTCTATTAATATCCCATTGGTGGATTTATCATAGATGTGGCCCACTATGTGAAGAGGACCATTGGGAAGATTTTTAAGTATATCATGAGAAGAAAAAGTAATATCAAGAGATTTGTTGGTTGGGCCTTTAGGAGGGAGAACATATATCGTACCCACAAGTTCATCCATAGGATTAACTTGGATAACATTTGGATTAATATCATGTTGTTCAGTATTTGTACCAATGTTCATCACGTGAGTGTTTGAATGTTCACTAACCTTGACAAATGAAACATTGTGTTTAGGAATGGGGGTTGGTAAATATTTATAAATTATTATTAGGGGTGCAACAAACTTATTTCCTTGATCATTAACACCTGCAATGGACAAATGACCAGAATCAATGAGGTCTTGAACTAAGTGTTTGAGATGCTTACATTGTTTAGTGTCATGTCCATTTTGGTGATGACAATGAGAATAAGAATTTGGTTTAAAGGTGGGTGGTAAAGGCTTGGTAGTATCAATGGGTTTAACGGTAGGAAAATTAATCATTTGTTGTAGTAGTAGGTGATTCATTGTGCTATGGAGAGTATCGGGTAAGGGGGTAAATTGTCTCTTCAAGTCCGCATAGGTAAAGGGCACCGATGCTTTAACAACTTCCACTTGATTAGGCATTGTTTGAGTTTGTTGTTGAGGAGGTGGATTTAACTATAAAAATCCTCTATTTGGTTTTGGAAAGTTTTGCGTGTTGTTTTGGTTGCTTTGTTGAGACTTCTCAACTTGGCTAGAAGTGGACTTTGAATCATGACTAGTAACCGAGCTGTGATAGTCACAAAGGGTTGTGCATAAATGCATGAATGAAGGAAATTTCATCATATCCAAATTATCATGAAGGTGAGTGTGTATTATTTTCATAAACATCTTTTGAAGATGTGAATAAGGAATCTTGACATGAATTTGAGCATACAATGACTGATAGCATGAAATGAAATTAGTTACGTTTTCATCTTCATTTTTTTTACATCTCATTAAATCAACCATTGTATTTTTGGGAGTCATATGGACTTGGAAATGACTTATAAAGGCATCCACAAGCTCATTAAATGATTGAATTGAATGATTTGGTATGTTTGAAAACCACTCAAATGCAGAGTCCTTTAAGGTCCTGGGAAAAAATCTGGCTAATAAAGTTTATCATCAAGGACAAAATCACTGCACAAGGTTGTATAGGCATTGACATGATTAGTAGGGTCTCCTTTACCTCCATACTTCTGAAACCTAGGCATTTCAATTCCCTGTGGCATTAGGGTTCTTAAGATCTGTAAAGATAAGTGGCTACTATAAACATGATATGTGGGTGGAGCATTTCGGCTTTGGCATATGGTAGATATTTGTTGTTGCATGGATTAAATGGTGTTAAAGAGTTGTGTAATGAGGGGGTTGGTGTAGGTGGTATGAGGTGGAAGGGAAAATGTTGATGGAGTGTATGTGATGTTAGGGGAAGTGAAGGGGACACTAAGAGGGGTGAAGGTGGAGGATGGAATAGTCGATGCCACAAAAGAACTAGGAATGCTAGTTGGAATAATGAAAGGAGTCACATGACTAACTTGTTACATGGTTGTTGTAACTTGAGGAGTGGTATAGGTTGGTATGGATGCTATGGTTGAAGGAGGAGGATTGTGAGGTCCTCTTTGGCTCACAACATTTTTTGTTGATTGGGAAGTAGAAGGAACATACTTTTTGTACATCTAAAAAATTATTTTCTTAACTTGTAAGCCATCATTACTTTCAATCAAGTGATGAAAGTTCTGCATGTCAGGTATGGTAGTGGTGGAAATGTTTTCAAGGGAAGAATCTTATTGTAAATGTGCAAAATCCTCATGAATACTAATGACTTTATCTTGTGGAATGAAACTAGTTTGTGTGTCAACATGCATTAGATGGGAAGGTGAAGGAATATTGGTGGTAGTATCCATGCCTAATGCACCATTTTCCATACTAGGAGTAGGATCTCTTGAGATCCCAAGGTCCACAAAAAAAGCGCTATTGTGGGAAGTCATGAGTCTAGAATTTCATCTCACTAAAGTATTATAAATGGGACACCAAACACCCATACATGTACCAAAAAAGATGGGGTGAATGCAAATGAAAAATAGGAACAACAAAATGCTAATGATAGAAATTTAGTAAACTGAAACAAGAAGGTACTAATAGGAAACATAAATGTAGGAAATACTATGAAAATGCTAGAAATTTCAATGCAAAAAATGTAGCTGGACTAATTCACCTAGGGTGGCGAATGGGTCCAGGTATGATATTTTTTGTGTTCTTCAGAAAATTTAAAGTGATTTTAATGCTTTTCAGATGCAGAATGAGGATGCAAATGCATATTTTTAGTTTTTTAATGATTTGATATATGCAAAAATGAAGTCTAAATGAGTCTTTCACTAATGCAATTTTAAAAACCCTAGGATGCAAAAATAAAATAAAACCTAATTGAATGCAAATGGAACATATGATACAACATGCAAGTGAAATCAGAAAGATAAAGTGTTCAAAATGCAGGTTCACCAAAATGAACCAACAATTTTGTGGTTCTATGTGCTTCTCTTACACTCTTAGGATCTTTCACCTAAAAGGAGAGAGATAGAACACTAAAATTGTGGTGGTTCACTCAAATCAAGGATTTTATGATGTAATTATGACTAAATATAATGATGTAAATGAAACTAAGTTAAGAAATTGACTGATTATTGAAGCAAAACCTATGAAACATGGAATGTTTGAAAACACATTTTGATATGGAGAAAATGAAATAGAGATGAAAACTAATGCAAACAAAATTGAGCAAGGTCAAACAAAGTGCACCTGGGATGATGAATCTGGAATGTTCTCAAATCTGGTAGAAATCATTGTAAATCACCAATAGGACTCATTCGCCACTAATGGTGAATCATTCCTACTATTGACAAAAACACCTAAAAATTGCTTTCTGACTCTCGAGAATTGGAATTTGAAAAAATGAACTTTTCCAGCCCTAAGGTGGAACTCATTCCCCACTGATGGTGAATAATTCCTCCTCCAAAATTTTGTGAATTCAAAAGTCAACTATGTAGCTCTAAATCTGCACTTGTCTTCTTGTCAGGTTGACGAGGTCAAATCTATAGAAAATGAACTGTAGGTTGTCTCTAAGATTGAAATAGGGTTTTATTGACTTGAAACAGTTTGTTGAATTATGGACCAACTTTCAACACCTATTTTCTTAAAAAATATACACAAAAAAGTTTGTAAACACACATGCAAAAGGGGAAAAATGATTAAGGGTTAGCATATAGGGATTTTCCTTGGTCAAATCCCACTTTGGTAATCAAACCCTTAATAAATAAATGAAGTGAAATGAACAAGGAATGATGAATAAATAACATGCAAATGTACTAAAATCACCACAACCCTGTTTAAGAAATCTGAAGATATGTCAATGGCTACTCTAAGATGCTTGAATGATTGCTTGATTAAATGATGCAAAATGCTTGAATGCTTGAATGAATGGGTGAATTAATGAACTTGATGAATGGGGGTTAAAATGGATGTAAAAACACTTATTTATACACATTATGCCCTAATATCCCAATAATACAACATCACAGGCCAACATAAGATATTTTTCAATAAAAACCTAAAAATTATTTTGAATTATTTTGAATTTGGAACCAAGAGGGACTAATTCACCACCTATGGCGAATGGGTCCCACCTTAGGCTTGTAAGTGGGTGTTGGGAATTAATTCACATTTAATGTTTTTTGTCGGGTTTACATTCAAAAATACACTTCTAAGTTAAGTCTTATGAGTTAATAAAGGGGTCAAATAAACCTTATGAAAGGTGTAAATAGTGATAACAAGCCTAGAAAATTGTGAAATATTGTTAGAAGACTTTACAACACCTTAAAATAGGACTTGATAAGTGATGAAAAGGTGATTTTTAGGTGAATTGTAATGAGAACAGTCTAGAAATGTGTATAAATGTGTTACAACACTTCACAACACCTTCACAAGACACAATAATTTTAATTTTTAGGACCTAATTGGAATGCATAAGTTACATTGCAACATTAAATCAAATAAAAATAGGTCAAGCATCATGAGAGAAAGACCTAAATAACCATGAAAATTTCAATGATCTATTTTTCTATGGTACAAGGCCTATCTATGTTATTGGTTTTAGGTAGGTCTGATCATTGTGGTATATTCACTATGTATACCTTTTCATGTTTTCAACAAAATCTTTGTATTTTTTCTTTATTGGGTGCTCTTGGCCACTTAAATATTGAAAATTGTATACATGGTGAATATACCATGGTGATGAATTGCTAGTGTGTAATTGTATATGTAATGAATATGTCATGATGATGAATTACAAGTCATGAATTGTTGGGGGTGAATTGTTGGTGGTGAACTATTGGCATTGAATTTTACTAGATCCTTAAAAAATCTATATAGTAGGGATGGGATGACCCTTACCATCTATCTAACAAAATCAAAATTATGTAGATTTTCTTCTGCCTCTTTTTTAATCAGAGGCCACATGTAAGTAATTCTTGCTAGAGATTGTATTTAATAGGGTGAGGTTACTAGTCATCACTCTTATATATCTCTTGATTGAGAAAACTCTCATACACCATCCATTCACCTAAATATTTCAACTAACTCACATGTTAAGCTCTAACTACTTCATCCATATTCTTTACATACTACTATTTTATCTTAATAATAAATCATAAAATGTGATTAAAAAACATATGATGCAAGAGAGTTAACCCACAAAAAATGGAGAAATAAAGGACTAGATAGCTCCTCTAGAAGTGATAGCACTTGTCACACACCCCTAAAAGAACTCAAAGATGAATAATGTGTTTTCTCTATGAATGGTTTTGAAAATATATTAACAAATCACTTTCATGTTGGATAGTATTGAGGATCTATAGTGTACTCCTAGATAAGTAATCTAATGTAGTACATATGGATCTCAAAATGATTAGTTTGTTGATGGTGAAGTATAATCTTGGAGATTCTAATAAAATGTTGATTATCATAATAGATGAGTGATGGTAATCAATAGGAAATGAATTTTTTTTAGGATATATTGAACCTAAATTATGTTTATAGGGATATTCATAACCTTTAATACTCTACCTCTATGATCTAAGAGAAATTACACACTAATTATTTCTCAACAAAAATTAGGACTAGATATGAGATGAAAGATGTAGCTAGAATGAACTTGTGATCCTCATAATGACTAGCCCAATTAGAATATTTATATTTAATCATTTTTGTATCCAAACCTACTACATAGTGTATGTTGTATTAATTTTCTTCCTATGAATAATACAATATATTCTTGGCAACTTTCTAATGAATATTATGAGGCTTTTGTATAAAGTTAAAAACCATGCAACAATATAGGAAATTTTGGGATGTGTATGAGGTATATGAGAATCCCCATAAGTTCTTGAAAAAATGTAGCATCAATTAGAGGAGTTAAATAATGAACCTCCAACTTCACTCTTAGTACTGTAAAGGGAGTTAGTATGTGTTAATAAGAATTCATTTTAAATTATGAGACTAGGTCAAGAATATACTTAGTTTGGGAAATAACTATGTCAAAAATTAATCTAATTAATCTAAATCCCAAGGAAGTAATGTAACGATCATAGGTTTGTTATACATACTATGATTGATAGAGAAAATATATAAGTATTATGAGGTTTGGAGAAATCCTTGGGATGATCAAGTCATCAATATACAAAAATAGAAGGAGAAAATCATCATCTTGGTATGAGATGTAGGTAGTTTGTTAGAGTTACATTATGTGAAGTCAATAAAAAGAATCAATTATTTTATTTTTGCATGCAAAGTATAACTTACATTTTTGAGTATATATACAGTTATTATTAAGCCTAGAAATAAAGGAAGAATCTCAAATGAACCCCTATGGTTGTTCCATACATATTTCCTCCTATATATTTCTATGAAAGTGAATTCTTCATATTCATATAGTATACTAGTCAATAATGAGTAGCTATAATGGCTAGAGTGAAGGGGATGTAGTTTATTTTGATGATAAGTGAAAATATCACAATGTAGTCTATTCCATCAACTTGTAAAAAATATTTTCTTGCATGTAATGCTTTAGAATTATCAACTATTTCATCTATTGTTTATGTGGTTCATGATATCTACTTACATCAAAATATTTTTTATTCTTTAGGGAGAGGGAATATATCTGAAGTGATTATTGATCAAGTATACTAAAAATTAACATAGAATCCAATTATATTAATAATCCACTATGGAGGTTGCAAACCTTAAACAATTAATTCTTGGATTTTATAATAATAATCAACATGATATAGAAATCAAGATACATTATTTGAAACATATATTCATCAAAACATCCAATAGAATTACACAAATAATTTTGTCTAATCACATAAACAAAAAATGAATATTTAAAAAATATCTTCATTTCTTAAAATTTAATACATTTTATGGTTAGTTTTGAATTACTATACATTTTTTTAATACAAGAACATTTATAAGCCTAAATATCTAGTAAGTCTTAGGTAATTCTCTTATGTTTTGGGCTTAAGCCTTTACAAAATAAAACATCTTTCTTAATATTGAACAATAATTTAAGGAAAATATTTGTCTTATTAATTACATCATTCTAGAGGATCCAATATAGTGATGAGATTCATCTTCTCATTATTTTTATAGACATTCTATGGTGAGCTAAAATGAAGATTCATCTAGATATTTACTCTTACTAATTGTTATAGTGTTGAAAATTGTACCCCCTTGTTGGAGATAGTATAATTTCACACTTAGTTTGGACCTATTTTAGTACCCTTGCATTCATACACTTTATACACTTTAAATCATCATTAATAGGCCCCTAAGACCCTTTATTTTGGATCTCAATGCTTATTTCAACTGAAATTCTAGCAAAATCAACAAATACATTCAATTTTCTAACACCCCAACATTTTCTCATCCCAAAAACCTAGGGTGGGACTCATATGCCACCTTAGGTGTATGAGTCCCATTTGGACCCTTTTTAGGGTTTGAACGAGAAATCAAGTTCTTAATTCACATTTTTGGCAAATGTTGGCATTTGGGATCTAATAAATGGTAAATTAGATGAGATGTGTATAAAAATAAGGTTTTGAATCATTATTTCACCTAAGCAACCTAGAATTTTCAAGTAAGAGAGTCTCAACAAGGTTTAGAGCTTTCAAGAGAGAATTTCAAGAATTCAAGAATAAAGAGCAAGTAAGGTTTAAGTCTTGGAGCAACATAATATTTTTTTTGTAGGTCTTCAAGTTCACTTTCATTTCAAGATCAAGCATTGTCAAGGATTGATGATTGATTCCTATGGAGGATCATGATGGATTCTAGGTTGGGGAGATGCAACTAGCCATTGAAAAAGACTATTGAATTGTTTCGTAAGCAATTCCATCTTCCATTATCATTATATTTTCTACCTGAAGAAGGTACATGCATTCTTATGGCTTGTTATGGTGATTAGAGATCTCCCAAAGAGAGTCGTCACCTTTTTTTTCATTTGTATGTCCTATTCTAGAACATTGGAGTAGGGTTCATTCATTCTAGATTTTTTAATCTTAGATGCACTTAATATTACAACTTTCACACATTTCCTTTCAAGATTTATTCTTTCTATCAAGGTTTAATTACAAAACTAGGGGTTTGACTGAGGAAAACCCCCATAAGAAAATCAACACTATAATTTGTTTTGTAGATTTCTAGTAGGTTTAGATCTAGAAGCAACGTTTGAGAGACATAGGAAGGAAGTGCAGAGCTAAGAGATCAGTTTTAGATCCTATTTTTTTTAATAAAAACAAGACTAAATCACCATCTTGGGCATATGAGTCCTGGTATAGGCATTTTAGCAGTTTTTAGAAGATTATGACCTGTTACTAGAAGTTTGTAGATCTTGCCCAAAAACCCTAGACTAGGACTGAATTTCCTAGTCTAGTGTATGAGTCCTAGTACAATTTAGAAACAACAAAATTCAAGGTTTTCGTATCTTTCTTAGTCCTCTTTGATCCGCCAGGTACCTTAATGTATCTTTATATTTATCATTTTGATTTCAAGTTCCATTTTCTAGGTCATATAGCTAGATTTGCATATTTCTTTTATTTCATTCTTTCTAAGCATTTTCTTAGTGGTGAAATCTCCTTTAATCACACCTAAGTAAACCTCCCTAGTATCCCTTGCCTTAATTGAATCATTGGTTTGAAGTCTCTAGGGTTTCCTAATTAACCAAGAGAAAAATAGGGTCCCCTAAGTTGTCCATCTCCTAGAAGGTGGACAAACCCTATTTCCTTTTGTTCAATTTAAAAATCATTACATCCCAAAAATAACACAAGAATCATGTTCATAGTCAATAGTACATATTAACTAAAAACATAGGATTATTTATCACCAATTTTAGATGCACATAACTCTCATTAGAGGCTAATGTAGGTATCAATAATACTTTTCTTCTTGACCTCCCTAATAGTGAGGTGCTAAGAATCACAACATGGGTGATGGGGAGGTGATCAACCATTAAAAATTTCTTCATATACCTAAGAGGTCTATAGAAGAAAATGAAAGAAAAATATTAAACACAACTAGACCTCTAGGAAACCACACCCTATGTGTATAATAAACCAATTATTTATCAATAAGAATTAAGATTAAAAAAATTCTATCGCAAGAACTACGAGACCTCTACTAAATTAATGAGAATATGTTAAAAATACACCTAAAAATGTAAAATAATTGTCTACTCTTTAAAGTCAATCCCCTTTGATTCTACATACATTATGTGAATCCTATAAGAATAATTATATAATCATATTCTTAGCACAATCTTTCAAATGATATATTAAAAATTGAAGTATTAAATCATGTGAGTGGGCTATAATCCATTAAGCATAGTCTTTAAAAGGTGTATCATACATGATATCCCTAAAGGGTTAACATAATACAATTAATTAATGTATAACTCCTTAGATTAGCCCTTTATTTAGAAACATTTGGCCTTAACTCATTTAAGAGTGAAAATGCTACCTCTTTACTAGTTTTTCTCAAAAACAACTGTATTGAGAAACAACCACCAAAACTAGAGAACACATATTTTAGAAACACACCACTTAATATTTTACAACATATATTTTTCATACAGGTAATCGATAGCACCTTAGACCAAAAATTTTAGGTCAAAAATCTTTAAACATTTATTCACTTTTGTCACGCGTTCCCTAAAAATGACCACACCACGATGTGCAATCTAGAAGAAAGGCATTTAGGATAGTACTGCTTATCTAGACACAAAATATAAGTGTTTTTCATTTTCATTTAATTAAAAAATATGGTGAAAGATACATTGATATATCTAGGTGGATTTTTAAAAAATAATATTTTCTCAATCCATCTTGATAATTGAAAATGTAATTGTGGTAGAATTTTGAGTAATTTGTAGATCTAAAATTTTATTATCAGTTTAGTTCTTATAGATATTATGGTTATTCATGTTTTACTAGATTGAAGATTTATTCAACCCTCCTATTATTTATGGGGGATAATTATTAGAAGGGACAACAAGTCATCTATGTAATTGGTACTCTATTTATATAATTGGGTAAGCTTTTATGAAGTGTCTACAATTTATTTCACATATATAGTTAGTACATTGTTGTGTTCTCTATCTAAAATGTTATAAAACTTCATGACCTTTCTTTTATAATCCAGCTACTTCATTGAATACTTAGTATAGACTCCTGTATATGATGATTGGTCTATGGTATTTTGACTAAGATAGAAATTACAACTCAATAATGAATTAAGGTAGATTCCTTTATGGATATTAGGGCTTTGGCTTATAAATAATAGGCTTAGATGATATTGGTCTATTCCAATAGAATCCATTATGATGAATGGGCTTCCTTTGATGTTAATTTGGTCTATTAATAAGAAGGAACATAAAAAATAGAGACTCTCAAAGAGTTCTAATCAACCACTTGATTACTATTTATTTGAAAAAGGGATCCTAGACCTAGTGTGTAGATCACTAAAATCAATCATTTTTCAAATAGCATTTGAATTCAAATCAACAAGGGTGTGAGATTGGATAACAACCTAAAAGGAGAGCTAATATACCATAAATTTATTTTTTTATTGACTTTGAAATTGATTTTGTTTAATGCAAATTTATTGATTTAATTTAACTATGTAACCTAATTTGAAAAGGTAATTTATGACAACTAAAAATGGAAGGTAACACAATGACTTCAAATTTGAGACTTGGATACAGAGAGCAACCTATGCCATGAATTTGAAATTGATTTGAATAGTCAAGGGAATGGGGTTCCCTAGACTATATTTATCTTTGTTTGGATCTATAAATTCTAAGATATAGGTTACAATCTACTCTATGTTTTCCCAAGACATCTTCTACTAAAACTCCCAGATTTGACATGTACACATGAAAAGAGGGGGAAAGGTTGTGATATAAAGGATATTTCCTAAGTAAAACCTTTTTTTGGTATTTTTAACTCCACGTATAGTAAATGATGATCAAGAGGGAATACCCTAGGTTGGACAGAGGCCAAAACAATGATAATTGACCAAAAGAATAAATGATAAATGACAATGTTACCTCGATGTGGTATCCCTCATGAAGTGATGCCACACACAGGTTGCCACAAAATTTTGATTGATGGATGTTGTGATTTCTTGATAGACACACAAAATGTTTGTTCTCGAAACATAATAGCTTGCTTAAATATACAACATGTAGAGGATAACTTAGCACTTCTCCATAGTTTTATCATAATATTCTCTTATTCATAATTGACTCTTTAATGTTTAAAATGAGAGAAAAAACATGTTTAGATGTGCATTTGAATTAAATTTTTTGGGGCAGGGGCCAAACTAGGATCATTTTTAAATCACAAAAGGCCAGCTATCAAGATTTAAAATATTTGGGTATGTGGCTGACAACTTTTTTAAAGCCCAAAATTGATGAAACGAAGAGGGTTTTTAAAGGATATTCTCATCTTTCCACCAATATAAATTATTATTTACTTTGAATTTAATAAATATTTATTATTCATTTTCTATTTGAATTACGACTAAAGTCATGATTGATAGGTTGATTGAAAAACATTTATAGCTTTCAAATAGTATCACATTTTTTGAATCTAAAACATGTGTCACATTCTATACTTCACATAATATAGGATTAAAAAAATTAAAATTGAATTTAATGAATTTTTGACCAAGTTAAGGTGGTCAAACATATGAGTTTTTATATTTTTCAAAAGTTGTAATAAAAAATTCATAATTAATTATTTACATGGAAAAAATTACAAAAAAATATGCATCACATCGGGACATGAGTCCTCTACTTATATCTAAAATCTAATAAAAAAGTATTATCATTTTGTTGTGGTTAGGGTGGTCAGGAAGACACCTACTTCTTATTTTTTCCCTGAAACTTAAGTACTACTGCATTAAAATTTAAAATTTTCACCAAATAGATTTTTTTTTAAAATAAACCTAGTAGTTTAGAAATTACATTCAAATTTCTATAGACCTATTCTTACATATTTTTGAAATAATATAGATAAATTATTCAATTTTTTCCATCAAGTTGCCTAACTCTGATTTTTCTAAATTTTATTGTCACTTAAGGGCCTATTTTTTCCATGATGATCCTACACATACCCATTTTAGAAAAAGTATTTTTTGTCTAGGGAATCTAGCACCTATGATTGGTTCCTTTTGATGTAAATTGTTAGGGATGATGGGAATTTAAATATATTTTATTGATCTGACCTTAAAATGAGTAAATCAATATTATAATTAATATTGTAGGTAAAATAGAGTCTCAAGGTAGTTTGAAATTATCAGAGTTGAGAATTTGCAATGCTATAATTACCTATATAGAAGAATTAGGATAGCCCTATTGGAGCTAAAATTTCCACCTTGTCTTTCACATATCCTCTTCATTCCATCTCCATAAAAAAAACCCATCACTCTTGATTTTTACTATATTTGAACAATAAATATAAAATTCCCTCATATGCATAGTTTGTAAATTAAAGAATTTCTATAAAATATATATTTCCCTTAGAGAACTCCCTTGGAAGCAAGAGGTATGTCACCAAGACACTACAATATCAAAGATATCCACGCTAATGTATCCCAAATAGAAGGCCGATGAAGATATCAAAGAGACCCTCATATACCAAGGAGACATCCTCACTTATCTTTGTTGGATATTGTGGTTGTGTTGTTGATATGTGGTTTTCATTAATGTCAACACTATTAACATTAATGTATTGAAGGTTGTATATGTCGTGGATATTGAGAAAATTGTTGAAGAAGAAGTTGTAGGTTGATAGAGGTACAATGAAGTTCATGTTGGTGCCTAGCTTAGTATGTCGATGATTAGATGTTGTGGAAAAAAGGGTTTATTGTCAAGTGTATTTAGTTTATCCACCCAAAGTTTTAGAGATCTGTGTAAAGATTTGACCATGTTATGAACATTTGTGTTTTGATATTTTTTTTTGTGACTTTGATAAGTGTTCTTGATTGAAGTTGATGTGATTCTAGTGAGTTCAGATACTTCGAATGCTTCTTTGATGATTCATGATGCTCATGGATGTTTCTAGATTGTGTTTTATCTTTGTTACACATCTGCATTGATTGGTGTGCTCGCGATTAGTGATTTTTCATTTGTGTCGTCATGTTTTTCATGTTCTTGGCTGACAAGGTGATCATAGTGTGTTTTGGATCTTTGAAGAATATTTTTTGGAGGAGTTGCATATTCGAGGATATTATTTTAGGTCTTCATTATGTTGTGGCTAATGGTGGTTGATTCGCACTAAAATTTCATTTGTTAATTTTGGCTGACATTGTGTACATGTTATATTTTCATATTCTATTTTGGTCAACAAGTTGATGTAAATCCATGTAGCTGATATATAAGAGTGATTGGTTGATTGAAGTTAAGTGTGAAAAAGTGCCAGAGAAAGTGCAAGTGTGTGAATAGTGTTCTAATCATTCGAATGCAAAGACAAGTGTGAAGAATATTGAGTGAAGTGTGTAGAAGTGTTTTTGTGCTTAACCAAAACTGTAATTAGGCTTTTGTAGAAGCTATTTTCTCAGTTCAATACCCTATGGATCTAATTTGAATATCTGTAAGACAGTGTGTCTCCCTTAGGCAGTGATCCCTCCTGTATTTGAGTAGTGAGTTCTCAGCAGTGTGCCTTAATGCATGTGCATTCCCATTATTCATCTTTATACTTTTAATAGGGTATAATCTTGTGGACTAACCTCCACCATGGTTTTTCCCCTAACAGGGTTTCCACATAAAAAATCTTGGTGTTCTTGTGTTTCTGATGTGGTGATTGTCTATGATTTAATATTTATTCAT
This sequence comes from Sequoia sempervirens, assembly GCA_007258455.2. Taxonomy (NCBI): domain Eukaryota; kingdom Viridiplantae; phylum Streptophyta; class Pinopsida; order Cupressales; family Cupressaceae; genus Sequoia; species Sequoia sempervirens. Next base: position 444,994,119 of record VDFB02193867.1, read on the forward strand.
TAGATTTGAGATTAAGTTTAATAAGTTTGAATATTCTGTGACAACTGATTCACCCCCCCTCTTAGTTGTCTATCCTTGTTTTTCCAACAATTGGCATTATAGTAGGTTCCTCAAAAGAAGTTTAATAGCTTGAGGTGATATGTGATGGCATCATACAAGAAGGATAGTACTAGATTTGATGGAATAAACTACTCTTTATGGAAGGATATAATGGAGTGTCATTTGAGATGCATTGGTGAACCCTTCTAGAAGATTACAAAGAATGGGTATGTTATTCCTCATAATGGTCCTTCTACTCCTAATGAGATTAAAGAAGCTAAATATAATATCAGGGCTATAGAAGCATTGTTCAGTGCTCTGATGGATTCAAGGATGACAAATGTGATGGAGCTGAAAACAACCTATGAGATTTGGAAGAAGTTGGAAATTTTGTATGAAGGAGATGCACATGTGAAGGTTGCTAAGCTATAGATTCTAAAAGGAAAGTATTAATCTTTGAAAATGGGTGAAGATGAAAAAATTTCTTCTTTTATGTAAAGAGTAAATGAACTTGTGATGAGTATTAGATGTGCTGGTGGAACTTTGGATGACCTAGAAATTGTAGCTAAAGTTCTCAAATCATTGCTTGCTTCCTACAAAGAAAAATCTCATGCTATTGAAGAGATCGGGAGAATAACAAATGTGACAAGAGATATGTTGATTGGTAAGCTTGCTACCTTTGAATTGAGTGAATTTGGTGAATCTATCCCTAATATAGAATTTGCATTTAAAGCTACTATATCTACTATATCTAGAAGAGACAAGCAAAGATATGATCTAGGAGAAAGTTCTAGAAAGGTGTTCAAATATGAGCAAGAGATGAAACAGATTGAAGATGAAGAAAGAGAGGTAGAAGAGCTAGAAGCACTGATTGTGAAAAGAGAAGCTAGAGGACAAGGTAAGTATAACTTAGGAAAGCTTCCTATTAAACGTTTCTCTTGAAATAAGATAGGTCATTTTGCTTCAAGGAGTCGTGAAAGAGTTCCTAGGTCCAAACCTAACAAGCCTATATTTCAAAAGAAATGCTATTATGTTAAAGATGGTGTTACAGATGAAGAATCTGATAAAGAGAATGGAAATTAGGATGAATGGGTATTCATTGCTATCAAGGAAAATGTTCTAGTGTCAACTAAATCTACTTGTAATGAGAATGTTGAGAAAGCTCTTGCAATTAGAATTGAAGAAAAGGATGAGTGGGTGATTGCAAGAAGATGCTCACATCATATGACTGGTGACAAAAGAAATTTTTTGAGTCTAAAGAAGTATGATGGTGGCATTGTAAGATATGGAGATAACAATGCTAGTGTGATTCATGGTAGAGGATCTATTTCTCTTGGTGGAAAACGTAATACTAATGATGTCCTTTCTTTATGTAGAAAGCTTGAAGCATAATCTATTAAGTGTTGGATAGATGGTCGACAAGGGATATAATCTTCAGTTCAAAGATGGAAAGTGCGGGATACTAGAAAATTTTGGAAATGTAATTGCTTAAGGTACAAAGACAAGAGGTAATATTTTTCACCTAAGTGCTTCTAGTGAAAGTTGTTTAATTTCTCAAGTTGATTAAAGTTGGTTATGGTATAGGAGGTCGTGTCATGTAAATTGTGACAATATTATCAAAGTAAGCTCTATCAAGCAGTAAGAGATCTTCCTAAGCTAGTGAATCCTACTAAAACCATATACAAGGAATGTCATATGGGAAAGAAAACTATAGTTTCCTTTTGGAGAAAACAACATCATTCAAATGGAGTATTGGAGTTAGTGCATATTGATTTGTGTGGTCCCTCTAGATTTAGAAGTCTACAAGGAGAAAGGTACTTTATGTTGCTTATTGATGATTACTCTAGGATGATATGTGTTGTATTCTTAAGAGAAAAATGTGAAGCATTAGAGAAGTTAAAAAGTTTCAAAGATATGGCTAAGAATGAGATAAGTTTGAAGATCAAATGCTTAAGATTAGACAGAGGTGGTGAGTTCACTTCCTGAGAGTTCAATTCTTTCTATCAAAAGCATGGAATCAAGAGACAATTATCTACTCCACGGACCCCTCAATAGAATGGAGTTGTAGAGAGAAAGAATAGAACAATTCTAGATGTTTCAAGAACTATGATGTTGAAAATAAATGTGCCTCATATCTATTGGAGAGAAGCTGTAAGTAATTTTGTGTACACTCTTAACTGGGTAAATTTCAATGATAATTCTGGTAAGACTCCTTTTGAGTTGTAGTTTGGTTATAAGCCTACTGTTAAATATTTCAAGATCTTTGGAAGTAAATTTTATATCAAGAGAGATGAAGATATAGGAAATTTTTCTGCTAGGAGCGATGAAGGAATCTTTCTAGGTTACTCTACTAGAAGCAAGGCCTATCGGTGCTATAATAGAATATTGAGGAAAATGGTTGAAAGTGTTAATGTCAGAGTTGATGAGGACATTGTTAGATCATCCAGATACTATGGATATGATTCAGATGACCAGCATGATAGTACAGATAAAGTAAAGGATGATTTCACACATAATCAAACTCAAATTGTTCTAGTGAATCAAGAAAGTCAGGAAGGAGAGCCTAGTGGAAGCGCAAAAGAGAGAAAAAAAGAACCAGAAGTTCGAGAGAATCCTAAAGTTCTGAGGTATGTAAAGATAAATCATTCTAAAGATTAGATTATAGGAGATAAGAATAAAGGTGTACAAACTAGAAAAAGAATTTTAGAAGAGTATTGTCTGATATCTAAGACTAAGCCAAAGAAGAAGGATACTTTTGAGTATCTTAGAGGGATGCTAGGGGTGATTACCCCTCCTGATAAAAACTAGTGATACATTTGCATGCATCAGTCTATATACTTCATAGCTATATATTAATCGAGATTGGTGTTTTTGTGGTTGCTACTCAGGGTGAGTAGTCAGATGTGTAGATATGTGGTTTAGATCTCGTATGGAGAAAATGAAATTCTTATCTTTTCCATTGATTTCAAAGGGGGAGAAGACTCATGTGAAAAATAGTATGAGGATAAGATTCATGTGGAAGAATTGTGGAGAGAAAAGATTCAGAATCAAAGGGGGAGTAAGTGTTGATTGAGAGTTACATTGATGGTGGTTTTCACATCATGTGTTGCCATCAATTCCAAAGGGGGAGATTGTTGGATGATGTGATTGTGTTTCTAATATGTGGTTTTCATTGATGTCAACACTATTAGCATTGATGTATTGAAGGTTGTAGATGTCGAGGATATTGAGAAAATTACTAAAGAAGTTGTAGATTGATAGAGGTATACTGAAGTTCATGTTGGTTCCTAGCTTAGTATGTCAATGATTAGAAATTATGGACTAAAGGTTTTATTGTTGAGTGTATCTAGTTTATCCATCGAAAGTTTCAAAGATTTGTGTAAAGATTTGATCATGTTATCAACAATTGTGTTTTGACATTTTTTTGTGGCTTCAGTTAGTGTTCCTACTTGAAGTTGATGTGATTCTAGTGATTTTAGTTGTTGGGGATGATTCTCTAATGATCCATGATTCTCATGGATGTTTCTAGAACATGGTCTATCTTTGTTGCATGTCCACAGTGATTGGTGTGCTCACAATTGAAGATTTTTCCTTTGTGTGTTTGGGTTTTTCATGTTCTTGGCTGACAAGGTGATCATAGCGTGTTGTGGATTTTTGAGGAATAATTTTTGGATGAGTTGCATGTTTGAGGATATTATTTTAGGACTTTATTATGTTGTGTCTGACAATGATTGATTCAAATTAAAAATTCATTTGTTAATTTGGGCCGACATTGTTTACATATTTTATATTTTCATATTTTATTTTGGCCAACAAGTTGTTGAGGTAATTCTATGTAGAAGATATATATGAGCTATTGGTTGAGAAAATTTAAGTGCAAAAAAGTGCTAGAGAAAGTGCAAGTGTGTGAATAGTGTTCTAATCATTGAAATGAAAGGCAGAGTGTGAAGAAGTATTTTTGTGCTTAACCGGAACTGTAATCAAGCCTTTGCAGAAGTTATTTTCTCAGTTCAATACCCTACGAATCTAATCTGAATCTTTGTAAGATAATGTGTCTTCCTTGGGAAGTGATCCCTCTTGTATTTGAGCAATGAGCTCTAGGAAGTGTTCCTGAATGCACCTGCATTCCCATTATTCATCTTTATACTTTTAACAGGGTATAATATTATGGACTAACCTCCACCATGTTTTTCCCCCTAACAAGGTTTCCATGTAGGAAATATTGGTGTTCTTATGTTTCTAATTTGGTGACTATCTCTGCTTTAATGTTTATTCATCATATCTGAGATTAAGTTAAGCAAATTTTAATAAGTTTGAATATTTTGTGACAACTGACTCACCCCCCCTCTCAGTTGTCTATCCTCTTTTTTCCAACAATCTTCCCAACAACTTGAGGAGTAATATTTCAAGGAAACCTAGGTACATCAAAGAGAAAATATAGCATGTTTAATCAACAAGATATAGTCACAATAATATTCTATAAATATGGGATTATAGTACATTCAGGAAACATAAAATAATCTCTTGGACATTGAGAGATTATTATAAAATAAATGATAAATTATTGGTGAGAACAGGGCTGAGAAAATGGTAATGTTGAAGAGACATCAACATGTTGACAAGAGAAATGAAGAAGTCTCTTCAACATTGTAAGGACAAGCAAGAAAAAATATCAGAGAGAAATGAAGACATTGAATAGGAAGTGATAGAAGTCTCTTCAACATTCTAACAATAACACATCGAAGAGACAAGAGAACATCAGATAGATCTTTGTGAATGCATCTTTGACATGATAGCGTAGCTATGAATGTACATTATCGATGATACTAGGGAATATCAAGGAGAGCTGAGCACAGGTCACATCAAAATTTTGTTAAAAAGAATAATGTTGGAGGAAGGAATACAAGAATATAAAGGAGACATGAGCCTATTGAACATAGATGCTTATCAGTCGCATCAACATTCATAGGTCAAAATTTTAAGAGGAAAATGACATGTAACCATCAAAGAGACCTTGCAAAATCAAAGAGAGAAATTCAAATGTCTATTCAACATTTTAAAAAGATGATCAATGACATATTGAAGAGAGAAACGTTAGAGTCTCTTAGATAATATGAAATAATGTTTCATTGGGTTGAGATGACTAATGATATTATTGAAGAGACAATTTCCATTAATGTGCAAGTTGATTAGAAAGGTGGTGCTAGCACCATTTATGAACCATAGCTAGCTCAAGCATGCCAATTTTTGATAAGTTTAACTCCTGAGAAATCATAATCACTATGAATTATGGCTAGATATTGAGGAAACGGAGTTGGACGATGGCAAGAAGCTTGAAGATTGTAGTATTCATTCAAGTAAGTGCTCTTGGCTCAGCTAAATGTGTTTTCCAAAAATTAACTTGCAGAACAATACAGGCAGCATTTAAAATTGACAAAACCCTTGAGAAACCAAAGGTGACCATATAGAACATGGAGGCTAGGCTATTAAACCAAGATTTGATAGATTATTGTCTAAGGTATGCACCGAAATTGAGAAGAGAAACTTGGTTAAACCCATCATGTGAAACATTAGAGAATAAACATAAAAACCTAGGAGATGTGTGGACTCCACATAGGGGTTATGACTTATTCATATATCATTATAGAAAGAAGTATAGACATAGGATAGTCTTGAATCCATGGAACTTGAATTTAGGAAAGCTTGTGATGCCTAAATTATTTGTCAATATAGAATTGATTAAAGTACTAGCTCAAAAATACAATCAAAAAATAAGGGTGCAATCCACTCTCACGATGCATCAAAGTTTATTAACAGAGGATTAAATTTACATGGTTTTTCAATTAGAAACATCCCTAAAAACAAAATTGTGGATGAGAGATTATTTTAAAATAAATGATAAATTACTGGTGAGAATAGGGCTGAGAAAATGGTAATGTTGAAGAGACATCAACATGTTGACAAGAGAAGTTTATAGGGGGTCGGCTAATTCGATTCCTGCAATTTAAAAAAAAAAAAAAAAAAAAAATGTTGACAAGAGAAATGAAGAAGTCTCTTTGACATTGTAAGGACAAGCAAGAAAAAATATCAAAGAGAAATGAAGACATTGAATAGGAAGTGATAGAAGTCTCTTCAACATTCTAACAATAACACATCAAAGAGACAAGAGAACATCAGATAGATCTTTGTGAATGTATCTTCAACATGATGGCGCAACTATGAATGTACATTATCAATGATACTAGGGAATATCAAGGAGAGCTGAGCACAGGTCACATCAAAATTTTGAAGTCACATAAATTTTGTTAAAAGGAATAATGTTGGAGGAAGGAATTCAAGTATATAAAGGAGACATGAGCTTATTGAACAGAGATTCTTACGAGTCACATCAACATTCATAGGTCAAAATTTTAAGAGGAAAATGACATGTAACCATCAAAGAGACCTTGCAAAATCAAAGAGAGAAATTCAAATGTCTCTTCAACATTTTAAAAAGATGATCAATGACATATTGAAGAGAGAAATGTTAGAGTCTCTTAGATAATATGAAATAATGTTTCATTGGGTTGAGATGACTAATGATATTATTAATAAGACAATTTCCATTAATGTGCAAGTTGATTAGAAAGGTGGTGCGAGCACCATTTATGAACCATAACAATCTCAAGCATGCCAATTTTTAATAAGTTTAACTCCTGAGAAATAAGAATCAGTATGAATTATGGCTATATATTGAGGAAACGGAGTTGGACGATGGCAAGAAGCTTGAAGATTGCAGTATTCATTCAAGTAAGTGCTCTTGGCTCAGCTAAATGTGTTTTCCAAAAATTAACTTGCAGAACAATACAGGCAGCATTTAAAATTGACAAAACCCTTGAGAAACCAAAGGTGACCATATAGAACATGGAGGCTAGGCTATTAAACCAAGATTTGATAGATTATTGTCTAAGGTATGCACCGAAATCGAGAAGAGAAACTTGGTTAAACCCATCATGTGAAACATTAGAGAATAAACATAAAAACCTAGGAGATGTGTGGACTCCACATAGGGGTTATGACTTATTCATATATCATTATAGAAAGAAGTATAGACATACGATAGTCTTGAATCCATGGAACTTGAATTTAGGAAAGCTTGTGATGCCTAAATTATTTTTCAACATAGAATTGATTAAAGTATTGGCTGAAAAATAAAATAAAAAAATAAGGGTGCAATCCACTCTCACGATGCATCAAAGTTTATTAAGACAGGATTAAATTTATATGGTTTTTCAATTAGACACATCCCTGAAAAAAAAAAAGTGGATGAGATATTTTCTAGAAGAATACCAGATAATAGATACTAGCTACAAGAGGTGGATGTTACCTCTACATAAACCTAAAGGTCTATGAAATCAACATAGAATATTCTCTAGTGATGAAAAACCATCGTTCCCTATTGATTCATTTGAGGAATATTACAAGTACACCTAATATTCAGCCACAAAAGTACTAGGAAATGATGCCCCTGCTAATATGACTATAGCTCCCATGGTTTTGGATGTAGATATCCAAATCCAAGATTCCAAGCCATATGATTATGCAAAATATTTATCTGAGGCCATTAATACTGCTCTTACTGCTATTAAGAACCATAGTGATGCTATACACTTCAAGCACTACTCACTTCTTATGCACATGATATTGTATGAAGCACAGGTGATGGGAATATGAGGGGAAGAGTTAAGAATTAAATATTTGGAAAATGATGAGAACTATAGACCAGTGAAAAATTTGAAGTCCATATGCGACAATAGGTGTGGAAAGTCCCACTATTTGGATTTTGAGGAATATTAAATTGTCAAACCCTTGTATAAGTTTTTGGTCGACAAGTGTGACAATAATTTATCCCCAGAAGTATAAAAATTCCTCAAACCAAAAGAGATGGGTTCTGAAGAGAAAGTGAACCGCAATTGGGGAAATTGTTATGCATTTGAGGATTGCACTATGATCAGAGTGTATGGATTTGAGGAAGCCCCATTCTTACTACCTAAAATTGTGCCAAACAAAGTTGCATAACTTGAGATTGTAAGACAATTGGCTTATTCAGCCTTCATGCACATAAAGAACTATGGAAGGTAGACCTTTATGCCTTCTACTCTATGCTCCGTTGACTTCACTATCATTGCAAATGCAAGATATGAGTTGGTTGGTAGCAAGTTAGATTATTATGGCTTTCCAGTGGGAAACAAAAGAGATAAATTTGATTCTGGACACTCTATTTATAATTCCAAAATCTCACAAAAAATTGAAGGGGTATGAACGGTAAAAACAAGTTTTGGTACCCTAATGTTCACATACACTTCTAGGGTTTTTCACCTAAAAGTGAAGGAATAG
>VDFB02193867.1:445002633-445149464 GCA_007258455.2 Sequoia sempervirens
AATAGAATATTGAGGAAAATGGTTGAAAGTGTTAATGTCAGAGTTGATGAGGACATTGTTAGATCATCCAGATACTATCGATATGATTCAGATGACTAGCATAATAGTACAGATAAAGTAAAGGATGATTTCACACATAATCAAACTCAAATTGTTCTAGTGAATCAAGAAAGTCAGGAAGGAGAGCCTAGTGGAAGTGCAAAAGAGAGAAAAAAATAACCAAAATTTCGAGAGAATCCTAAAGTTCTGAGGTATGTAAAGATAAATCATTCTAAAGATTAGATTATAGGAGATAAGAATAAAGGTGTACAAATTAGAAAAAGAATTTCAGAAGAGTATTGTCTGATATCTAAGACTAAGCCAAAGAAGAAGGATACTTTTGATTATCTTAGAGGGATGCTAGGGATGATTACCCCTCCTGATAAGAACTAGTGATACATTTGCATGCATCAGTTTGTATACTTCATAGCTATATATTAATCCAGATTGATGTTTTTGTGGCTGCTACTCAAGGTGAGTAGTCGGATGTGCAAATATGTGGTTTAGAGCTCGTATGGAGAAAATGTAACTCTTATCTTTTCCATTGATTTCAAAGGGGAAGAAGACTCATGTGAAAATAGTATGAGGATAAGATTCATGTGGAAGAATTGTGGAGAGAAAAGAATCAGAATCAAAGGGGGAGTAAGTGTTGATTGAGAGTCACATTGATGGTGTTTTTCACATCATGTGTTGCCATCAATTCCAAAGGGGGAGATTGTTGGATGATGTGATTGTGTTTCTAATATGTGGTTTTCATTGATGTCAACACTATTAGCATTGATGTATTGAAGGTTGTATATGTCGAGGATATTGAGAAAATTACTAAAGAAGTTGCAGGTTGATAGAGGTATACTAAAGTTCATATTGGTTCCTAGCTTAGTATTTCAATGATTAGAAATTATGGACTAAAGGTTTTATTGTTGAGTGTATCTAGTTTATCCCTTGAAAGTTTCAGAGATTTGTGTAAAGATTTGATCATGTTATCAATAGTTGTGTTCTAGCAGTTTTTATGTGGCTTCAATTAGTGTTCCTACTTGAAGTTGATGTGATTCTAGTGATTTTAGTTGTTGGGGATGCTTCTCTGATGATTCATGATTCTCATGGATGTTTCTAGAACATGGTCTATCTTTGTTGCATGTCCGCAATGATTGGTGTGCTCGCAATCGAATATTTTTCCTTTGCGTGTTTGGGTTTTTCATGTTCTTGGATGACAAGGTGATCATAGCATGTTGTGGCTCTTTGGGGAATAATTTTTGGATGAGTTGCATGTTTGAGGATATTATTTTAGGACTTTATTATGTTGTGTCTGACAACAATTGATTCAAATTAAAAATTCATTTGTTAATTTGGGCCGACATTGTTTACATATTTTATTTTGGCCAACAAGTTGTTGAGGTAATTCTGTGTAGCAGATATATATGAGCGATTGGTTGAGAAAAGTTAAGTGAAAAAAAGTGCTAGAGAAAGTGCAAGTGTGTGAATAGTGTTCTAATCATTCAAATGAAAGGCAAAGTGTGAAGAAGTATTTTTGTGCTTAACCGAAACTGTAATCAAGCTTTTGCAGAAGTTATTTTCTCAGTTCAATACCCTACGGATCTAATCTGAATCTTTGTAAGACAATGTGTCTTCCTTGGGAAGCGATCCCTCTTGTATTTGAGCAGTGAGCTCTAGGAAGTGTTCCTGAATGCATCTGCATTCCCATTATTCATCTTTATACTTTTAACAGGGTATAATATTATGGACTAACCTCCACCATGTTTTTTCCCCTAACAGGGTTTCCATGTAGGAAATATTGGTGTTCTTATGTTTCTAATGTGGTGACTATCTCTGCTTTAATGTTTATTCATCATATATGAGATTAAGTTAAGTAAATTTTAATAAGTTTGAATATTTTGTGACAACTAACTCACCCACCCTCTCAGTTGTCTATCCTTTTTTTTCCAACAATCTTCCCAACAACTCGAGGAGTAATATTTCAAGGAGACCTAGGTACATCAAAGAGAAAGTATAACATGTCTAATCAACAAGATATAGTCACAATAATATTCTATAAATATGGGATTATAGCACATTCAGGAAATTATAAAATAATCTCTTGGACATTGAGAGATTATTATAAAATAAATGATAAATTACTGGTGAGAACAGGGCCGAGAAAATGGTAATGTTGAAGAGACATCAACATGTTGACAAGAGAAATGAATAAGTCTCTTCAACATTGTAAGGACAAGCAAGAAAAAATATCAGAGAGAAATGAATACATTGAATAGGAAGTGATAGAAGTCTCTTCAACATTCTAACAATAACACATCGAAGAGACAAGAGAACATTAGATAGATCTCTGTGAATGTATCTTTGACATGATAGTGCAGCTATGAATGTACATTATCGATGATACTAGGGAATATGAAGGAGAGCTGAGCACAAGTCACATCAAAATTTTGAAGTCACATAAATTTTGTTAAAAGGAATAATGTTGGAGGAAGGAATGCAAGTATATAAAGGAGACATGAGCTGATTAAACAGAGATGCTTACGAGTCGCATCAACATTCATAGGTCAAAATTTTAAGAGGAAAATGACATGTAACCATCAAAGAGACCTTGCAAAATCAAAGAGAGAAATTCAAATGTCTCTTCAACATTTTAAAAAGATGATCAATGACATATTGAAGAGAGAAACGTTAGAGTCTCTTAGATAATATGAAATAATGTTTCATTGGGTTGAGATGACTAATGATATTATTGAAGAGACAATTTCCATTAATGTGTAAGTTGATTAGAAAGGTGGAGTGAGCACCATTTATGAAACATAGCTACCTCAAGCATGCCAATTTTTTATAAGTTTAACTCCTGAGAAATCACAATCACTATGAATTATGGCTAGATATTGAGGAAACGGAGTTGGAAAATGGCAAGAAGCTTGGAGATTGCAACATTCATTCAAGTAAGTGTTGTTGGCTTAGCTAAATGTGTTTTCCAAAAATTAACTTGCAGAACAATACAGGTAGGGTTTAAAATGGACAAAACCCTTGAGAAACCAAAGGTGAATGTATAGAACGTGGAGGCTAGGCCCTTAAACCAAGATTTGGTAGATTATTGTCTTGGGTATCCACTGAAGTTGAGAAGAGAAACTTGGTTAAACCCATCATGTGAAACATTAGAGAATAAACATAAAAACCTAGGAGATGTGTGGAATCCACATAGGGGTTATGACTTATTCATATATCATTATAGAAAGTAGTATAGACATAGGATAGTCTTGAATCCATGGACCTTGAATTTAGGAAAGCTTGTGATGCCTAAATTATTTTTCAACATAGAATTGATTAAATTACTGGCTGAAAAATACAATAAAAAAATAAGGGTGCAATCCACTCTCACGATGCATCAAATTTTATTAACATAGGATTAAATTTATATGGTTTTTCAATTAGACACATCCCTGAAAACAAAAAAGTGGATGAGATTTTCATTTTAAAATAAAATACAAATTAATAAGTAGAATAGGGCTGAGAAATGGTAATGAAGAGGACATCAACATGCTGGATGAGAAGTTTATAGGGTCAAGCAATTCACCCCGCAAAATTAAAAAAAAAAAAAAAAAAAAAAAAAAAATGTTGACAAGAGAAATGAAGAAGTCTCTTTGACATTGTAAGGACAAGCAAGAAAAAATATCAAAGAGAAATGAAGACATTGAATAGGAAGTGATAGAAGTCTCTTCAACATTCTAACAATAACACATCAAAGAGACAAGAGAACATCAGATAGATCTTTGTGAATGTATCTTCAACATGATGGCGCAACTATGAATGTACATTATCAATGATACTAGGGAATATCAAGGAGAGCTGAGCACAGGTCACATCAAAATTTTGAAGTCACATAAATTTTGTTAAAAGGAATAATGTTGGAGGAAGGAATTCAAGTATATAAAGGAGACATGAGCTTATTGAACAGAGATTCTTACGAGTCACATCAACATTCATAGGTCAAAATTTTAAGAGGAAAATGACATGTAACCATCAAAGAGACCTTGCAAAATCAAAGAGAGAAATTCAAATGTCTCTTCAACATTTTAAAAAGATGATCAATGACATATTGAAGAGAGAAATGTTAGAGTCTCTTAGATAATATGAAATAATGTTTCATTGGGTTGAGATGACTAATGATATTATTAATAAGACAATTTCCATTAATGTGCAAGTTGATTAGAAAGGTGGTGCGAGCACCATTTATGAACCATAACAATCTCAAGCATGCCAATTTTTAATAAGTTTAACTCCTGAGAAATAAGAATCAGTATGAATTATGGCTATATATTGAGGAAACGGAGTTGGACGATGGCAAGAAGCTTGAAGATTGCAGTATTCATTCAAGTAAGTGCTCTTGGCTCAGCTAAATGTGTTTTCCAAAAATTAACTTGCAGAACAATACAGGCAGCATTTAAAATTGACAAAACCCTTGAGAAACCAAAGGTGACCATATAGAACATGGAGGCTAGGCTATTAAACCAAGATTTGATAGATTATTGTCTAAGGTATGCACCGAAATCGAGAAGAGAAACTTGGTTAAACCCATCATGTGAAACATTAGAGAATAAACATAAAAACCTAGGAGATGTGTGGACTCCACATAGGGGTTATGACTTATTCATATATCATTATAGAAAGAAGTATAGACATACGATAGTCTTGAATCCATGGAACTTGAATTTAGGAAAGCTTGTGATGCCTAAATTATTTTTCAACATAGAATTGATTAAAGTATTGGCTGAAAAATAAAATAAAAAAATAAGGGTGCAATCCACTCTCACGATGCATCAAAGTTTATTAAGACAGGATTAAATTTATATGGTTTTTCAATTAGACACATCCCTGAAAAAAAAAAAGTGGATGAGATATTTTCTAGAAGAATACCAGATAATAGATACTAGCTACAAGAGGTGGATGTTACCTCTACATAAACCTAAAGGTCTATGAAATCAACATAGAATATTCTCTAGTGATGAAAAACCATCGTTCCCTATTGATTCATTTGAGGAATATTACAAGTACACCTAATATTCAGCCACAAAAGTACTAGGAAATGATGCCCCTGCTAATATGACTATAGCTCCCATGGTTTTGGATGTAGATATCCAAATCCAAGATTCCAAGCCATATGATTATGCAAAATATTTATCTGAGGCCATTAATACTGCTCTTACTGCTATTAAGAACCATAGTGATGCTATACACTTCAAGCACTACTCACTTCTTATGCACATGATATTGTATGAAGCACAGGTGATGGGAATATGAGGGGAAGAGTTAAGAATTAAATATTTGGAAAATGATGAGAACTATAGACCAGTGAAAAATTTGAAGTCCATATGCGACAATAGGTGTGGAAAGTCCCACTATTTGGATTTTGAGGAATATTAAATTGTCAAACCCTTGTATAAGTTTTTGGTCGACAAGTGTGACAATAATTTATCCCCAGAAGTATAAAAATTCCTCAAACCAAAAGAGATGGGTTCTGAAGAGAAAGTGAACCGCAATTGGGGAAATTGTTATGCATTTGAGGATTGCACTATGATCAGAGTGTATGGATTTGAGGAAGCCCCATTCTTACTACCTAAAATTGTGCCAAACAAAGTTGCATAACTTGAGATTGTAAGACAATTGGCTTATTCAGCCTTCATGCACATAAAGAACTATGGAAGGTAGACCTTTATGCCTTCTACTCTATGCTCCGTTGACTTCACTATCATTGCAAATGCAAGATATGAGTTGGTTGGTAGCAAGTTAGATTATTATGGCTTTCCAGTGGGAAACAAAAGAGATAAATTTGATTCTGGACACTCTATTTATAATTCCAAAATCTCACAAAAAATTGAAGGGGTATGAACGGTAAAAACAAGTTTTGGTACCCTAATGTTCACATACACTTCTAGGGTTTTTCACCTAAAAGTGAAGGAATAGGGGAAAAAAACTATGTTTACACTCAATACTGAGTTGAAATAGATGCAATATTCCTAGATGAGATTATATAATTGCAAAAAACTAATTAAATTTATGTATTATTAATGCAAAACTAATAAATGCAAAGTGTTTGAAACAACATTGTGATATGCAAAAAGACCTAAATAGATGAATAGAAATTCAAATAAAACAAAACAGAAAGCTATAAAACTGAATGTGTGCACCTGTAAACTTGTTGAGGACTAGAAATGTCTCTAAAATTCTAAAGATGTTGATTTGTTAGGCCTCGTACGACTCATTCACCATTTTGGACAAATTAGTCTCAGTTCTAGGAAACTATTCCAAAGCCCATTTTGGACAAATGGGTAACCAAAAATGAAAAAAACAAAAATAAGGCCTGGCAGTGGGACTAAATCACCACTAATGGAGAATGAGTCCACATCTTAATTTCTAAAGATTCAAAAGTGGAAACAAGAGCCCTCGATCTGCACTCTAGTTCCTAACAAGTGTCTACCTTTGAAAGTCTAATTTTCAACACTGTAAGTGACTTTTAGTGGATATTCTGACTTGTTCAACAAGGATATTTCTTCAATAACTTTTCAACTCAATCCTTAATTATTTTCAAGTCATCAAGATGCCTAAATATATAAACACAAAAGACAAGAAGGAGAAATGTTGGATGTTAGGGCATGGGGGTTTGCCTTGGTCAAACCCCTTTTAGGTAGTTAAACCAAAATGATGAAATAAATTAATGAAACATGCAATAATGGAATTAGTACCCTATCATGATGGTTGATCTTGAATTTCTATAGAAAAAGATGAAGATTCTTCCCTTGAATGTTTGAAAAATGATATCTTGATGAATTAGAATGTCAGAACCTTAGCTTGCTTCACTTGATGCCGAAGACAAATGATGAATGAAGTTAAATTATGGTTTAGAGATTTATATTTAAAGGAAATTCACCTTATTTTACTATTAATTGGATCGTGAAGGCTAACATGGAGAAAAATTAAACTTAAAAACCTAATTTTTCTCGCTCAAACCCCGAAAATGGATCAAAAGGGACTCATTCACCATCATACATGAATATGTCCCACCTAGAATCATGGGTTAATGGATCCCACCTAGATGGGACTAATTCACCCCTAATGGGGAATGGGTTCTACAATGACCATTTTTGCTAGCTAGAATATAGGGAAGTAAGAAAATTAGGTTCATATGATGCCTATGTCAGTTATTTCATCAAATTAGGCCTCAGGATGTGCAATATGGGCTCATATGGACCTATTAATGATGATGTAAAGATTAGTTATTGCTTGGGACACAAAATTCAATGTGAAAGTGTGATTAAATACACTTTACAACACTAAAATGAGGTTCAAACAGCCTAGAAAGGCACAACATCCAATGTGAATGTGTAAGACAAATTACAACACTAGATAAACATTAAGTTTATTTTACAATCCTTCTAGATTAATGTGATGATGCAAATAAATACATTTAATAATTTTGAATTAAGAAAAAATGGGTTCATTAAGTCTAGAGAGGTGTGAAAGTCTTTTACAATAGTTTACAACACCTTTACAAGACATTGTTAGATGTATTCTATTCAATTTTTAAGGGTCCAAGACCCAGTTTGGATGTGTAAAACACCTCAAAACAAAAAATCAAGGCCTCATTAATCCCAATTTGTTGTTAATTATTCCCATATCAAGCAAGAAAAAAGAGATACCTTTTTCATGTCCACATTTATCCCCCACTTTAGTGAGAGTATGAACTTGCTTCAAACTCACACTAAAGTAGACATTCAAGAGAGATTCACGTGTATAGATGTAGATGAAAAAGAATGCAAAACATAAAGAAAAAATTGAAGTCTCCAAGATCCAAGATCCTAAGTCAAACCAACAATATCATGTAATGGCAAGAGAGGAAAACAGGGTGGGAAAGATGCACTCACTCTGGGGCCATGGAACTTCACATTTTCCATGGGGTGAGTTGTACCAAAGAAGTGTTTGTAGTGAGAAATTCATGCCAGTGTGTCACCTTCCTACCATTTAATGTAAAAATCCATGTCAGTACCCCGAGTTCCCATTATACTAACTATACTAAAGTTATGCTCTTGATAACATTGATAGGGTACCACAATGTAATCATTTTTGCAAAAAAATTTGAATGTCATGTAAAAATTTTGTTAAAGGGGATTTTTCTTTGTTCATGTAAGGTATTCTTCTTAGGGAGCATTGTGCCTAATTAATGTCTCCAAGAGAGGAAAAATCAGGGTGTTAGATCATTATCCATGGTATGTCTTGTTCACATCAGGCCACTTCAATTGATTGTACACTCTTAGAAGGAATCATACCCAATGACACCACCAAGAAGAGGGAACATCACAAGAAAAAGAAAAATCACACCATGAAAATTTCAAAAAGATGTTGTCTATGCATGCTCCCACTTTAAAGCGATTTCTACCACCATTAATGTGATAAATTCCTTTAAAGTAGAAGGGGGTATGAGAGCTTGTTTGAAAATCCCTATGCCAAGTCATATGGTTTTGATAAGCTATGTCATGTCACATGTGATTCAATCTTAAGACATGTCATCCACATCCCAAGCTTCATCTTATACATTCATGAAAGGTTAATGACTAGCCAAAAGAGACAATGACAAGTGGCATATGAGGACAAGGCTACGTAACCCCTTGCCCCCACTTAATGCAAGACAAAGGTGAGCCTGGAATGGATGATGATATCATGTTCCTTGCAATAATGAGTATGCTATGATCCTACAACTATTACATGGCAAGGAGCAACAACTAATATTATTTATGTTGATAAGTAAACAAAGTCTATGTTGGATACATGTTTAATGAGATGTCTATAAGTTTAGGATGTACCAAGGTTATAGTTGTCTTGGAAGATTCTTTGTGATAGTATTGATTTTGAGTGAAGGTTTGTTGGATGGGTTGATTTCTATGAAAGGACAATTAGCAAGACCATGATTTGGTGCTTGTGTTTTGGGCGCTAGAGGGGCATGGATATGTTTTTCTATAACATCACATCCTTTCCCAAGTTGCTTGGTTTCCTTTGTTGGATTTGGTGGTTGTTCAATTTCCTCAAAGTTTATCTTGGATGGTGTTTTTGTGTGTAAGATGGTTGAAGAGGATGTTATTGAATTTTTTATTTTTGTTACTAGTTTCTCATTGCTTTGGTTAGACTCTTTTCATATGATCTTGTATTCTCCCTTGGATAGAGGTATGGATTCAAAGGTTTTCGAGATTTCTTCCAATAACCTTGTGTCTTCTTCAATTTTTTTTTTCTTTCTATATCTTATTTCTTGACATTAGTTAGAGCACCTACAACCTTGTTGTTTTGAGGAGTAGGGGTGACTTATCATGAATTTCTAACATTGGCATCAAGGCTTGATCCATATCCAACAATTGAAGATGATTCAAAGCAAGGTTGGTTTTTGGTTTGCATATGATATTGTTGATGTTTTCTTGTACCATGATACCTTCCTTATGAGAAGAGCATTTAGGAAAACTACAAAGTAGATGTTCATGACATTTAATGTGTGGTTCTTCCATATTGGCTTCATCACAAGAAGGGGAATGATTAGTGGTTGAAGTGTCTTGATCAATAAGGGTTGTCCTAGTTGAAGAGGGATTACTAAGATTCTCATGATTTTCATCCATTGTGTTTTCCAACATCAAAGTGTCATCTTCATAGCTATGAGATACTAGGAGAAAAAAAAGTATGAATATCATGATCATTTATAAGTTCATTCATTTGTTCCCTAATTTCTTGTTGATGGTTCGGACAAGCACAACAACAGTTAACAAAATATTACTATTTTGCTCTCCTAAAAGAGAAAGAATAACACATGGATATCTAACTCCCAAGGTCTTGGTAATCAGTTCTCGACTGTGTTGATTTCATTCAATGGTTGATGTGAACTATAATGTTCAAGGGGCCTGTTGGTGTTGAGCTTGTGGATTGTTCTAAGATCAAACATAAATTCAAACCTACTTTAACTAGAGTTTTTAAAGAAACAGAAAAAGATAGATCAAAGCTTTGTAACTGAAAAGAATGATAATTCATCCAACTTAACCAGACTTATTACCTTTCAAGGAATTCCTAACTAAAAGTGCAGAACAAAATTAACTTGTGATTAACACACAGTTTCATTCATTCACAGTGCTAATTTCAACAGCAGATTGCAAATCACTATTTAAACGAAACATAAAATAAAACTTCATTCCTTGAAAGCTTTTCAAACCAAATCATTAACCCAAGATAAACACCATTCAGGAACACAATATGAAGTAGATTTAAATCTGGTTGCTTCTACTGTTGGTGAAATAGATAAACAACATTTACAAATCTAGCACAATCACCAGTGTATAGAAAACCTATGTCTTCATATTGTTTCCATCTATACTAAGAGAACCAAAAGGATACATTACTACCTTCTGTTGAATCTAGCTCCTAGTCTATTCCACTCTTAAGTCTCTCTACTGCTACTAGTTTTTGAAAAATCTCCATCTTTTTCTAAGAGGCAAAAGTGCCATATATATAGAACATGCCAAAAAGAATGTGTTGGACGTTGTTTTTAGGGTTTACAAAATATTAGTTGGTTACAAGAGGTTCGACCCTCAAATATTTTTGGAATGAAGTTAATGTTGAATTTAATGTGTATCCCCGCTGTCCATGTCAGTGAAGGATCGCTCCAAGAATGGCCTCCAGATCTTTTGGAATAATCACATTAACTTCTAGCCTCCATGTCTACCCTCGAACATCCATCAGAGTCACCTTGAATGTTCTGGAATATAGCCATTAATATCGATCTACCTTTTTCTAGTAGAGATCCAAGCTGTCACTAACACTCATGGCCTTTTCTTCCTTTTGGCTTTTCTCCTATTCTAAATTTTTCCACAAGTTGACCATCTTCGAGAAGTAGCATCTAACCTCCCATGTTAGATTCAAACACCATTGCTTCACTGAGCCAACCCATGCCATGCACATTTTGTTGATCTTCTTCATAGGGGTAGTCAATTAGTCAAACTACCAATGGTTCACCTTTAGTTCCCTCTAATTGGTTGAACGCATGCCACTTAGGCTTTCCAGGCAATCAAAGGCTACTCAAATAGAATCACATGTCGGTGAGACACTTGTCATGTCTACCCGATGTGATTATACTCAACAGGATGGTCAACATAGCTTAGAACAGTTGGTGAGACCTCATATCGAATGCAAAAGTTGTATCGATATCACAAAAAACCATCAGTAAGACAATCATTATCAGCCAGAGGTCATATGTAGCGAGTTCCCATCAGTCATACAGATATCCCTTTCCATTGGCAAGTCCATCGCTATCGGCAAGACTCCCCATTGTCGGCAGGACCTTTCACTAAGCTCAAAACATTACACCAAAGGGAGAACCCTCTGGCGAGACTAAAAACCATCGGCAAGACATTACCCTATTTGGGATACATCACCTCGACGCAAACCCTTTCGCTGAGACTTCCACCATTCAACTAGACATTATTTCGAACTCAAACCTTTCGGCGAGACTCCCTCGTGTTGGTAGGAAATCTCCTTGAAACCATCCCGCTTCGACAAGACCTCACCCTATTGGTGAGACCTTACCCTGAAGCCACAACCTTTCACTTAGACCCCCATCGCTCGACAGGACTTCTCTTCTAGCACAAATTCTTTCGGTGATGCTAGTCTTGTGTGCAACGGTCGGCGAGACTTCTTTTGGTCGAAGAGATATATAAAAACCCATGGCGATTAAAATTTCTAGCCAACCAGTATATTTCAAATGAATAGAACCACTGCTACTCAGCAAGACATCTGGAGGGTCTCACTGACTTTCTCCTTAGAGGAATTCTATGCCAACCCTGATTGAGTTATCCTTCCTAACTGACTTCCTTGAGAAATGCATTAGGGGCATGATTTAATCCTGCAAAAACCATGTCTCCATTAGTCCTCAGAGCATATTAAATACACTATTTTTCATCATGCCTTCAATTTTAACAAAAGAAACCCAACTCTGGCAGAGGCAGAACCAAGATAGAACCAAAAACATACTTACCTTCAAACCTGGCGGGGGCAGAACCAAGATGGAACCGGAACCCGAGTCAGAATGGGGGAAAGACACAAACAAATCACTAACCTCACATACATCATCGTTCCGGCTCTGACCCCGCAAA
This sequence comes from Sequoia sempervirens, assembly GCA_007258455.2. Classification (NCBI taxonomy): domain Eukaryota; kingdom Viridiplantae; phylum Streptophyta; class Pinopsida; order Cupressales; family Cupressaceae; genus Sequoia; species Sequoia sempervirens. Next base: position 445,014,849 of record VDFB02193867.1, read on the forward strand.
AAGGAAATGATGCAAAAAAACAAAACACGACACTGGACTGAGTAGCAGAACCAAAACTGGAGTCAAATCTGCCCTAAAACTTTTTAAAGTTTTGAGGTCCAGGTTCCATTCCGACCCCACCTCTAACAACACCCAAAAAGACGATGAAGAAAAAGATGAAGGAATAAAAAGAAAGCAGGAAAGCACCCCATGAAAAATGAAAAGGAAAAAAAGAAAAAATAACAAGACTTGTGGAACTAGGATCAAAATGAAACCCGAACCTGAAACTTTAAAAAAATTTAGGTTTTGGTTCGAGTTCTGGTTTCGCATCCACCAAAGCAACATGAAAAATGCCAAAGGAAAAAGAAAAAAGAGGCAGAATCAGAATCAGGAAAGGAACAGAAACAAAACTTGGAAGGAATTCCCAAGTTCAATTAGAGTCACGATCGGGCCGCATCCACTGGAACAAAACAAAAGACCCAAGGAAGAGAGGAAACTCCTAAGACATAGGAAAAAAAATGGAGGGTAAAATGACCAACCAAAGAAGAAATAAAGGGAAAGGCTTCGTTGGGGTCGGGATGGAACCCAAACGAGAAACATTGACAGAGTTCAATGTTCAAATTTAGATCTGGATCCAACTCTGACATAACAAAAGAAAAACCTTAGGAGGAAAACAAAAGAACTCCTAAGACCCAACCAAACAACCAAAGGTGAAGGGAAAAAGGGGGACCCTTTTTTTTTCCAAAGTAAAATAGGATGGTTATGCAAGGCATAACATGTCTTCCAAAATATGATAGGTAGAGGAAGGATCATAAAGAGGGTTGTTAGAGACCTTAAGGATTTGATTATTTAAGAGCAATCTATCATCCTCATCATTTAAAATCTCATTCTCTTGTGCTATAGTATCTTCCCAAAGGGGATGAGGAGGAGGACAAGAAACATTTGCATGATGCTCAATGATTGTATCTTATTTTTCCAAGATACCTTTGTCACTAAAAGGAGAAGTATTGGGAGAAGAACAATTGTGATCATCATGAGTATCTATTTCTATTCTCTTCTATCACATCATCCACACAAATAGGAGAGATTGTATAGGGTGTATGCTTAAGGCAAGCATTAACATTTTCATTCTCTTGCACTAAGAAACTCTCATAACTAGGGAATGCAATGAATGAATGAATAGAATGCTTGTTATAAAAAAAATTCGTTGCAAACTTGGAAAGGATAGATACTAACATTTTGAAATAACAATCTATGAAATTTCAAAATGCAATGTAAAAGGCTAAAAGGAAATGCAATTTTTAGATGATAATTAACTGATTATGCTATGCAATAATGTGGGAATGCAAATTTAAAATTAAGAAATGCATGAAATGGGCCAAATTAAGTTATATTTGATAAAATGCAAGTTATAGAAACTTAGCTAACTAATACAAATAGGTAATGGAACCAAAAAAAAGCCTAAGAATAGGGTTTTCAGTTCTGTAAAAGAAAGTTTTAGGGGTGAAAAGGGACTGATTCACCCAAGGTGGCGAATGAGTCTCAATGGGGATTTTTTTCTAAAATTTATAAAATTTTCAATTTTTGTTGATGTCTTTTCTATTCTATGCCCTGAATAATAAATGTAAATATAGTTTTCAAATTTTTTTCCAATGATTTAAGATGCAAAAATGCCTCCTATATGCACTTTCACTAGTGCCAAAATTTGAAACCCTAGATGCAAATTAACCAGTACAACCCTAATGCAAAGTCAATGCAAGCTAGGAATAAGATGATAATGGACTCCAAATCAGAAAGGAAGGTATTTGAAAAGAAATTTCACCAAAATGTAAACATGGGTTTTGGTACCCTAACGTTCACATCCACTTCTAGGGTTTTTTACCTAAAAGGGAAGAAATAGGGAAAAACCAACTATGTTTACACTCAAGATTCAGTTGAAATAGATGCAATATGCCTAGATGAGATGATATAAATGAAAAAAACTAATGAAATTTATTGATTACTAATTAAAAACTAAGAAATACAAAGTGTTTGAAAACACATTATGATATGGAAAAAGACCTAGAAAGATGAATAGAAATGCAAGTAAAACAAAATAGAAAGTTGTAAAACTGAATGTGTGCACCTATAAACTTGATAAGGACTAGAAATCACTTTAAAATTCTAAATATGTTGACTTTTAGGCATTGTGGGACTCATTCGCCATTCTGGGCGAATGAGTCCCAGTTCTGGGAAACTGTTCTAGAGCCCGTTTTGGACAAATGGGTATCCAAAAATGCAAAAAAAAAAAATTAGGCCTGGTAGTGGGACTCATTTTCCACTAATGGAAAATTAGTCCATTTCTGAATTTCTAAAGATTCAAAAGTGGAAACAGGAGCCCTCGATCTATACTCTAGTTCCTAACAAGTGTCTTTGAAAATTGTATTTTTGGCATTGTAGGTGAATTTTAGTAGATATTTAGACTTGGTCAACAAGGAGGTGTCTTCAATAACTTTGCAACTCAATCATTAATGATATTAAACTCTTCAAGATTCCTAAATCTGCAAACACACAAGACAAGAAGGAGAAATGTTGGATGATAGGGCATGGGGGTTTTCCTTGGTCAAACCCCTTTTAGGTAATTAAACCAAAATGATGAAATAAAGTAATGAAACATGAAATAATGTAATTGGTACCTTTTCATGATGATTGATCTTGAATTTCTATGGTAATAGATGAATATTTTTCCCTTGAATATCTAAAAAATGTTATCTTGATGACTTAGAATGTAAGAACCCTGGCTTGCTTGAATTGATGTGGAAGAAAACTAATTAATGAAGTTAAGTTATGATGAATTAGGGTTTAGAAACTTATATTTATAGGAAATTCACCTTATGTTCTTGTTAATTGGATCCCTAAAGCCGACATGGAGAAAAATTAGGCTTAAAACCTAATTTGTTTTACTCAAACCCTAAAAATTGCTAAAAAGGGACTCATTCACCATCATGGGTGAATGTATCTCACCTATATGGGAATAATTCATCTCTAATGGTGAATGGTCCCACAAGGTCCATTTATTCTAGCTAGAATATTGGGAAGTAAGAAAATCAGGTTTATATGATGACTATGTTGGTTATTTCATCAAGTTATGCCTCAACATGAACAATATAGGGTCATAGGGGAATATTAATGATGATGTAAAGGTCAATTAGGGATTGGGACACAAAATTTAATGTAAAAGTGTTATTAAATACACTTTACAACACTAAAATGAGGTCCACACAACCTAGAAAGGTATAACATCCAATGTGAATGTGTAAGACACATTACAACACTAGATTAACATTAAGTTTATTTTAAAAGAATTCTAGATTAATATGATGATGCAATTAAATACATTTTATAATGTTGAATTAAGGAAAAATGGGTTCATTAAGTCTAGAGAGGTGTGAAAGTATTTTACAACACATTACAACATCTTTACAAGACATTATTAGATGTATTTTATTCAGTTTGTAAGGGTCCAAGACCTAGTGTGGATGTGTAAAACACCTCACAGCACCAAATCAAGGCCACATTAAGCCCAATTTTTCATTAATTATTCCCATATCAAGCAAGCCAAAAGGGATACCTTTTCCATGTCCACATGAACATGAGTTCCATGTAGATGATTTCATTACGAATTGTGATGAGAATCAATTAGTAATGAGGAAGAATGTTAAAATTCAACACGCTATGATACCATGTTGAGATTATGGATGCATAGAGTCCCTGAAGCTGCAGTCTTCAATGGAGGACCTTTTCCAGGAAATATAATCAACCACATAGAAAGTGTTTCAACTAGGCATGCACAATAGAGATTCTATTGATCTACATTATGAGATTGGATGGTTACAAATGTACAAATGCTCTGAATATATAGGCATGAAAGAGATGCAAGATGCAATATGATGTTGCCATGTGTCTTGATCTAACATGTGAACCCTATCTAGGAAATTATTAAATGTTGAGATTAGTTATAGAAGGACAACTCATCTTCTAGAAGGAATCTTATCCATACAAACATGGAAGGGGACATTACCCCATTATTAAATAATTTATTTAAAAGCAACCTAGGACTAAATTATGCAAGACCTAAGTTAACTTATGCTAGTGTAATAATTAATTTAATTACATTAGCACCCCCCCATAAGTTCAAGTTAGGGAGGAAAATGCAATAATTATACAAAGATGATGATGATGATGATGATGATGGGTCCCAGCTATGAGGCCATGTTAGGTAACGATGCACATGATAAAGATGCAGAAAATATCCCACAACTAGAGAAATGGGAACAAAACCCCTCTCCAAAAAGGAGATGAAAATGAAAAAATGTAAGAATGGGAAGGGTGGAGGACTCCAAAATACCCCCCAAGTACACCATCCATAACATGGATACAATACAATAGCCCCCCCATAGGGATGAAATAGAGAGACTATATAGCCCCCCAAAAAGATGTGATCACCTACAAGGATGGTAAGTGTTTGAAGACAAAACAAGATCCAATGTTGACAAACAACTTTTCTTCCATTTAGTACAAACAAAACTAGGTGCAAGTAAAGAGATGCTTCCCATTCTAGATAGGAATTGAAGGAAGGAAGGGTGAAGGTGAATGCCGATGGTGTCTCTGAACTCTTCTCAAATGTCTCCTTGCTTGAAGATGAGGATTTCACAATCAATGAAGAGGGTGACAAACCAGGACAATGTGGAAACTGATGCTAAAAAATATCCAAAGATAGTGATGTCATGGATATGATGGAGACTTGATAGCCCCCCTTGAAAGAAGTTTCCACAAAACCACTGAAAGAATATTGAAGCCAATCCAACATTAGATGCTAAAGAAACCTCAAATCCTGAATGGAATGATAGGGAAGAAATATCATACATGAAATCTTTGAAGAGAAAAAAAGTGTCTCCAAGATAGTCTCAAGATCCCCAACCATGGTTGAGACAAAAGGATGAGGAGACTCAAGAAAACTCTCTAAAATGGAATTTGAATAGAGCAGTGATACCCCCTAAAGAATGTCCTCCAAACCTGTAGAAGTAGCCAAGTCAGTGATACCTGAGACAAAGCCATCCTATGATGCCAAGTTTGGAAAATTGAATGTGTCATGATGGATAAAGATGGTGATGGAAGCCTTAATCAATGAATCTGGACAAGGAATCACTGATTGTGAAGGGATACCAATAGTCACTGATGGAGAAGAAGCACCTAAAGCAACCTTTTCATGAATGGGAAGTGAATTACCTTTCTCACGGTATCTCATTGGTCAATTTTTGATACCCTGGTGAAAAGTTATGATAAAATGAAAAAAATGGCCTAGATGAGGCACTTGGCAGGTTAATGAGGAGCAAAAAATTAGCCCCTCTGGGCTAGCAACTGGTCGTTGATGTGACACTGGTGGAAAAAAAGACAAAAAAGGGCCCCCAGATGGGGTGGCATCGGCGCTAAAAAATTGAGCGGAGCTGAGATTATAGGTGGTGTCGCCACTCTTTATTAAGTGAAACCCTTGGTCATGGATAAGACCAAGTCTTTAGTGGTTGGCTTCGAGACCACGGGCCCGATAGACAAAACTCTTGTGCTGGCATGAAGAAGGAATGGGCTAGTCTACAAATCTCAGCTGCACAATGATTGGTGATAAAGAGCAAGAGCCGACAGGAAGGTAGGAGCCTAGTAGGCTGATGAAAGTGATGACCAACGTATGGAGTAGTGTACCTGGCGGTGGATAGCACAAACCAAGGCTGGTGAATGTGGAACAATGGGTGAGGAGACCAAAGAATGGTGGTTAGTGATAGGCCCACCATAAAAACACGTACCCCTCTTGAAAACATGGACTCTAGAAAAAAGTAAATTTAAAGAATATGCCTACCAATATGTGCAGAATAATATTGTCAATGATTAAAAAAAAACCCTAACAATGCTGACTCAAGATTAAAACTAAAGGTTGCCCAAAATATTTTTTCCAAAACTATAGAAAAATGTAGCCTGAAAAATATATAATTTTTTCCCAAAATAATAGATAAATTAGCCTTATCTTTTTTGAAAAAAAAAAGTGCGTGTGAATTAAAAAAAAATTCCTCAGAGGATAGCTGACTGGGATGATTTTTTACTACAAATTTTTACGGATCGTACCAATTGATTTTGCAAACCCAAATACCTCTAATTGCTTCCGGGTTGATGTATCTAATTTTGATGATTGGATAGGCGATCCTTGGGTTTTGAGGCCTTCTCAAGACAATGGCGAGGTCAAATATGACTCTATCTGCTTTAGAAATTAGCTTGGTCCCAGGGTGGAGTCAAGTAGCCTTCAATGGAAACCTTCGAGCCTACAAAGAATCTCACACACCAACTTTCTTGATTGAGGTTGATGTTTCACTAAACAAGCTCTGATACCATGTTGAGATTATAAATGCACAAGGTACATGAAGCTACAGTCTCCAATGGAGGACCTTTCCTAGGAAATATAATCAACCACACCGAAAGTGTTGCAACTAGGCATGCACAATAGAGATTCTATTGATCTATATTATGATATTGAATTATTACAAATGTACAAATGCCTTGAATATATAGGCATTAAAGAGATGTAATATGCAATATGATATTTCCATGTGTCTTGATCTAACAACATGTGACAACATGTGAACCCTATCTAGGAAATTATTAAATGTTGAGATATGTTCTAGAAGTAAAACTCATCTTCTAGAAGGAATATTATCCCTACAAACATGGAAGGGGACATTACCCCATTATTAAATGATTTATTAAAGAGCAACCTAGGAATAAATTATGGAAGACCTAAGTTAACTTATGCTAGTGTAATAATTAATTTAATTACACTAATAAAGAATGCATATAATAGAATTTTCATGGCCAAGGATTGGAGAGGAAATAATAATCCATTTTATGTGGAGGCTTTTAATGAAATTGAGGATTATATGGAAAGGGTTAAACAAATCATTCTACATGAGGAAGAATTGACAAAATATTTACTCCCTTGCTACTTTTGAAAGGAGAAGAAATATTGGTTTTAGCAGACAAGTTGATAATTAATCACCATTAAGTCATTTATCACCACAACCTACTCCATAGGTGAGCTACTAAGCTAAAACTCCTATTATAATCAAATATAACATTTAGGAGGCATAGGAAGTCACACAGATTTCTATTCCTACTATTCCCCAGTATCAGAGCCACTAGAGAGAAATGTAATCACATTTGAAGCTTCTAATGAGTTATCTCATCATGTGAGACATCGTTCTAGCGAAGAATTCATTGTAGATAACACATTTGTGCAAACTCCTAAGTTCAAGCTTTCATCTATGAGTATAAAGGAAGAATGATAAGAGAAAAGTAAAAGGATATTAAACTCAAGGAAAATATAGACACCTTAAAGGAGCTTCAGCATGAGGTAGATGAAGAAATGAACAATATGACCCCTGAAAGAGGAAGAACACTATTACAAGAAGTTGGGGTCATGATTCTACCAGGGTGGGATATTAGTTCAACCATTATATTTGACAACTTTTTGAAAAGAAAAATAAAGCCTTGCAATTAACTGATGAATATACTCAATCAATGTATAACCCTAATAATGCTACTTTATAGATGTGGGTATTTTACTCAATAGGAAAAAGGCCTTCCCTTATCAGTAATCATGATCACATTTTTGGACACCTTATGGTATAGAGAGTAGGGGATACAAAACCTATAGAGATGATTGATCTAAATGTGAATGTGGCCAAATCTACAAAAGCTCAAATTGAAAAATTGATCAAAGATAATAAAGGTTTGATGGAAAAGAATGAGAGATTAAAACAAGAAGTAACCAATTATAAAGAAAAATTTCCTTCCTCCTCAAGGATTTACTCACCCTTGATTTAACATGAAAGAAAGGTGCTTGAAGCAATGTCTGAGACCACCTACTAGAAGCATAAATATGGAAAAGCTTAGAAAGAACAAGTATAATTAAAGAAAAAACTGAAAGTCGCTACCTTTAAAATGGCATCAAAACTTGTTAGTAAGAGATTTGATGAGATGTTCAGGCATGCTCACAAGGTCTAGGTAATCCATGAAAAAACGTACATAGCTTTGTTAGAACATAATAGATTGCATGATAGAATGGAGGAAGTGGAACCCTAAATAAAAGCAAAGAAAGGTTATAAAAAAGGTGTACTTCAAGAGTTTCAAGAGCTAATGAATTCACATGCTAGCTTTTATAACATCTTGACACAAGAATTGAGTGATTTCAGTTATCCACTAAGCATGGATCTCCCAAATTTCTTTGAGTGAGCATATTTAAAAATCCAAGATGCATGGAAGGATGAAATTTCTTAGTATTTTCCAGTTACTCTTGATGAAATTAATGATGAAGATAGGGTACTCAAGAAGACACATGTGCAGCTTGGAAGGATCTTCAAACTTGAATATGCAATGAAGGATATTATACATAATGCATACATTCATGCTAAGAGTGGATATATTGAACATGTATCAAATATTAGCTTATTCATTACACAAGATCAATAGAGAGGAGTAACAAGATGTCAAATTTTGGTGGTTGTGTGGTTGTGGATGCATTATCATGGCACATGATCCTTGAATAGTTCTTTGGTGATCATAGGTGCTTGCTAGAGATTAATAAATTGTGGTGCATCCACCATCAAACTTTGAAGTTTTATGTTTATGTTAATTAGGTTTTAGTTATGAAACAATGCAATGAGTCTGTGGCTTGTTGCTTCCCATATAAATAGGGAAACCAAGACCCAGATTGGATCATCATCACATCACCATTTCCACCAATAATAGTAGGTTACATTCATATAGAATATTACATTCATTCATCTCATATTGAAAGACTTCTACTATAGATGCAACATCATTTTGAAGCAATATAATGGAGAAGATTGTTCTTTATTGGTGACTTATATTCAGTGTTCAATTTTGTATCAATTTTCATGATTATATGTCATTGTACTATCTCCAAATTGGTTTTTTCAAGTTATTTAAATTTACAAAATCTATCAGGACACATTTTTTGTTGTTGTGTGGTTGTTTTGATTGGGTTCTATTGAGAGAGAATTAAAATCCTTTCATTTAATTCATTTTAATTGGTTCCCTTAGAGATTAAAAATATTTTTAAAGTAATTAATCTAATTTGTATCCCTTAAGCTAAAATTTAAAAATCCTTTCATAGAATCACAATAATTTAAGGGAATAACACTAGGATCTATAAAGAAGAGTACTATGCTTGACCAACCTACATGTTTGCACAAGGTGCAAACATTCAAAAGTTCCCACTAGTTAGAGTTAAGTTCAATAATAGGTTTACCTATCATAAAAATATATCTTCATAATCACCATTCATCCATTCACTCCATTCACCCAATAGATTAGGAACTTGTAAATTTTAGAATATTTTATATAAATTCAATTCACACTCTTGATTATTCAAACATTCTTAGCAGAAATTAGTCATCAAATCTTGCATCAACTTCACCCCCCATGTGCCATTATGAGTAGATTGCATAAGTCAGAGATCATTCTCAAGCCTTCAAAACTGCCTTATCACTCAGGTACACCTTCCTAGGTCTACCAGAGCCTAGAGTAGGAGGTGAATCATCGTACTTCTCTCATTCATTGGCCAAAAATGTATTGAGAGAATAGCACCCTCTTATGGTCTAAAAACATGTGGTTTTGAGACCTAGCAGATTGTTGACTTTGTTGGGGATCTAGCCAATTTTGAATCTAGGCCTTTCATCATACAGTCATTTAAAACCATCATAATAAGGGACTCCATTGGGAAATGAAATAAAGAAGTTGTAAAACTTTTTCTCACTTTTCATAAAAGTGAGTGGTGACTCTAACAAGCTTGTAGTAGCGAGTGTATGACTAGGAAGATAAAATACACATCAACAAGGACAAACCCTAGAGTTCAAAGCATTAAAGAATCCTGTGAAATGAATAGAAGAAGATATTTGAATCAAGAAATTCCAAAGAAGAACAAGAGTAGTGAACTGTAGATTTTTGGACCCAATAAGCTCTTTAACTCTTATAGTGTTTTTCACCAAAAAGGAGAGAGATTGGATCCAAAAATGTTAAGGGTTCATTCAAATTATGTTATGAAGGATGTTTTCTATGCTAAATGAAGTAAACTAAATGCAAATGAATGATCTAAATTAATGTAAATGGATGCAAAAGTAAGATTTAAACTACATTTGAAAACACACTATATGAATCAAATGAAGAAAAGATGTAGAACAGAAAGTAAAGGGATGAATCTGAGTGCACCTGGAAAAAGTATGATGAAACTAGAATTTTTGGAATGCTGGCTGAAATTACCAATTTTTCACAATGGGACTCATTCACCCATGGTGGAAAATTAGTCCACATTCTGATGAAAAGGTGTTGGGAGCAAGTTGCCGACAGTCGGGATCCAAAATCTATCAAAATTCAGATTTACAGTCCTAAGGTGGGACTCATTCACCACTGGTGGTGAATTAGTCCTCTCCTAAATTTTTAGAAAACTAGGAGACAACTCTACAACACCTGATTTGGAAATATCTGCTTGTCGAGTTGCGGAAGTCAATTCTATAGGAAATGGACAAAAAACCTTCACCAAGCTTGAAATAAGAATAAGTTGACTTGAAGCACCAAGTTTAGTTGTTATGCACTTTTCAACACCAAAAATATTGTTAAATCTACATACAAAAAGCTGCAAATACACATGCAAAGGGGGAAAATGGTTGAGGGTTAGCAAATAGGGGTTTTCCTTGGTCAAACCTCACTTTGGTAATCAAAACCAATAAAATTAAATGAAATGTAAAGGAAATGATAAATAAATAACATGCAATTGTCATAAAATTACCAAACCATTGATAATGCAAGTATGAAGTAATGCTAATGGATGCTCCAAAGTGCTTGAATTGATGTTGTAAGATTCTTGAGATTGCTTGAATGAATTATAATTTGTATGTGTGAATGGATGGATCTAAAATGAGGTTAAAATCACATATTTATACCATCTCGTGCCTTAAGAACCATTATACCTTATCACAGGTCAACATCAAATATGTTTTGGAATAAAAACCCAAAATAAATTTAAAATATTTTGAATTTTGGAGCCAAGGGGGACTCATTCCCCACCAATGTAGAATAGGTCCCACCTAGGGCTTGAATCTAGGTGTCAAGAATTAAATTGCATTTAATGTTATTTTTCGGGAGTATATTAAAAAATACACTTAAATAAAGCTTGTGAGGGTGTAAAGGTGTCAAATAAGTCATAAGAAAGGGATAAATAAGGGTAATATCCCTAGAAAAATGTGAATCTTTATTACAAGACTTTACAACACTTCAAAATAGAACTTGATGTGTAAAAGGGTAATTTTTAGGTGAATTATATATTAAATAGAGTCTAGAAGAATGTGGAGATGTTTTACAACACTTCACAACATCTTCACAAGACATCATTATTTGAATTTTAGAACCTAAATAAGCATTTTCAAGCCATGTTACATTGTAAAATCAAAGAAAAATATTTCAAACACCATGAAAAAAGACCTCAAAGGCCATGAAAATTACCAGGGGCCATTTTTCAATAGCACATTTAGCCCCCACTGTAGTGAGAGGAAGAACTTGCTTCAAACTCACACTAAAGTAGCCATGAACATCAAGAGGAGGGTTCAAATGTACTTACATTAGAAAGATGGAATAACAACAATCAAGAGGGATGATCAAGCCCCCAGAATGAAGATCGAATGGAAAACTAAGCATAAGAACAAAGGAACACACAAGTGTTGAGAATTAGATGAAGCTTCAATCATCAATCCAACTAGTTGTGAATTAGATCTAGGCCAAAAGAGAATGTGTAATCACTCATGGGAAATAGAACACATGATGATTCTACTGGGTGAGAAGGCCCAACTGTATACTCACTCTGGGGCAACAAAACTTATAACTATCCATAGGGTGAGAAATTCGAAAAAAGAGATACACTAGTTGCTATGCACTCACAAACGCAAAAGTGGCTATGGCGAAAATTCATGCCACTAGGTGGGCTTCCCGCTCAACCATGTCAAAGTTATACCTCGTGATAACATTAAAAAGGTTCCATAAAGAAAAAAAGGAAAAGGATGTCAATTTGAGCTTCATGAGACAAGAAAAGCTTTGTATGCTTAGAACTCATGAACAAACAAGATGGCACCAAAGGCATGCAATTTTTGTTATGCAAGGTGGCCAAGAAATGCAACAATGCAAAAACGGTATAAAAATATAATGTGAAAGATGTTCAAAGAAATCCTGTTCAATTTATGTAATGTCAATCACTTAGGTAACATTGTGTCTAATGTCTCCAAGAGAAGACCAATAATTTATCCCCAGAAGTATAAAAATTCCTCAGACCAAAAGAGATAGGTTTTGAAGAGATAGTGAACCGCAATTGGGGAAATTGTTATGCATTTTAGGATTGCACTATGATCAGAGTGTATGGATTTGAGGAAGCCCCATTCTTACTACCTAAAATTGTGCCAAACAGAGTTGCATAACTTGAGATTGTAAGACAATTGGCTTATTCAGCCTTCATGCACATAAAGAACTATGGAAGGTAGACCTTTATGCCTTCTACTCTATGCTTCGTTGACTTCACTATCATTGCAAATACAAGATATGAGTTGGTTGGTAGCAAGTTAGATTATTATGGCTTTCCAGTGGGAAACAAAAGAGATAAATTTGATTCTGGACACTTTATATACAATTCAAAAATCTCACAAAAAATTGAAGGGGTATGAATGGTAAAAACAAGTTTTGGTACCCTAATGTTCACATCCACTTCTAGGTTTTTTCAACTAAAACCGAAGGAATAGGGAAAAAAAACTATGTTTACACTCAATACTGAGTTGAAATAGATGCAATATTTGTAGATAAGATTATATAATTGCAAAAAACTAATTAAAGTTATCTATTATTAATGCAAAACTAAGAAATGCAGTGTTTGAAACAACATTGTGATATGCAAAAAGACCTAAACAGATGAATAGAAATTGAAATAAAACAAAACAGAAAGCTATAAAACTGAATGTGTGCACCTGTAAACTTGTTGAAGACTAGAAATGTCTCTAAAATTCTAAAGATGTTGATTTTTTAGGCCTCGTACGACTCATTCACCATTCTGGACAAATTAGTCCCAGTTCTAGGAAACTATTCCAAAGCCCATTTTGGACAAATGGGTAACCAAAAATGCAAAAAAAAAAATAAGGCCTGGCAGTGGGACTAAATTTCTAAAGATTCAAAAGTGGAAACAAGAGCCCTCGATCTGCACACTAGTTCCTAACAAGTGTCTACCTTTGAAAGTCTAATTTTCAACACTGTCAGTGACTTTTAGTGGATATTTTGACTTGTTCAAAAAGGAGATTTCTTCAATAACTTTTCAACTCAATCCTTAATTATTTTCAAGTCATCAAGATGCCTAAATATATAAACACAAAAGACAAGAAGGAGAAATGTTGGATGTTAGGGCATGGGGGTTTGCCTTGGTCAAACCCCTTTTAGGTAGTTAAACCAAAATGATGAAATAAATTAATGAAACATGCAATAATGGAATTAGTACCCTATCATGATGGTTGATCTTGAATTTCTATAGAAAAAGATGAAGATTCTTCCCTTGAATGTTTGAAAAATGTTATCTTGATGAATTAGAATGTAAGAACCCTAGCTTGCTTCACTTGATGTCAAAGAAAAATGATGAATGAAGTTAAATTATGGTTTAGAGAGTTATATTTAAAGGAAATTCACCTTATTTTACTATTAATTGGATCATGAAGGCTGACATGGAGAAAAATTAAACTTCAAAACCTAATTTTTCTCGCTGAAACCCCGAAAATGGATCAAAAGGGACTCATTCACCATCATACATGAATAGGTCCCACCTGGAATCATGGGTTAATGGATCCCACCTAGATGGGACTAATTCACCCCTAATGGGGAATGGGTTCTACAGTGACCATTTTTGCTAGCTAGAATATTGGGAAGTAAGAAAATCAGGTTTATATGATGCCTATGTTAGTTATTTCATCAAATTAGGCCTCATGATGCACAATATGGGCTCATATGGGCCTATTAATGATGATGTAAAGATCAATTATTTCTTGGGACACAAAATTCAATGTGAAAGTGTGATTAAATACACTATACAACACTAAAATGAGGTTCAAACAGCCTAGAAAGGCACAACATCCAATGTGAATGTGTAAGACAAATTACAACACTAGATTAACATTAAGTTTATTTTACAATCCTTCTAGATTAATGTGATGATCCAAATAAATACATTTAATAATTTTGAATTAAGAAAAAATGAGTTCATTAAGTCTAGAGTGGTGTGAAAGTCTTTTACAACAGTTTACAACACCTTTACAAGACATTGTTAGATGTATTCTATTCAATTTTTAAGGGTCCAAGAACCAGTGTGGATGTGTAAAACACCTCAAAACACAAAATCAAGGCCTCATTAATCCCAATTTGTTGTTAATTATTCCCATATCAAGCAAGCAAAAAGAGATACCTTTTTCATGTCCACATTTATCCCCCACTTTAGTGAGAGTATGAACTTGCTTCAAACTCACACTAAAGTAGACATTCAAGAGAGATTCACGTGTATAGATGTAGATGAAAAAGAATGAAAAACATCAAGAAAAAATTGAATTCTCCAAGATCCAAGATCCTAAGTCAAACCATCAATATCATGTAATGGCAAGAGAGGAAAACAGGGTGGGAAAGATGCACTCACTCTAGGGCCATGGAACTTCACATTTTCCATGGGGTGAGTTGTACCAAAGAAGTGTTTATAGTGAGAAATTCATGCCAGTGTGTCACCTTCCTACCATATAATGCAAAAATTCATGTCAGTACCCCAAGTTCCCATTATACTAACTATACTAAAGTTATGATCTTGATAACATTGATACGGTACCACAATGTAATCATTTTTGCAAAAAAAATTGAATGTCATGTAAAAATTTTGTTAAAGGGGATTTTTCTTTGTTCATGTAAGGTATTCTTCTTAGGGAGCATTGTTCCTAATTAATGTCTCGAAGAGAGGAAAAATTAGGGTGTTAGATCATTATCCATGGTATGCCTTGTTCACATCAGGCCACTTCAATTGATTGTACACTCTTAGAAGGAATCATACCCAATGACACCACCAAGAAGAGGGAACATCACAAGAAAAAGAAAAATCACGCCATGAAAATTTCAAAAAGATGTTGTCTATGCATGCTCCCACTTTAAAGTGATTGCTACCACCATTAATGTGAGAAATTTCTTTAAAGTAGAAGAGGGTATGAGAGCTTGTTTGAAAATCCCTATGCCAAGTCATATGGTTTTGATAAGCTATGTCATGTCACACGTGATTCAATCTTAAGACATGTCATCCACATCCCAAGCTTGATCTTATACATTCATGAAAGGTTGATGACTAGCCAAAAGAGACAATGACAAGTGGCATATGAGGACAAGGCTACGTAACCCCTTGCCCCCACTTAATGCGGGACAAAGGTGAGCCTGGAATGGATGATGATATCATGTTACTTGCAATAGTGAGTATGCTATGATCCTCCAACTATTACATGGCAAGGAGCAACAACTAATATTATTTATGTTGATAAGTAAACAAAGTATATGTTGGATACATGTTTAATGAGATGTCTATAAGTTTAGGATGTACCAAGGTTATAGTTGTCTTGGAAGACTCTTTGTGATAGTATTGATGTTGAGTGAAGGTTTGTTGGATGGGTTGATTTCTATGAAAGGGAAATTAGCAAGACCATGATTTGGTGCTTGTGTTTTGGGCGCTAGAGGGGCATGGATACGTTTTTCTATAACATCACATCCTTTCCCAAGTTGCTTGGTTTCCTTTGTTGGATTTGGTGGTTGTTCAATTTCCTCAAAGTTTATCTTGGATGGTGTTTTCGCGTGTAAGATGGTTGAAGAGGATGTTATTGAATTTTTTATTTTTGTTACTAGTTTCTCATTGCTTTGGTTAGACTTTTTTGGTATGATCTTGTATTCTCCCCTAGATAGAGGTATGGATTCAAAGGTTTTTGAGATTTCTTCCAAAAACCTTGTGTCTTCTTCATTTTTTTTTCTTTCTATATCTTATTTCTTGACATTGGTTAGAGCACCTGCAACCTTGTTGTTTTGAGGAGTAGGGGTGACTTATCATGAATTTCTAACATTGGCATCAAGGCTTGATCCATATCCAACAAATGAAGCTGATTCAAAGCGAGGTTGATTTTTGGTTTGCATATGATATTGTTGATGTTTTCTTGTACCATGATACTTTCCTTATGAGAAGAGCATTTAGGAAAACTACAAAGTAGATGTTCATGACATTCAATGTGTGGTTCTTCCATATTGGCTTCATCACAAGAAGGGGAATGATTAGTGGTTGAAGTGTCTTGATCAATAAGGGTTGTCCTAGTTGAAGAGGAATTACTAAGATTCTCATGATTTTCATCCATTTTGTTTTCCAACATCAAAGTATCATCTTCATAGCTATGAGAGATACTAGGAGAAAAAAATGTATGAATATCATGATCATTTATAAGTTCATTCATTTGTTCCCTAATTTCTTGTTGATGGTTCCGACGAGCACAACAATAGTTAACAAAATATTACTATTCTGCTCTCTTGAAAGAGAAAGAATAACACATGGATATCTAACTCCCAAGGTCTTGGTAATCAGTTCTCGACTGTGCTGATTTCATTCAATGGTTGATGTGAACTATAATGTTCAAGGGGCCTGTTGGTGTTGAGCTTGTGGATTGTTCTAAGATCAAACATAAATTCAAACCTACTTTAACTAGAGTTTTTAAAGAAACGAAAAAAGATAGATCAAAGCTTTGTAACTGAAAAGAATGATAATTCATCCAACTTAACGTGACTTATTACCTTCCAAGAAATTCCTAACTAAAACTGCAGAACAAAATTAACTTGTGATTAACACATAGTTTCATTCATTCATAGTGCTAATTTCAATAGCAGATTGCAAATCACTATTTAAAAGAAACATAAAATTTGGCACACAATATGAAGTAGATTTAAATCTGGTTGCTTCTACTATTGGTGAAATAGATAAACAACATTTACAAATCTGGCACAATCACCAGTGTTTAGAAAACCTATGTCTTCATATTGTTTCCATCTATACTAAGAGAACTAGAATGGTACATTACTACCTTCTGTCGAATCTAGCTCCTAGTCTATTCCACTCTTAAGTCTCTCTACTACTACTAGTTTTTGAAAAATCTCCATCTTTTTCTAAGAAGCAAAAGTGCCATATATATAGAACATGCCAAAAAGAATGTGTTGGACGTTGTTTTTAGGGTTTGCAAAATATCAGTTGGTTATAGGAGGTTCGACCCTCAAATATTTTTGGAATGAAGTTAATGTTGAATTTAATGTGTATCCCCGCTGTCCATGTCGGTGAAGGATAGTTCCAAGAATGGCCTCCATATCTTTTGGAATAATCGCATTAAATTCTAGCCTCCATGTCTACCCTCGAACATCCATCAAAGTCGCCTTGAATGTTCTAGAATATAGCCATTAATATTGATCTACCTTTTTCTAGTAGAGATCCAAGCCATCACTGACACTCATGGCCTTTTCTTCCTTTTGGATTTTCTCCTGTTCAAAATCTTTCCACAAGTTGACCATATTCGAGAAGTAGCATCCGACCTCCCATGTTAGATCCAAATACCATTGCTTCACTGAGCTACCCCATGCTGTGCACATTTTGTTGATCTTCTTCATAGGGGTAGTCAATTAGTCAAACTGCTAATTGTTCACCTTTAGTTCCCTTTGATTGGTTGAACACATTCCACTTAAGCTTTCCAGGCAATCAAAGGCTACTCAAACAGAATCACATGTCGGTGAGACAATTGTCATGTCTACGCGATGTGATTATACTCAATAGGATGGTCAACATAGCTTAGAATAGTCAGTGAGACCTCATATCGAATGCAAAAGTTGTATCGATATCACAAAAAACCATCAGTAAGACAATCATTATCAGCCAGATGTCATAGCGAGTTCCCATCAGTCATAAAGATATCCCTTTCCATTGGCAATTCCATTGCTATCGGCAAGACTCCCCATTGTCGGCAGGACCTTTGACCGAGCTCAAAACATTACACTGAAGGGAGAACCCTCTGGCGAGACTAAAAACCATCGGTGAGACATTACCCTATCAGGGAGACATCACCCTGACGCAAACCCTTTCACTGAGACTTCCACCATTCAGCCAGACATTATGCCGAACTCAAACCTTTCGGCGAGACTCCCTCGTGTTGGTAGGAAATCTCCCTGAAACCATCCCGCTTTGACGAGACCTCACCCCATTGGTGAGACCTTACCCCAAAGCCACAACCTTTCACCGAGAGCCCCATGGCTTGTCAGGACTTCTCTTCGAGCACAAATTCTTTCGGCGAAGCTAGTCTTATGTGCAACGGTCAGCGAGACTTTTTTTGGTCGGTGAGAGATATAAAAACCCATGGTGATTAAAATGTCTAGCCAACCAGTATATTTCAAATGAATAGAACCACTGCTAGTCAGCAAGACATCTGGAGGGTCTCACTGACTTTCTCCTTAGAGGAATTTTTTGCCAAACCTGATTGAGTTATGCTTCCTAACTGACTTCCTTGAGAAATGCATTAGGGGCATGATTTAATCCTACAAAAACCATGTCTCCATTAGTCCTCAGAGCATATAAAATACACTATTGTTCATCATGCCTTCAATTTTAACAAAAGAAACCCAACTCTGGCAGAGGCGGAACCAAGATGGAACCAAAAACATACTTACCTTCAAACCTGGTGGGGGCAGAACCAAGACGGAACCGGGACCAGAGTCAGAATGGGGGAAAGACACAAACCAATCGCTAACCTCACATACATCATCATTTCATCTCTGACCCCACAAAAAGGAAACAATGCAAAAAAAAAAACACGACACTCGACTGAGTAATCAGAACCAGAGAAAAATGAACCTGGCGGAACTGAACCGGAGTCAAATCTGACCTTGAAACTTTTTAAAGTTTTGAGGTCCGGGTTCCATTCCAACCCCACCTCTAACAACACCCAAAAAGACGATGAAGAAAAAGATGAAGGAATAAAAAGAAAGGGGGAAAGCACCCCATGAAAAATGAAAAGGAAAAAAAAGAAAAAATAACAAGACTTGTGGAACTAGGATCAAAACGAAACCCGAACCTAAAACTTTAAAAAATTTCAAGGTTCAGTTCGAGTTCTGGTTTCGCATCCACTAGAGCAACACAAAAAATGCCAAAGGACAAAGAAAAAAGAGGCAGAATCAGAATCAGGAAAGGAACAGAAACAAAACTTGGAAGACATTCCCAAGTTCAATTAGAGTCCCGATCCCGCATCCGCTAGAACAAAACAAAAGACCCAAGGAAGAGAGGAAACTCCTAAGACATAGGAAACAAAACAGAGGGGAAAATGACCAACCAAAGAAGAAATAAAGGGAAAGGCTTCGTTGGGGCCAGGATGGAACCCGAACGAGAAACGTTGACAAAGTTCAATGTTCAAATTTAGATCCGGATCCAACTCTGACATAACAAAAGAAAAACCTTAGGAGGAAAACAAAAGAACTCCTAAGACCCAACCAAACAACCAAAGGTGAAGAAAAAAAAAGAAAAGGGGGACCCATTTTTTTTCCAAAGTAAAATGGGATGGTTATGCAAGGCATAACATGTCTTCCAAAATATGATAGGTAGAGGAAGGATCATAAAGAGGGTTGTTAGAGACCTTAAAGATTTGATTATTTAAGACCAATCTATCATCCTCATCATTTACAATCTCATTCTCTTCTGCTATAGTATCTTCCCAAAGGGGATGAGGAGGAGGACAAGAAACATTTGCATGATGCTCAATGATTGTATCTTATTTTTCCAAGATACCTTTGTCACTAAAAGGAGAGGTATTGGGAGAAGAACAATTTTGATCATCATGAGTATCTATTTGTATTCTCTTCTATCACATCATCCACACAAATAGGAGAGATAGTATAGGGTGTATTCTTAAGGGAAGCATTAACATTTTCATTCTCTTGCGCTAAGAAACTCTCATAACTAGGGAATGCAATGAATGAATGAATAGAATGCTTGTTAACAAAAAATTTTGTTGCAAACTTGGAAAGGATAGATACTAACATTTTGAAATAACAATTTATGAAAATTCAAAATGAAATGTAAAAGGCTAAAAGGAAATGCAATTTTTAGATGATAATTAACTGATTATGCTATGCAATAATGTGGGAATGCAAATTTAAAATTAAGCAATGCATGAAATGAGCCAAATTAAGTTATATTTGATAAAATGCAAGTTATAGAAGCTTAGCTAACTAATACAAATAGGTAATGGAACCAAAAAAAAGCCTAAGAATAGGTTTTTCAGTTCTATAAAAGAAAGTTTTAGGGTTGAAAAGGAACTGATTCACCCAAGGTGGCGAATGAGTCCCAATGGGGATTTTTTTCTAAAATTTCTAAAATTTTCAATTTTTGTTGATGTCTTTTCTATTCTATGCCCTGAATAATAAATGTAAATATAGTTTTCAAATTTTTTTCCAATGATTTAAGATGCAAAAATGCCTCCTATATGCACTTTCACTAGTGCCAAAATTTGAAACCCTAGATGCAAATTAACCAATACAACCGTAATGCAAAGTCAATGCAAGCTAGGAATAAGATGATAATGGACTCCAAATCAGAAAGGTAGGTATTTGAAAAGAAATTTCACCAAAATGTAAACATGGATTTTGGTACCCTAACGTTCACATCCACTTCTAGGGTTTTTCACCTAAAAGGGAAGAAATAGGGAAAAACCAACTATGTTTACACTCAAGATTTAGTTGAAATAGATGCAATATGCCTAGATGAGATGATATACATGAAAAAAACTAATGAAATTTATTGATTACTAATGAAAAACTAAGAAATACAAAGTGTTTGAAAACACATTATGATATGGAAAAAGACCTAGAAAGATGAATAGAAATGCAAGTAAAACAAAATAGAAAGTTGTAAAACTAAATGTGTGCACCTATAAACTTGATAAGGACTGGAAATCACTCTAAAATTCTAAAGATGTTGACTTTTAGGCATTGTGAGACTCATTCGCCATTCTGGGCGAATGAGTCCCAGTTTTGGGAAACTGTTCTAGAGCCTATTTTGGACAAACGGGTATCCAAAAATGGAAAAAAATAAAATCAGAAATGGTAGTGGGACTCATTTTCCACTAATGGAAAATTAGTCCATTTCTAAATTTCTAAAGATTCAAAAGTGGAAACAGGAGCCCTCGATCTATACTCTAGTTCCTAACAAGTGTCTTTGAAAATTTTATTTTTGGCATTGTAGGTGAATTTTAGTAGATATTTAGACTTGGTCAACAAGTAGGTGTCTTCAATAACTTTGCAACTCAATCATTAATGATTTTCAACTCTTCAAGATTCCTAAATCTACAAACACACAAGACAAGAAGGAGAAATGTTGGATGATAGGGCATGGGGGTTTTCCTTGGTCAAACCCCTTTTAGGTAATTAAACCAAAATGATGAAATAATGTAATTGGTACATTTTCATGATGATTGATCTTGAATTTCTATAGTAATAGATGAATATTTTTCCCTTGAATATCTAAAAAATGTTATATTGATGACTTAGAATGTAAGAACCATGGCTTGCTTGAATTGATGTGGAAGAAAACTGATTAATGAAGTTAAGTTATGATGAATTAGGGTTTAGAAACTTATATTTATAGGAAATTAACCTTGTGTTCTTTTTAATTGGATCCCTAAAGCCGATATGGAGAAAAATTAGGCTTAAAACCTAATTTGTTTTACTCAAACCCTAAAAATGGCTAAAAAGGGACTCATTCGCCACCATGGGTGAATGGATCTCACCTATATGGGACTAATTCATCTCTAATGGTGAATGGTCCCACAAGGGCCATTTATTCTAGCTAGAATATTGGGAAGTCATAAAATCAGGTTTATATGATGACTATGTTGGTTATTTCATC
Source organism: Sequoia sempervirens (assembly GCA_007258455.2). Classification (NCBI taxonomy): domain Eukaryota; kingdom Viridiplantae; phylum Streptophyta; class Pinopsida; order Cupressales; family Cupressaceae; genus Sequoia; species Sequoia sempervirens. The sequence goes on from VDFB02193867.1 coordinate 445,036,933, forward strand.
AAGTTATGCCTCAACATGAAAAATATAGGGTCATAGGGGAATATTAATGATAATGTAAAGGTCAATTAGGGATTGGGAAACAAAATTTAATGTAAAAGTGTTATTAAATACACTTTACAACACTAAAGTGAGGTCCACACAACCTAGAAAGGTATAACATCCAATGTGAATGTGTAAGACACATTACAACACTAGATTAACATTAAGTTTATTTTAAAAGCATTCTAGATTAATATGATGATTCAATTAAATGCATTTTATAATGTTGAATTAAGGAAAAATGGGTTCATTAAGTCTAGAGAGGTGTGAAAGTATTTTACAACACATTACAACATCTTTACAAGACATTGTTAGATGTATTTTATTTAGTTTGTGAGGGTCCAAGACCTAGTGTGGATGTGTAAAACACCTCACAGCACCAAATCAAGGCCACATTAAGCCCAATTTGTCATTAATTATTCCCATATCAAGCAAGCAAAAAGGGATACCTTTTCCATGTCCACATGAACATGAGTTCCATGTAGATGATTTCATTACAAACTGTGATGAGAATCAATTAGTAATGAGGAAGAATGTTAAAATTCAACACGCTATGATACCATGTGAGATTATGGTTGCATAGAGTCCTTGAAGCTACAATCTTCAATGGAGGACCTTTGCCAGGAAAGATAACCAACCACATATAAAGTGTTTCAACTAGGCATGCACAATAGAGATTCTATTGATCTACATTATGAGATTGGATGGTTACAAATGTACAAATGCTCTGAATATATAGGCATGAAAGAGATGCAAGATGCAATATGATGTTGCCATGTGTCTTGATCTAACAACATGTGAACCCTATCTAGGAAATTATTAAATGTTGAGATAAGTTCTAGAAGGATAGCTCATCTTCTAGAAGGAATCTTATCCATACAAACATGGAAGGGGACATTACCCCATTATTAAATGATTTATTTAAAAGAAACCTAGGACTAAATTATGCAAGACCTAAGTTAACTTATACTAGTGTAATAATTAATTTAATTACACTAACACCCCCCCATAAGTTCAACTTAGGGAGGAAAATGCAATAATTATACAAAGATGATGATGATGATGATGATGATGGGTCCCAGCTATGAGGCCATGTTAGGTAATGATGCACATGATAAAGATGCAGAAAATATCCCACAACTAGAGAAAAGGGGAAAACCCAATGGGAACAAAACCCCTCTCCAAAAAAGAGATGAAAATGAAAAAATGTAAGAATGGGAAGGGTGGACTCCAAAATACCCCCCAAGTACACCATCCATAACATGGATACAATACAATAGCCCCCCCATAGGGATGAAATAGAGAGACTATATAGCCCCCCCAAAAGATGTAATCACATACAAGGATGGTAAGTGTTTGAAGACAAAACAAGATCCAATGTTGACAAACAACTTTTCTTCCATTTAGTACAAACAAAACCAAGTGCAAGTAAACAGATTCTTCCCATTCCAGATAGGAATTGAAGGAAGGAAGGGTGAAGGTGAATGTCGATGGTGTCTTTGAACTCTTCTCAAATGTCTCCTTGTTTGAAGATGAGGATGTCACAATCAATGAAGAGGGTGACAAACCAGGAAAATGTGGAAACTGATGCTAAAAAATATCCAAAGATAGTGATGTCATGGATATGATGGAGACTTGATAGCCCCCCTTGAAAGAAGTTTCCACAAAACCACTGAAAGAATCTTGAATCCAATCCAACAGTAGATGCTAAAGAAACCTCAAATCCTGAATGGAATGATAGGGAAGAAATATCATACATGAAATCTTTGAAGAGAAAAAAAGTGTCTCCAAGATAGTCTCAAGATCCCCAACCATGGTTGAGACAAAAGGATGAGGAGACTCAAGAAAACTCTCTAAAATGGAATTTGAATAGAGCAGTGATACCCCCTAAAGAATGTCCTCCAAACCTGTAGAAGTAGCCAAGTCAGTGATACCTGAGACAAAGCCATCCTGTGATGCCAAGTTTTGAAAATTGAATGTGTCATGATGGATAAAGATGGTGATGGAAGCCTCAATCAATGAATCTAGACAAGGAATCAATGATTGTGAAGGGATACCAATAGTCAGTAATGGAGAAGAAGCACCTAAAGAAACCTTGTCATGAATGGGAAGTGAATTACCTTACTGACGGTATCTCATTGGTCAATTTTTGATACCCTGGTGAAAAGTTATGATAAAATGAAAAAAATGGCCTAGATGAGGCACTTGGCAGGTTAATGAGGAGCAAAAAATTAACCCCTCTGGGCTAGCAAATGGTGGAAAAAAAGACAAAAAGGGCCCTTGGATGGGGTGGCGTCGGGGCTAAAAAATTGAGCGGAGCTGAGATTGTAGGTGGTGTCACCACTCTTGATTAAGCGAAACCCTTGGTCATGGATAAGACCAAGTCTTCAGTGGTTGGCTTTGAGAGCATGGGCCCGATAGACAAAACGCTTGTGCCCGCATGAAGAAGGAATAGGCCAGTCTACAAATCTCAGCTGCACAAGGATTGGTGATAAAGAGAAAGAGCTGACGGGAAGGTAGGAGCTTGGTAGGCTGATGAAAGTTATGACTGACGTATGGAGTAGTGTACCTAGCGGTAGATAGCACAAACCAAGGCTGTGAATGTGGAACCATGGGTGAGGAGACCAAAGAATGGTGGTCGGTGATAGGCCCACCATAAAAACACGTACCCCTCTTGAAAACATGGACTCTAGAAAAAAGTAAAATTAAAGAATATGCCTACCAATATGTGCAAAATAATATTGTCAATGATTAAAAAAAACCCCTAACAATGCTGACTCAAGATTAAAACTAAAGGTTGCCCAAAATATTTTTTCTAAAACTATAGAAAAATGTAGCCTGAAAAATATATAATTTTTTCCCAAAATAATAGATAAATTAGCTTTATTTTAAAAAAAAAAAAAGTGCGTGTGAATAAAAAAAAAAATTCCTCAGAGGATAGCAGACTGGGATGAATTTTTACTACAATTTTTTACGGATCGTACCAATTGATTTTGCAAACCCAAATACCTCTAATTGCTTCCAGGTTGATGTATCTAATTTTGATGATTGGACAAGTGATCCTTGGGTTTTGAGGCCTTCTCAAGACAATGGCGAGGTCAAATATGACTCTATCTGCTTTAGAAATTAGCTTGGTCCCAGGGTGGAGTCAAGTAGCCTTCAATGGAAACCTTCGAGCCTACAAAGAATCTCGCACACCAACTTTCTTGATTGAGGTTGATGTTTCACTAAACAAGCTCTGATTCAATGTTAGAATTTAACATGCTCTGATACCATGTTGAGATTATAAATGCACAAGGTACATGAAGCTACAGTCTCCAATGGAGGACCTTTCCTAGGAAAGATAATCAACCACACCGAAAGTGTTGCAACTAGGCATGCACAATAGAGATTCTATTGATCTATATTATGATATTGAATTATTACAAATGTACAAATGCCTTGAATATATAGGCATTAAAGAGATGTAATATGCAATATGATATTTCCATGTGTCTTGATCTAACAACATGTGACAACATGTGAACCCTATCTAGGAAATTATTAAATGTTGAGATATGTTCTAGAAGTAAAACTCATCTTCTAGAAGGAATATTATCCCTACAAACATGGAAGGGGACATTACCCCATTATTAAATGATTTATTAAAGAGCAACCTAGGAATAAATTATGGAAGACCTAAGTTAACTTATGCTAGTGTAATAATTAATTTAATTACACTAATAAAGAATGCATATAATAGAATTTTCATGGCCAAGGATTGGAGAGGAAATAATAATCCATTTTATGTGGAGGCTTTTAATGAAATTGAGGATTATATGGAAAGGGTTAAACAAATCATTCTACATGAGGAAGAATTGACAAAATATTTACTCCCTGCTACTTTTGAAAGGAGAAGAAATATTGGTTTTAGCAGACAAGTTGATAATTAATCACCATTAAGTCATTTATCACCACAACCTACTCCATAGGTGAGCTACTAAGCTAAAACTCCTATTATAATCAAATATAACATTTAGGAGGCATAGGAAGTCACACAGATTTATATTCCTACTATTCCCCAGTATCAGAGCCACTAGAGAGAAATGTAATCACATTTGAAGCTTCTAATGAGTTATCTCATCATGTGAGACATCGTTCTAGCGAAGAATTCATTGTAGATAACACATTTGTGCAAACTCCTAAGTTCAAGCTTTCATCTATGAGTATAAAGGAAGAATGATAAGAGAAAAGTAAAAGGATATTAAACTCAAGGAAAATATAGACACCTTAAAGGAGCTTCAGCATGAGGTAGATGAAGAAATGAACAATATGACCCCTGAAAGAGGAAGAACACTATTACAAGAAGTTGGGGTCATGATTCTACCAGGGTGGGATATTAGTTCAACCATTATATTTGACAACTTTTTGAAAAGAAAAATAAAGCCTTGCAATTAACTGATGAATATACTCAATCAATGTATAACCCTAATAATGCTACTTTATAGATGTGGGTATTTTACTCAATAGGAAAAAGGCCTTCCCTTATCAGTAATCATGATCACATTTTTGGACACCTTATGGTATAGAGAGTAGGGGATACAAAACCTATAGAGATGATTGATCTAAATGTGAATGTGGCCAAATCTACAAAAGCTCAAATTGAAAAATTGATCAAAGATAATAAAGGTTTGATGGAAAAGAATGAGAGATTAAAACAAGAAGTAACCAATTATAAAGAAAAATTTCCTTCCTCCTCAAGGATTTACTCACCCTTGATTTAACATGAAAGAAAGGTGCTTGAAGCAATGTCTGAGACCACCTACTAGAAGCATAAATATGGAAAAGCTTAGAAAGAACAAGTATAATTAAAGAAAAAACTGAAAGTCGCTACCTTTAAAATGGCATCAAAACTTGTTAGTAAGAGATTTGATGAGATGTTCAGGCATGCTCACAAGGTCTAGGTAATCCATGAAAAAATGTACATAGCTTTGTTAGAACATAATAGATTGCATGATAGAATGGAGGAAGTGGAACCCTAAATAAAAGCAAAGAAAGGTTATAAAAAAGGTGTACTTCAAGAGTTTCAAGAGCTAATGAATTCACATGCTAGATTTTATAACATCTTGACACAAGAATTGAGTGATTTTAGTTATCCACTAAGCATGGATCTCCCAAATTTCTTTGAGCGAGCATATTTAAAAATCCAAAATGCATGGAAGGATGAAATTTCTTAGTATTTTCCAGTTACTCTTGATGAAATTAATGATGAAGATAGGTTACTCAAGAAGACACATGTGCAGCTTGGAAGGATCTTCAAACTTGAATATGCAATGAAGGATATTATACATAATGCATACATTCATGCTAAGAGTGGATATATTGAACATGTATCAAATATTAGCTTATTCATTACACAAGATCAATAGAGAGGAGTAACAAGATGTCAAATTTTGGTGGTTGTGTGGTTGTGGATGCATTATCATGGCACATGATCCTTGAATAGTTCTTTGGTGATCATAGGTGCTTGCTAGAGATTAATAAATTGTGGTGCATCCACCATCAAACTTTGAAGTTTTATGTTTATGTTAATTAGGTTTTAGTTATGAAACAATGCAATGAGTCTGTGGCTTGTTGCTTCCCATATAAATAGGGAAACCAAGACCCAGATTGGATCATCATCACATCACCATTTCCACCAATAATAGTAGGTTACATTCATATAGAATATTACATTCATTCATCTCATATTGAAAGACTTCTACTATAGATGCAACATCATTTTGAAGCAATATAATGGAGAAGATTGTTCTTTATTGGTGACTTATATTCAGTGTTCAATTTTGTATCAATTTTCATGCTTATATGTCATTGTACTATCTCCAAATTGGTTTTTTCAAGTTATTTAAATTTACAAAATCTATCAGGACACATTTTTTGTTGTTGTGTGGTTGTTTTGATTGGGTTCTATTGAGAGAGAATTAAAATCCTTTCATTTAATTCATTTTAATTGGTTCCCTTAGAGATTAAAAATATTTTTAAAGTAATTAATCTAATTTGTATCCCTTAAGCTAAAATTTAAAAATCCTTTCATAGAATCACAATAATTTAAGGGAATAACACTAGGATCTATAAAGAAGAGTACTATGCTTGACCAACCTACATGTTTGCACAAGGTGCAAACATTCAAAAGTTCCCACTAGTTAGAGTTAAGTTCAATAATAGGTTTACCTATCATAAAAATATATCTTCATAATCACCATTCATCCATTCACTCCATTCACCCAATAGATTAGGAACTTGTAAATTTTAGAATATTTTATATAAATTCAATTCACACTCTTGATTATTCAAACATTCTTAGCAGAAATTAGTCATCAAATCTTGCATCAACTTCACCCCCCATGTGCCATTATGAGTAGATTGCATAAGTTAGAGATCATTCTCAAGCCTTCAAAACTGCCTTATCACTCAGGTACACCTTCCTAGGTCTACCAGAGCCTAGAGTAGGAGGTGAATCATCGTACTTCTCTCATTCATTGGCCAAAAATGTATTGAGAGAATAGCACCCTCTTATGGTCTAAAAACATGTGGTTTTGAGACCTAACAGATTGTTGACTTCGTTGGGGATCTAGCCAATTTTGAATCTAGGCCTTTCATCATACAGTCATTTAAAACCATCATAATAAGGGACTCCATTGGGAAATGAAATAAAGAAGTTGTAAAACTTTTTCTCACTTTTCATAAAAGTGAGTGGTGACTCTAACAAGCTTGTAGTAGCGAGTGTATGACTAGGAAGATAAAATACACATCAACAAGGACAAACCCTAGAGTTCAAAGCATTAAAGAATCCTGTGAAATGAATAGAAGAAGATATTTGAATCAAGAAATTCCAAAGAAGAACAAGAGTAGTGAACTGTAGATTTTTGGACCCAATAAGCTCTTTAACTCTTATAGTGTTTTTCACCAAAAAGGAGAGAGGTTGGATCCAAAAATGTTAAGGGTTCATTCAAATTATGTTATGAAGGATGTTTTCTATGCTAAATGAAGTAAACTAAATGCAAATGAATGATCTAAATTAATGTAAATGGATGCAAAAGTAAGATTTAAACTACATTTGAAAACACACTATGATATGCAAACAATGAATCAAATGAAGAAAAGATGTAGAACAGAAAGTAAAGGGATGAATTTGAGTGCACCTGGAAAAAGTATGATGAAACTAGAATTTTTGGAATGCTGGCTGAAATTACTAATTTTTCAAAATGGGACTCATTCACCCATGGTGGAAAATTAGTCCACATTCTGATGAAAAGGTGTTGGGAGCAAGTTGCCGACAGTCGGGATCCAAAATCTATCAAAATTAAAATTTACAGTCCTAAGGTGGGACTCATTCACCACTGGTGGTGAATTAGTCCTCTCCTAAATTTTTAGAAAACTAGGAGACAACTCTACAACACCTGATTTGGAAATATCTGCTTGTCGAGTTGCGGAAGTCAATTCTATAGGAAATGGAAAAAAAACCTTCACCAAGCTTGAAATAAGAATAAGTTGACTTGAAGCACCTAGTTTAGTTGATCTGCACTTTTCAACACCAAAAATATTGTTAAATCTACATACAAAAAGCTGCAAATACACATGCAAAGGGGGAAAATGGTTGAGGGTTAGCAAATAGGGGTTTTCCTTGGTCAAACCTCACTTTGGTAATCAAAACCAATAAAATTAAATGAAATGTAAAGGAAATGATAAATAAATAACATGCAATTGTCATAAAATTACCAAACCATTGATAATGCAAGTATGAAGTAATGCTAATGGATGCTCCAAAGTGCTTGAATTGATGTTGTAAGATTCTTGAGATTGCTTGAATGAATTATAATTTGTATGTGTGAATGGATGGATCTAAAATGAGGTTAAAATCACATATTTATACCATCTCGTGCCTTAAGAACCATTATACCTTATCACAGGTCAACATCAAATATGTTTTGGAATAAAAACCCAAAATAAATTTAAAATATTTTGAATTTTGGAGCCAAGGGGGACTCATTCCCCACCAATGTAGAATAGGTCCCACCTAGGGCTTGAATCTAGGTGTCAAGAATTAAATTGCATTTAATGTTATTTTTCGGGAGTATATTAAAAAATACACTTAAATAAAGCTTGTGAGGGTGTAAAGGTGTCAAATAAGTCATAAGAAAGGGATAAATAAGGGCAATATCCCTAGAAAAATGTGAATCTTTATTACAAGACTTTACAACACTTCAAAATAGAACTTGATGTGTAAAAGGGTAATTTTTAGGTGAATTATATATTAAATAGAGTCTAGAAGAATGTGGAGATGTTTTACAACACTTCACAACATCTTCACAAGACATCATTATTTGAATTTTAGAACCTAAATAAGCATTTTCAAGCCATGTTACATTGTAAAATCAAAGAAAAATATTTCAAACACCATGAAAAAAGACCTCAAAGGCCATGAAAATTACCAGGGGCCATTTTTCAATAGCACATTTAGCCCCCACTGTAGTGAGAGGAAGAACTTGCTTCAAACTCACACTAAAGTAGCCATGAACATCAAGAGGAGGGTTCAAATGTACTTACATTAGAAAGATGGAATAACAACAATCAAGAGGGATGATCAAGCCCCCAGAATGAAGATCGAATGGAAAACTAAGCATAAGAACAAAGGAACACACAAGTGTTGAGAATTAGATGAAGCTTCAATCATCAATCCAACTAGTTGTGAATTAGATCTAGGCCAAAAGAGAATGTGTAATCACTCATGGGAAATAGAACACATGATGATTCTACTGGGTGAGAAGGCCCAACTGTATACTCACTCTGGGGCAACAAAACTTATAACTATCCATAGGGTGAGAAATTCGAAAAAAGAGATACACTAGTTGCTATGCACTCACAAACGCAAAAGTGGCTATGGCGAAAATTCATGCCACTAGGTGGGCTTCCTGCTCAACCATGTCAAAGTTATACCTCGTGATAACATTAAAAAGGTTCCATAAAGAAAAAAGGAAAAGGATGTCAATTTGAGCTTCATGAGACAAGAAAAGCTTTGTATGCTTAGAACTCATGAACAAACAAGATGGCACCAAAGGCATGCAATTTTTGTTATGCAAGGTGGCCAAGAAATGCAACAATGCAAAAACTGTATAAAAAATATAATGTGAAAGATGTTCAAAGAAATCTTGTTCAATTTATGTAATCTCAATCACTTAGGTAACATTGTGTCTAATGTCTCCAAGAGAAGACCAATCAAAGAATAGTAAATCCACAACTTAGGGGATATAGTGCGTTAGATAAAACCACCAAGAGGAATGTAATATGCTAAAAAATATCACACTTATGAAGGACATCACACCCAATGTCATCCACAAAGTAATAAACGTGTCATATAAATGACAAGGCTACACCAAAAACAAAAAATGCAAATAAATTATGGTATTGTACGCCCCCCACTTTAAAGGAATTGCTACACATCATTCTGTGAGAAATTTCTTTAAAATATAAGAAGAAAAAGAATGTAAAAGGAAAACAAGACATGAGAGCTAACTTGGAAAGCCCTATGTCAAGTCATGTGTTTCAAAGTTAAGTTATGTCATGTCGAGTAAAATGAAAAGAGAAAGAAAGAAAAGGGAGTTGGCCTCAAAAAAAGAAAGCACACCAAACACATAAGGGATCTATGGATTTAGGGTCAATATGTTTATTGTTGCAATGTTTTTATGAAACAGCGTAGAGATGTCAACATTCCCTAAATACATAGAATGAGAAGAATGACACATAGAGAGAAAAAACAAAAGAAAAATAATGATTCATTTTGGGTCAACATGGAAGAGACATTGAAGTCTCAATGCTTTGCATCATCCCAAAAAGGAAAACAAAAGTGAAAAGAGAAAGGAAACAAAAGAAAATGAAAAGGGATTTTGGTCAACATGAAGGAGACATTACATTCTCAATGCCTTGCATCATCCCCAAAAGGAAAAACATAAGAAAGGATAGAGAAAAAAGAAAAGAAAAAGGGACCTTGTGGGTCAACATGGAAGAGACTTAGGGTGTCTCTATGCTTTGCATCATCCCCAAAGGAGAACACAAAACAAAAAGAGAAAAAGACAAGGACCATTTGGGTCAACATGGAAAAGACATAGGGTGTCTCTACACTTTGTGTCATTCCCAAAGGAGAACACAAAATAAAAAGAAAAAGGAAAAAAAGGAGACAATTGATGTATGACATATAGAAGAATAGAGGTAAAAATAGAATAAGTGTACAAAGAGAGAGATAACATCAAACACATGATATGAGGGAACACGATACACACATAAATTAAAATAAAAAGACTAGTGGGGCATATGCAAATCAACCATCTAATAGGTCGTCCACCTCCTAATCACGATCATCATAATATAAGGGAATTTCACTATCCAATGGAGGAATCACAAGTACCAAGCTAGGAGAATCACCAGGTTGTGCACTTAGTATAAGAGATTTATTGTCTAAGATGATAGAAGAGGAGAATAAAGAATTCAAATTATTGTGCACCTCTTCATCAATTTTAGAAATCTATTTGTTAGCATCCTCATCAAGATTAATTATGACAGGAGGATGAAGAGTGATCTCTAAGGAAGGATGTATCAGCAATGGTGGTTTTTGTACAAGTTTAGTTTTTTGTGAAGGTGGTGATGGACTATCTTGTGGTGGGTCAGAAGGATTACTAGGAATTATTTTTTGTCAATCGTTGATGTTGGTTTTCTTTATTATTTTCATTTTTCATCTGTCAAGTGAGAAAATGATGACGACGATGATGCTCTCTAGCACCATGGTTTCATTTAATTCTATTTTGGAGTTGTTTAGGTGTAAGATCAGATTGGTCAACTATAGGCTCGATTGTTTTAGAAGGGGACAGATGAATCACTTTCTCCTTAGCTTTATATACTTGTTTACTTCATGGTGGAAAGATTGGATTACTTTCAACATCTCTTGGTCTCTTAGAAAAATAAGTTGAAGGATTGGATTGTGATGGAGTGGGTAAGGGTTGGTCATGGTTAGGCGTAGGTTGAAGCTTGGTCTCATCTATAATAGGAGATGTGGAACTGGATGGATATGTTCAACAAATATACAATTAAGCTATTATTTTGGCTTTAAAATAATGATATACTATCAAAAAGAAGTCCTTTGGAGGTGTTATGGGTTCCATGGCTTTGGGCCAAAAGGCTTCTAAGGAAAAAATTCTCTTAGAGGATAAGGGATTAAATCAGCTAAGGTGGGTAGTAAAGATTTCATTATCATGTGGAAACTTCAAAAACTTATGAATGACTAATGGGACCGCTTTCATTAAGCGAAGCCAAGGGTGGCCTAACCACAAATGAAATTAGTTGGATTGTGGAATAATTGAAAATGTCACATCTAATTTTTTTTGGTCCTATATGTAAGGGTAGCACGATCGATCTAATCATAGGGCATGCAAAGCCATTGTGTTTTTTTATCCATGTAGTCACTTTATCATAAATATCTTGATATAACACATGTAGTATGAGAAACTCCTTTGTGATCACATTCTCACCACAAGCAGGATATATTAGTATCCCATTAGTGAGCTTATCATAGATTCGTCCAATTATGTAGAGAGGACCATCAGGAATCTTTGGTAGTATGTCTTTATCAGAAAAAGTGATATCAAGAGATTTAGTGGTTTGGCCCTTACGAGGGATAACATCTATCATAGCTATGACATTATCCATAGGAATATTTTCAATAACCATTGGAAATATATCATGTTGCTCATTGTGTGTATCAACAATCATTACATTGGTATTTGAAGGGTTGCTAGCCTTGAAAAATGAACTAGTGTGTTTAGGAATAGGTTTGGTAAAATCTATAAATTCTAGTTAGGGGTGTAATGGACTTATTTCCTCTTCATTAACACCCTCAATGAACAAATCACTTGAACCAAGGGTATGTGTAGGATCATGATGGGCCAAAAAGTGGCAATATGATGGGTATGTGGCTGACGAATATTTTCTTACCCAAAATTGATGAAACGAAAAGGGATTTTAAAGGAGATTCTCAGCTTTCCATCGATATAAATTATGCTTAATTTTGAATTTAATAAGTAATTATTATTCATTTGCTATTCAAATTACGACTAAAGTCCTGATTCATAGGCTGATTGAAAAACATCTATAGCTTTCAAACGGTATCAGATTTTTTGAATCCAAAACATGCGTCACATTCTATGCTTCACATAATATAGGATTAAAAAAATAAAAATTGAATTTCATAAAGTTTTGACCAAGTTAGGTTGGTGAGACATATGGATTTTTATACTCTTTAAAAAATTGTAATAAAAAATGCATAATTAATTATTTAGTTAGAAAAAAATTACAAAAAAGTATGCATCACATTGGGGCATGAGTCCTCTACTTATATCTAAAATCTTGTAAAAAAATATTATGATTTTATTTTGGTTAGGGTGCTCAGAAAAACACCTAATTCTTATTTTTTCCTTAAATTTAAGGACCCTGCATTGAAATTTAAAATTTTCACCAAATAGATTTAAAAAAAAAAACTAGTAGTTTAGAAACTACATTCAATTTGCTACAGATTCTATTCTTACATATTTTTGAAATAATATCTAGATAACTTATTCAAATTTTTATGTCAAGTTGCCTAACTCTAATTTTTCTAAATTTTTTGCCACTTAAGGGCCTATTTTTTCCATGATGATCCTGCACATACCCTCAATGAGATCTTGAACTAAATTTTTTAGATGCTTGCAGTGTTTAGTGTCATGTCCGTTTTGGCAATGAAAGTGAAAATAAGTGTTAGGCTTGAATTTGGGTGGTAATGGTTGGTTTGGATCAAGTGATCTGATGGGTGGCAGAGTGAATGCATTTTTGGACTAATTGGTTCATTTTATGATGGAGAGAATTGGGTAAAGGAGTGAATTATCTCATAGGGTCCCCATAATGATAAGGCACGACTTTCTTAACAATAGCCGTGGAAGTTTGAACTTGTTGGGTGGGTTGCAGTTTTGAAGGTGGATTGAATTGTAAGAAGACTTTATTTGGTTTGTGAAAGTTTTGATTGTTATTATTCTTTTGATTGTTGTGTTCAGGTTTTTCAACTTGGCTAGAAGTGAAGTTGGAATCGTGACTTGAAACCTAGTTCTGATATTCATGTAGGGTTCTGCATAAACGCATACATTAAGGGAATTTCATCATAGCTAACTTATCCTAAATGTTTTTATACAAATTTTCAATAAACATCTTTTGTAGATGTGCTCCAGGAATGTTAACATTCATTTGAGCATACACAGATTCGTAATGTTAGATAAAATCAGCTCATTTTTGTCTGTGTTTTGTCTACATCGCATGAGGTTTGCTATTGTCTTTTTAGGTGTCATGTGAACTTGAAAGTTACTTATGAAAGAATCCACCAACTCATTGAAGGATAGGGTGGAATGATTAGGTAAGTTAGAAAACCACTCTAAGGCACTTTCTTTTAAGGTCCTAGGGAAGAGTTCAGTTGAAAGTCTATCATCAAGGACAAAATCACTATATAAAGTCATGTACGCAATAACATGGTTGATAAGGTCTCCTTTACTTCTGTATTTCTCAAACTAAGGCATTTCTATCTCTTGTAGCATCAGGGTACATAATATTTCTAAGGATAAGGGGTTGCTATGGACATGATATGTGGGTGGAGTAGTTTGACCTTAGCTAATGGTGGAAAGTTGATGTTGAATGGAAGAGATAGTGTTAAGGAGTTGTGTAAGGATAGGATTAGGGTATGTAGGTTGAAATGTGCAGTGCCACAAGTGAAGGAGGAATACTAGGTGGAATTTCCAAAGAAGGAGCCACATAACTAACCTATTGCATAGTTGTAGTGACCTGCAGATTGGTATAACTTGGTATAGATGTGATGGTTGAAGGGGGAGGAACTTGAGATCCTCCTTGGCTAACAATATTGTTTACTGATTGGGTATTAGGAGGGGCATGTTTATTAAAAATCTCAACAATCTTCTTCAGTACTATCAAACCATCATCATGTTCAAGCAAATGATGAAGATTATCAATGGTAGGTATGGCAGTTTTGGATACATTTTCAAGTGACAAGGATTTTTTGTAAATGTGCAAATTCTTCATGAATATTAATGACCTTGTCTAGAGAGTTTTTTTGGGTGTCAACATTCATTGGATGGAAGGGTGAAGGCATAGTAGCATTTTCACTACCTAATACACCATTCTCCATACTAGGAGTAGGAGCTCTTGAGATCCCAAGGTCCACAATGAAAGTGCTATCGTGGGATGCCATGAGTCTAGAGCTTCGTCTCACCAAAGTATTATCAATGGAATACAAAACATTCATACAAATACTACAAAGGAGAGAGGTGAATCAAATGCAATGTAATCTAGTATGAGTAAATGTTGATAATAGAAATACTGTTAACTATAATAGAAATCTAACTATAGAAAATAGAGATGTAGGAAAAATGCCAGAAAATACTAGAAATGTTGTGTGAAAAATGCAAAGGGACTAATTCACCCTAGGTGGCGAATGAGTCCCTTGATGCAAAATTTTATGTTTTTTAGAAATTTTTAATGATTCTAAATGAAACACAGAATGAAATAAAGTATGCAGAATGCAAATTTTTCAAATTTTCAATGATATGTAATGCAAAAATGAAATCTAAACTAAGCTTTCACTAATGCAAGATGAAAACACCTAGAATGAAAAAACAAAACAATGTCCTAATTGAATGTTAATGAAAATGTAATCTAGGATGTAATATGCAAATGAAATCAATAAATGCAAAGTGTTCAAGAGTCGAGTTCACCAAAATAGACCATACTTTTTTGGACCCAATAGGCTCTTTAACTCTTATAGGATTTTTCACCTAAAATGAGAGAGAATAGATCCAAAAATGCTAAGGGTTCACTAAAATTATGTTAATAAGGATGTTTTATATGCTAAATGAATTAAAATAAATGAAAATGAATGATCTAAATGAATTTAAATGGATGCGAAACTAAGATTTAAACTATGTTTGAAAACACACTGTGATATGCAAATAATGAATAAAATGAAGCAAATATGCAGAACAAAAAGTAAAGGGATGAATCTAAGTGCACCTGGAAAAATTATTATGAAACTATAATGTCTGGAATGCTGGAAAAATTTATTGATTTGTCACAGTGGGACTCATTCCCCCAGGGTGGAAACTTAGTCCACCTTCTGATGAAAAATTGTCAGGAGCAAGCTTTTAGTAGTTCAGATCCGGTATCTAACAAATTCATATTTTTAGTCCTAAGGTGGGACTCATTCCCCACTAGTGGTGAATTAGTCCTCTCCCATTTTTTTGGAAAATCAGAAGACAACTCTACAACACCAGATCTGGAAATATCTGGTTGTCAGGTTGTGGAAGTCAATTCTAGAAGAAACAAACAAAAAACCTTCACCAAGCTTGAAATAAGAATAAGTTTACTTGAAGAGCCTGGTTGACTTGTTTTCCACTTTTCAACACCAAAAATCTTGTTAAATCTGCATACAAAAGGTTGCAAATACACATACAAAGGGGGAAAATGGTTAAAGGTTAGCAAATAAGGGTTTGCCTTGGTAAAACCCTACTTTGGTAATCAAACCCAATAAAATGAAATGAAATGTAACTGAAATGATAAATAAATAACATGTAAGTGTCATAAACTTACCAAACCCTTGATAATGAAATTTTGAAGTAATACTAATGGATGCTCCAAAGTGCTTGAATTGTTGTTGTAAGATGCTTGATATTGCTTGAATGATTGAGAGGTTGTATGTGTGAATGTATGGATGTAAAATGAGTTGAAAATCATTTATTTATACCATCTTGTGCCTTAGTAACCATTATACCTCATCACAGGTCAACATCAAATATATTTTTGAATAAAAACTCAAGATAAATTTGAAATATTTTCAAATTTGGAGCCAAGGGGGACTCATTCACCACCAATGGTGAATTGGTCCCACTTAGGGCTTGAATCTAGGTGTCAAAAATTAAATTGCATTTAATGCTATTTTTTGGGAGTATATTCAAAAATACGCTTAAATAAAGCATGTGAGGGAATAAAGTGGTCAAATAAGTCATAAGAAAGGGGTAAATAAGGGGAATACGCCTAGAAAAGTGTGAATCTTTATTACAAGACTTTACAACAATTCAAAATAGGACTTGATGATATGTAAAAAGGTAATTTTTAGGTGAATTATATTAAATAGATTCTAGAAGAATGTGGAAATGTTTTACAACACTTCACAACATCTTCACAAGACATCATTAGTTGAATTTTAGCACCTAAATAAGTGTGTTCAAGCCGTATTACATCATAAAATCAAAGAAAAATATGTCAAACACCATGAAGCAAGACCTAAAAGGCCATGAAAATGACAAGGGGCCATTTTTCTATGACACAGGTAGATGGATAGATAAGCATGGATCTCCCCCTTTAAAGGCTGATACAAATAAGAATAAAGGGGTGACTAAACAGTCAAACACTACATTTGCCAATTCTGAGAATATTCTAGAACAACCTCCTGCATTGTACAATAGATTCGGCCCATTGCATGAATCAAAGTATCATAATTATGATGCATGCAAGGATCCATGTACCCCATGTGAGCAAGAAAACATCAGTCATCCTATTTTTTACTCGAAGGAAGATCCACTGGAAATGAAGTTTTATGCTTAAATAGACAGAGAGAAAATTGAAAGACAAAATGAGTTTGACTACAATATGTCACTACAACAAGGAGGAGAGCCTCAACATGGATTCATAGATCACTATGCCCCCATTGAAAATTATGATGGAATGACTACTCAAGAAATAGAAGAATATGTGGAATGGTAGAAAGAGGAGCTTAGGAAAATATAGTGTTTGATAAAAAATATTCAAGATCTAAGTCAACAAATGTCTTAATTAAATATCCATGTAGGAAAACCACTAAAATATGTTCCTCCCCACAAACAATGAGGTGACATCAATACATAGGGGTCATCTCAGAATATAGGTGCTCCAAGTGCTTCAAAAACACCTTACAACATAGTTGGTAACCCAAAGAAACATGCCCTACATATTGTGCCTCCAGAGAGATCCCAACCATAAAACACCAGGAACATTCCAAATTCTTACCCACCACTATTACAACAACATCATGTACCATAGTAGATTATATATCCTCGCTAGAATATCCAATAAAATGTGCACCAGCCTTGACATGGATACCAATATTATCCTAGTAATCCACCACCTTAGAATCCTTATCTATAAAACACTACAAACATGAGCAGAAAATTCTACTTGTCAAGATATCAACTATACCCATATCCCATTGATAGCAACTAGAGAAACGCTATCTTGAAATTCACAAGCAATAGTGCAACAACAATATAATAACACATAAGAAACTTCAATGCTTTTGTGCAATATTTAGGCATGGAATAGGATGATTTCCTTATCAAGTTGTTGATGATGTCCCTAACTGAAGAGCAAGAGATTGGTTCAATGGCATGTTGAATGCTTCAATCACCTCTACATTGGACTTCCAAGATCAATTTCTAGAAGAATATGGGAATCAATGTGCTCCTGAGGTCACTCTACATGAATTAATAAGTATCCAGAAATATCAAAATGAATTATTTTATGATTTTATTTAGAGATACTTCAAGCTCTATAATAAGATACCACATGGTTCCAAATGAATTGACCCAGCAGCCTTAAGTATCTATTTAAAGGCCTTTGATCCTAAAATAGGGTATTAACTCAAGAACACATGCCCTATAAGTTTGAGTCAAGCAAAAAAGGCACCCTTAACTATCAAAACTAACAAGAAAGTTGATGGCATGATTGGAAAAAGGGATAACCTTAGGATCCCATAAAGTCCCAACAATCCCTAGAACAAACAAGAAAATCTATATAGAAATGAAAGGCCAATATTTCATGACATTCACTATAACACTACTTGGAAGTATGGAAGACTAGTAGGAAAACAAAATTAGAAAGAGACTCTTGATCCCTTGAAAAAACATGGAGCACATGTAGTAAATACTACACCATGTTTTTCACCTTACCATAGGCCCCATGCCTCTGAACATTGTGTAGTGGCTCAAGCTTGTTAGGAAGATGAGTGGTCATAAGAGAAAGATAGACATGGAAACATTGTAAACATATTAAGATGGGGGTCTCATCAAAATAATGAAGGATACTCATCCTCTGAAGATGGGTTCAAATATGATGTCAATAATCAAAAGTACAATGTAAATATGGAGCAAGAAGTGTTTTTTTATTAGGAAGAAAAAAAACAAGAAGCAACATATGCATACAATACAACACCTAAATTTCAAATAAGAAAACCAACAAGGGATATAATCTTCGGTTTAAATATTGAAAGTGCATAATACTAGAAATTTTTGGGAATGTAATTGATTAAGGTACAAAGAAAAGAGGTAATATTTTTCACCTGAGTGCTGCTAGTGAAAGTTGTTTAATTTCTCAAGTTGATGAAAGTTGGTTATGGTATAGGAGGTCGTGTCATGTAAATTTTGACAATATTATCAAAGTAAGCTTCACTCAGGTAGTAAGAGATCTTCCTAAGCTATTGAAGCCTACTAAAACCATATACGAGGAATGCCATATGGGAAAGAAAACTAGATTTTCCTTTTGGAGCAAACAACATCATTCAAATGGAGTATTGGATTTAGTGCATATTGATTTGTGTGGTCCCTCCAGATTCAGAAGTCTACAAGGAGAAAGGTACTTTATGTTGCTTATTGATGATTACTCTAGGATGATATGTGTTGCATTCTTAATAGAAAAATGTGAAGCATTAGAGAAGTTCAAAATTTTCAAATCTATGGCTGATAATGATATAGGTTTGAAGATCAAATGATTAGGATTAGACAGAGGTGGTGAGTTCACTTCCTAAGAGTTCAATTCTTTCTGTGAAGAGCATGGAATCAAGAGACAGTTATCTACTTCACGGACCCCTCAACCAAATGGAGTTGTAGAGAGAAAGAATAGAACAATTCTAGATGTTGTTAGAACTATGATGTTGAAAGGAAATTTGCCTCATATCTATTGGAGAGAAGTTGTAAATACTATTGTGTACACTCTTAACTGGGTAAATTTCAATGATAATTCTTGTAAGACTCCTTTTGAGTTGTAGTTTGGTTATAAGCGTACTGTTAAATATTTCAAGATCTTTGGAAGTAAATTTTATATCAAGAGAGATGAAGACATAGGAAATTTTGATGCTAGGAGGGATGAAGGAATCTTTATGGGTTACTCTACTAAAAGCAAGGCCTACTAGTGCTATAATATAATATTGAGGAAAATGGTTGAAAGTGTTAATGTCAGAGTTGATGAGGACACAGTTAGATCATCTAGATATTGTGGATATGATTTAGATGACCAACATGATAGTCAAGATAAAGTTAAGGATGCTTTCACACAAAATCAAGCTCAAATTGTTCCAGTGAATCAAGAAAGTCAGGAAGGAGAGTCTGGTGGAAGAGTAGAAGAGAGAAAAAAGGAACCAGAAGTTAGAAAGAATCCTAAAGTTCAGAGGTATGTAAAGATAAATCAGTCTAAAGATTATATTATAGGAGATAAGAATAAAGGTGTACAAACTAGAAAAAGAATTACAGAAGAGTACTGTCCGATATCTAAGACTAAGGCAAAGAAGAAGGATACTTTTGAGATTCTCAGAGGGATGCTAGGGGTGATTACCCCTCCTGATAAGAACTAGTGATACATTTGCATGCATCATTATGCATACTTCATAGCTATATATTAATCTTGATTGATGTTTTTGTGGCTGCTACTCAAAGGGAGTAGTCAGATTAGCAGATATGTGGTTCAGAGCTTGTATGGAGAAAAGATAATGCTTATCTTTTCCATTGATGTCAAAGGGGGAGAATACTCATGTGAAAAATAGTATGAGGAGAAGATTCATGTGGAAGAATTGTGGAGAGAAAAGAGTCAAAATCTAAGGGGGAGTAAGTGTTGATTGAGAGTTACATTGATGGTGCTTTTCACATCATGATGTGTTGCCATCAATTCCAAAGGGGGAGATTGTTGGATGATGTGGTTGTGTTTCTAATATGTGGTTGTCATTGATTTCAACACTATTAGCATTGATGTATTGAATTTGTATATGTCGAGGATATTGAGAAAATTATTGAAGAATTTGCAGGTTGATAGAGGTATATTGAAGTTCATGTTGATTCCTAGCTCAGTATGTCAATGATAAAAAATTATGGACTAAAGGGTTTATTTTTTAGTGTATCTAGTTTATCCCCTAAAAGTTTTAGAGATCTGTGTAAAGATTTGATCATGTTATGAACAGTTGTGTTCTGACAATTTCTTTGTGGCTTCAGTTAGCGTTCCTATTTGGATTTGATGTGATTCTAGTGATTTTAGTTGTTGGGGATACTTCTCTAACAATTTATGATTCTCATGGTTGTTTCTAGATCATGTTCTATCTTTGTTGCATGTCTGCATTGATCGATGTGCTCGCAATCAGTGATTTTTCCTTTGTGTGTTTGGTTTTTCCATGTTCTTGTCTAACAAGGTGATCATAACATGTTGTGGATCTTTGAGGAATAATTTTTAGATGAGTTTCATGTTTGAGGATATTATTTTAGGTCTTTATTATGTTGTGTCCAACAATGATTGATTTGCATTGAAAATTCATTTGTTAATTTGGGCCGACATTGTGTACATGTTTTATATTTTCATATTTTATTTTGGCTAACAAGTTGTTGAGGTACTTCCATGTAGCAGATATATATGAGTGATTGGTTGGGAAAATTGAAGTGCAAAGAAGTTCCAGAAAAAGTACAAGTGTGTGAATAGTGTTCTAATCATTCAAATGCAAGGCAGAATGTGAAGAAGATTGAGCAAACTGTGTAGAATTATTTTTGTGCTTAACCAGAACTGTAATCAAGCTTTTGCAGAAGTTATTTTCTCAGTTCAATACCCTGTGGATCTAAAATGAATCTTTGTAAGACAATGTGTCTTCCTTGGGAAGTGATCCCTCTTGGATTTGAGAAGTCAACTCTAGGTAGTGTTCATGAATGCATGTGCATTCCCATTATTCATCTTTATTCTTTTAACAAGGTATAATCTTGTGGACTAACCTCCACCATGGTTTTTCCCCTAACAGGGTTTCCATGTAAAAAATATTGGTGTTCTTATGTTTCTAATGTGGTGACTATCTATGCTTTAATGTTTATTTATCAGATCTGAGATTAACTTAAGTAAATTATTTTAATAAGTTTGAATATTTTGTGACAACTGATTCACCCCCCCCCCCTCTTAGTTGTCTATCCTTGTTTTTCCAACAATATCCCCAACAACTCGAGGAGTAATATGTCGAAGAGACCTAGGTACATCAAAGAGAAAATTTAACATGTCTAATCAACAAGATATAGTCACAATAATATTCTATAAATATGGGATTATAGCACATTCAAGAAACATAAAATAATCTCTTGGACATTGAGAGATTATTATAAAATAAATGATAAATTACAGTGAGAACGGGGCTGAGAAAATGGTAATGTTGAAGAGACATCAACATGTTGACAAGAGAAATGAAGAAATCTCTTTGAAATTGTAAGAACAAGCAAGAAAAAATATCAGAGAGAAATGAAGACATCGAATAGGTAGTGATATAAGTCTCTTCAACATTCTAACAATAACACATCAAATAGAAAAGTGAACATCAGATAGATCTTTGTGAATGTATCTTCGACATGATAGAGCAACTATGAATGTACATTATCAATGATACTAGGGAATATCAAGGAGAGCTGAGCACAAGTCACATCAAAATTTTGAAGTCGCATAAATGTTGTTGAAAGGAATAGTGTTGGAGAAAGGAATGCAAGTATATCAAGGAGACATGAGCATATTGAACAGAGATGCTTACCAGTCACATCAACATTCATCGGTCAAAATTTCAAGAGGAAAATGACATGTAACCATCAAACGGACCTTGCAAAATGAAAGAGAGAAATGCAAATGTCTCTTCAACATTTTAAAAACATTATCAATGACATATTAAAGAGAGAAACATTAGAGTCTCTTTGATAATATGAAATAATGTTTCACTGGGTTGACATGACTAATGAGATTATCGAAGAAACAATTTCCATTAATGTGCAAGAACCATTTATGAACCACAGCTATCTCAAGCATGCCAATTTTTGATAAGTCTAACTCCTAAGAAATCAGAATCACTATGAATTATAGCTAGATATTGAGGAAACAGAGTTGGACGATGGAAAGAAGCTTGAAGATTGCTGCATTCATTCAAGTAAGTGCTCTTGGCTCAGTTAAATGTGTTTTCCAGAAATTAACTTGGAGCACAATACAAGTAGTGTTTAAAATGGACAAAACCCTTGAGAAACCAAAGGTGAATAGATAGAACATGGAGGCTAGGCCATTAAACCAAGATTTGATAGATTATTGTCTCGGGTATGCACCAAAATCAAGAAGAGCAATTTGGTTAAATCCATCATGTGAAACATTAGAGAATAAACATAAAAACCTAGGAGATGTGTGGACTCCACATAGGGGTTATGACTTGTTCATATATCATTATATAAAGAAGTATAGATATAGGATAGTCTCGAATCCATGGAACTTGAATTTAGGAAAGCTTGTGATGCCTAAAGTCTTTGTCAACATAGAATTGATTAAAGTACTAGCTAAATAATGCAATCCAAAACTAAGGGTGCAATCCACTCTCACGATACATCACAGTTTATTAACACGAGATTACATTTATATGGTTTTTCAATTAGACACATCCCTGAAAAAAAATTGTGGATTAGAGATTTGCTAGAATAATACCAGACAATGGATACTAGCTACAAGAGGTGGAAGTTACCTCTACATAGACCTAAAGGTATAGGAAATAAACCTAGAAGATTCTCCAGTAATGAAAAACCTATGTTCCCTATTGATTCATTTGACGAATAATACCAGTACACCTACTATTCAGCCAGACATGTACTAGGTAACGATGCCCCTGCTAATATGACTATAGCTCCCATGGTTTTAGATATAGATATCCAAATCCAAGATGCCAAGCCATATGATTATGCAGAATATTTATCTAAGGCCATTAATACTACTCTTACTGCTATTAAGAACAATAGTAATGCTATACACTTCAAGCACTACTCACTTCTTATCCACATGATATTGTATGAAGTGCAGGTGATGGGAATATGAGGGGAAGAGTTAAGAATTAAATATTTGGAAAATGATGAGAACTATAGACTAGTGCAAAATTTGACGTCCATATGGGACAATAGGTGTGGAAGGTCCCACTAGTTGGATCATGATGGGCCAAAAACTATCAATATGATGGGTATGTGGCTGATGATTTTTTTTTACCCAAAATTAATGAAACAAAAAGGGTTTTTAAAGGAGATTCCCAACTTTCCACCAATATAAATTATTCTTTAATTTGAATTTAATAAGTAATTATTATTCATTTTCTATTCAAATTATGACTAAAGTCCTTATTGATAGACTAATTAAAAAACATCTATAGCTTTCAAATGGTATCACATTTTTTGAATCCAAAACATGTGTCAAATTTTATGCTTTGTATGATATAGGATTAAAACAATAAAAATTTGAATTTCATGAAGTTTTGACCAAGTTAAGGTGGTTAGACATACGAGTTTTTTATATTTTTTAAAAGTTGTAATAAAAATTCATAATTAATTTTTTTACTTGGAAAAAATTACAAAAAAATATGCATCACATCAAGACATGAGTCCTCTACTTATATATAAAATTTTATAAAAAAATATTATCATTTTATTGTGGTTAGGGTGGCCAGCCAAATACCTACTTATTTTTTCCCTGAAATTTAAGTACTACTACATTGAAATTTCAAATTTTCACCAAATAGATTTCTTTTTTTAAACAAGCCTAGTAGTTTAGAAACTAAATTCAATTTTCTACAGATTCTATTCTTACATATTTTTGAAATAATATAGATAACTTATTCAAATTTCTATGTCAAGTTGCCTAAATCTATTTTTTCTAATTTTTTTGCCACTTAAGGGCCTATTTTTTCAATGATGATCCCGCACATACCCTTTTGTAAAACCCTTGTATAATTTTTTGGTCCACAAGTGTGAGAATAATTTATCCCTAGAAGTATAAAAATTCCTCAGACCAAAAGAGATAGGTTCTGAAGAGAAAGTGAAACATAATTGGGGAAATTGGTATGCATTTGAGGATTGCACTATGATGAGAGTGTATGGATTCGAGGCAGCCCCATTCTTACTACTAAAATTGTGCCAAACAGAGTTGCATAACTTGAAATTGTAAGACAATTGGCTTATTCAGCCTTCATGCACATAAAGAACTATGCGAGCTAGACCTTTATGCCTTCTACTCTATGCTTCAGTGACTTCACTATCATTGCAGATGCAAGATATGAGTTGGTTGGTAGCAAGTTAGATTATTATGGATTTCCAGTGGAAAAAAAAAAGAGATAAATTTGATCCTGGACACTTTATTTACAATTCCAAAATCTCACAAAAATTGAAGGGGTATGAACTGTAAACACGAGTTTTGGTACCCTAATGTTCACATCCACTTCTAGGGTTTTTCACCTAAAAGGGAAGGAATAGGGAAAAATCAACTATGTTTACACTCAAGACTGAGTTGAAATAGATGCAATATGCCTAGATGAGATTATATAATTGCAAAAAACTAATTAAATTTATTGATTATTAATGCAAAACTAAGAAATTCAAAGTGTTTCAAAAAACATTGTGGTATGCAAAAAGACCTAGAAAGATGAATAGAAATTCAAATAAAACAAAACAAAAAGTTGTAAAACTGAATGTGTGCACCTATAAACTTGCTGAGGACTAGAAATTACTCTAAAATTCTAAAGATTTAGATGTTTTAGGCCTTGTGCGACTCATTCGCCATTCTGGACAAATTAGTCCTAGTTCTAGGAAACTGTTCCAAAGCCTGTTTTGGACAAATGGGTAACCAAAAATGCAAAAAACTAAAATCGGGCTGGTAGTGGACTCATTCACCACTAATGGGGAATATTTCCACATCTAAATTTCTAAAGTTTGAAAAGTGGAAACAAGAGCCCTCGATCTGCACTCTAGTTCCTAACAAGACAAGAAGGAGAAATGTTGGATGTTAGGGCACGTGGGTTTGCCTTGGTCAAACCCCTTTTAGGTAATTAAACCAAAATGATGAAATAAATTAATAAAGCATGCAATAATGGAATTAGTACCTTTTCATGATGGTTTATCTTGAATTTCTATAGCAAAAATGAAGATTCTTCCATTGAATGTTTGAAAAATGTTATCTTGATGAATTAGAATGAAAGAACCCTAGCTTGCTTCACTTCATGTGGAAGAAAAATGATGAATGAATTTAAATTATGGTTTAGAGACTTATATTTAAAGGAAATTCACCTTATTTTCCTATTAATTGGATCCCCAAGGCTAACATGGAGAAAAATTAAACTTAAAACCTAATTTTTCTCTCTCAAACCCTAAAAATGGGTCAAAAGGGACTCATTCACGATCATGGGTGAATGGGTCCCACCTAGAATAATGGGTGAATGTATCCCACCTAGATGGGACTAATTCACCCCTAATGGGAATGGGTTCCACAGTGACCATTTTTGCTAGCTAGAATATCAAGAAGTAAGAAAATTAGATTTATATGATGCCTATGTCAGTTCTTTCATCAAATTATGCCTTAGAATGTGCAATATGGGCACATATGGGCCTATTAATGATTATGTAAAGTTCAATTATGGCTTGGGACACAAAATTCAATGTGAAAGTATGATTAAATACACTTTACAACACTAAAATGAGGTTCAAACAGCCTAGAAAGGCCCAACATCCAATGTGAATGTGTAAGACACATTACAACATTAGATAACATTAAGTTTATTTTACAATCCTTCTACATTAATGTGATGATGCAAATAAATAAATTTTATAATTTTGAATTAAGAAAAAATGGGCTCATTAAGTCTAGAGAGGTGTGAAAGTCTTTTACAATAGTTTACAACACCTTTACAAGATATTGTTAGATGTATTCTATTTATTTTGTAATGGTCCAAGACCTAGTTTGGATGTGTAAAACACCTCACAACATGAAATCAAGGCCTCATTAATCCCAATTTTTTGTTAATTATTCCCATATCCAGCAAGAAAAATGGCATACTTTTTTTGTGTCCACATTTATCCCCCACTTTAGTGAGAGCATGAACTTGCTTCAAACTCACACTAAAGTAGACATTCAAGAGAGATCTAAGTGTATAGATGTAGATGAAAAAGAATGAAAAACATCAAGAAGACATTGAAGCCCCCAAGATCCAAGATCCTAAGTCAAACCAACAATATCATGTACTTGCAAGAGAGGAAAATGAGGTGGGAAAAATGCGCTCACTCTAGGTCCATGGAACTTTAGGTTGTTCATGGGGTGAGTTGTCCCAAAGAAGTGTTGGTAGTGAGAAATTCATGCCAGTGTGTGACCTTCCTACCATATAATGCAAAAATTCATGTCAATGCGTCGGCTTCCCATTATATGAACCATACCAAAGTTATGCTCTTGATAACATTGATAGGGTACCACAATGTAATGCTTTGTGCAAAAAAAATTTAATGTCATGTAAAAATTTTGTTAAAGGGGATTTTTCTTTGTTCATGTAAGGTATTCTTCTTAGGGAGCATTCTGCCTAATTAATGTCTCCAAGAGAGGAAAAATCAGGTTGTTAGATCATTATCCATGGGATGTCTTGTTCACATCAGGACACTTCAATTGATCGTACACTCTTAGAAGGCATCATACACAATGACACCACCAAGAAGAGGAAAAATCACAAGAAAAAGAAAAATTACACCCTGAAATTTTTAAAAAGATGTTGTCTATGCATGCTCCCACTTTAAAGTGATTGCTACCACCATTAATGTGAGAAATTTCTTTAAAGTATAAGAGGTTATGAGAGCTTGTTTGAAAATCCCTATGCCAAGTGATATGGTTTTGACACGCTACGCCATCAAGAAAGGTAGTATGTCACATGCGAGTCAATCTTAAGACATGCCATCCACATCCCAATCTTGATCTTTTAGTTCATGAAAGGTTAATGACTAGCCAAAAGAGATAATGAAAAGTGGCATATGAGAACAAGGCTACCTAATCCCTTTCCCCCACTTAATGCAAGACAAAGGTGAGCCTGGAATGGATGATGATATCCTGCTCCTTGCAATAGTGAGTATGCTATGATCCTACAACTATTACATGGCAAGGAACAGAAGCTAATATTATTTATGTTGATAAGTAAACAAAGTCTATGTTGGATATATGTTTAATGAGATGTCTATAAGTTTAGGATGTACCAAGGTTATAGTTGTGTTGGAAGATTCTTTGTAATAGTATTGATATTGATTGAAGGTTTGTTGGATGGGTTGATTTCTATGAAAGGACAATCAGCAAGACCATGATTTGGTGCTTGTGTCTTGGGTGCTAGAGGGGCATGGATACATTTTTCTGTAACATAAGATCCTTTCCCAGGTTGGTTGGTTTCCTTTGTTGGATTTGGTGGTTGTTCAATTTCCTCAAAGTTTGTCTTGGATGGTGTTTTTGCATGTAAGGTGGTTGAAGAGAATGTTATTGAATTTTGTATTGTTGTTACTAGTTTCTCATTGCTTTGGTTAGACTTTTTTGGTATGATCTTGTATTCTCCCTTGGATAGAGGTATGGATACAAAGGTTTTCGATATTTCTTCCAATAACCTTGTGTCCTCTTCAATTTTATTTTTTCTTTCTATATCATTTTTCTTGGCACTAGTTAGAGCTCCTGTAACCTTGTTATTTTTAGGAGTAGGGTTGACTTATCATGAATTTCTAATGTTGGCATCAAGGCTTGATCCATATCCAACAATTTAAGATGATTCAAAGTGAGATTGATTTTTGGTTTGCATATGATATTGTTGATGTTTGCTTGTACCATGATACCTTCCTTATGAGAAGAGTGTTTAGGAGAACAACAAAGTAGATGTTCATGACATTCAATGTGTGGCTCATCCATATTGGCTTCATCATAGGAAGGGGAATGATTAGTGGTTGAACTATCTTGATCAATAAGGGTTTTCCTAGTTGATGAGGGATTACTAAGATTCTCATGATTTTAATCCATTGTGTTTTCCAACATCAAAGTATCATCTTCATAGCTATGAGAGATACTAGGAGAAAAACAAGTATGATTATCATGATCATTTATAAGTTCATTCATTTGTTCCCTAATGTCTTCCAAAATAGGATAGGTAGAGGAAGGATCATAAAGAGGGTTGTTATAGACCTTAAAGATTTGATTATTTAAGACCAATCTATCATCCTCATCATTTACAATCTCATTCTCTTGTGCTATAGTATTTTCCCAAAGGGGATGGGTAGAAGGACAAGTGACATTTACATGATGCTCAACGATTGTATCTTCTTTCGCCAAGATACCTTTGTCACTAAAAGGAGAGGTATTGGGAGAAGAACAATTGTGATCATCATGAGTATCTATGTTTGTATTCTCTTATATAACATCTTCCTCAAAAATAGGAGAGATAGTGTAAGGTGTATGTTTAAGGGAATCATTAACATTTTCATTCTCTTGCACCAAGAGACTCTCATAACTAGCGAATGCATTGAATGAATGACTAGAATGCTTGTTAACTAAATTTTTCATTGCAAACTTGGAAAGGATAGATACTAACATTATGAAATAACAATCTACTAAAATTCAAAATGAAATGTAAAAGGCTAAAAGGGAATGCAATTTTTAGATGATAATTGACTGATTATGCTATGTGGGAATGCAAATTTAAAATTAAGCAATGCATGAAATGAGAAAAATTAAGTTATATTTGATAAAATGAAAGTTACATAAACTGAACTAACTAATAAAAATAGATAATGGAACAAAAAAAAAGCCTAAAAATAGGGTTTTTAGTTTTGTAAAAGGAAGTTTTAGGGGTGAAAAGGGACTGATTCTCCCAAGGTGGCAAATGTGTCCCAATAAGGATTTTTTTCAAATTTTTCTAAAATTTTCAATTTTTATTGATGTCTTTTCTATTGTATAACCTGAATAATAAATGAAAATATAGTTTTCAAATGTATTTCCAATGATTTAAGATGCAAAAATTCCTCCTATATGCACTTTCACTAGTGCCAAAATTTGAAACCCTAGATGCAAATTAACCAATACAACCCTAATGCAAAGTCAATGCAAGCTAGGAATAGGATGATAATGGAATATAAATCAGAAAGGAAGGTATTTGAAAAGAAATTTAACCAAAATGTAAATATGGGTTTTGGTATCCTAATGTTCACATCCACTTCTAGGGTTTTTCACCTAAAAGGGAAGGAATAGCGCAAAACCAACTATGTTTACACTCAAGATTCAATTCAAATAGATGAAATATTCCTAGATAAGATGATGTAAGTGAAAAAAAAACAATGAAATTTATTGTTTACTAATGAAAAACTAAGAAATACAAAGTGTTTGAAAACACATTGTGATATGCAAAAAGAACTAGAAAGATGAATAGAAATGCAATTAAAACAAAATAGAAAGTTGTAAAACTAAATGTGTGCACCTGTAAACTTGCTAAGGACTAGAAATGACTCTAAAATTCTAAAGATGTTGATTTTTAGGCATTGTAGGACTCATTCGCCATTCTGGGCGAATTAGTTCCAGTTTTGGGAAACTATTCTAGAGCCCGTTTTGGACAAATGGGTATCAAAAAATTGAAAAAAATAAAATCAAGCCTTGTAGTGGGACTCATTTTCCACTAATGGAAAATTAGTACATTTTTGAATTTCTAAAGATTCAAAAGAGGAGAAAGGAGCCCTCGATCTGTACTCTAGTTCCTAACAGGTGTCTACCTTTGAAACTCTGATTTTTGGCATTGTAGGTGACTTTTAGTAGATATTTAGACATGGTCAACAAGGAGGTGTCTTCAATTATTTTGCAACTCAATCATTAATTATTTTCAACTCTTCAAGATTCCTAAATCTGCAAACACACAAGACAAGAAGGAGAAATGTTGGAGGATAGGCCATGGGGGTTTTCCTTGGTCAAACCCCTTTTAGGTAATTAAACCAAAATGATGAAATAAAGTAATGAAATATGCAATAATGGAATTGGTACCTTTTCATGATGATTGATCTTGAATTTCTACAATAATAGATGAAGATTTTTCCCTTGAATGTCTAAAAAATGCTATCTTGATCACTTAGAATGTAAGAACCCTAGCTTGCTTGACTTGATGTGGAAGAAAAATGATTAATGAAGTTAAGTTATGATGAATTAGGGTTTAGAGACTTATATTTATAGGAAATTCACCTTGTTTACTTGTTAATTGGATCCCTAAAACCGACATGGAGAAAAATTAAGCTTAAAACCTAATTTGTTTTACTCAAACCTTAAAAATGGCAAAAAAGGGACTCATTCGTCATCATGGGTGTATGGATCCAACCTAGATGGGACTAACTCACGTCTAATGGTGAATGGTCCTGCAAGGGCCATTTTTGCTAGCTAGAATATTGGGAAGTAAGAAAATCAGGTTTATATGATGACTATGTTGGTTATTTCATCAAATTATGCCTCAGGATGCAAAATATAGGGTCATACGGGAATATTAATGATGATGTAAAGGTCAGTTAGGGATTTGGACACAAAATTCAATATCAAAGTGTTATTAAATACACTTAACAACACTAAAATGAGGTCCACATAGCCTAGAAAGGTATAACATCCAATGTGAATGTGTAAGACACATTACAACACTAGATTAACATTAAGTTTATTTTACAAGAATTCTTGATTAATGTGATGATGCAATTAAATACATTTTATAATGTTGAATTAAGGAAAAATGGGTTCATTAAGTCTAGAGAGGTGTGAAAGTATTTTACAACACATTACAACACCTTTACAAGACATTGTTAGATGTATTTTATTCAGTTTGCAAGGGTCCAAGACCTAGTGTGGATGTGTAAAACACCTCACAACACCAAATCAAGGCCACATTAAGCCCAAATTTTTATTAATTATTCACATATCACGGAAGCAAAAAGGGATACTTTTTCCATGACCACATGAACATGATTTCCATGTAGATGATGTCATTATGAACTATGATGAGAATAAATTAGTAATGAGGAAGAATGTTAAAATTCAACATGATCTGATACCATGTTGAGATTATGGATGCATTGGTCCCTAAAGTTGCAGTCTTCAATGGAGGACCTTTGCTAGGAAATATAATCAGCCACACAGAAAGTGTTGCAACTAGGCATGCATAATACAGATTCTTTTTATGTACATTATGAGATTGGATGGTTACAAATGTACAAATTCCTTGAATATATAGGCATGAAAGATATGCAAGATGCAATATGATGTTTCCATGTGGCTTGATCTAACAACATGTGAACCCTATCTAGGAAATTATTAAATGTTGAGATAAGTTCTAGAAGGACAACTCATCTTCTAGAAGGAATCTTACCCATACAAACATGGAAGGTGAAATTACCCCATTATTAAATGATTTATTAAAAAGAAACCTAGGACTAAATTATGCAAGATCTAAGTTAACTTATGCTAGTTTAATAATTAATTTAATTACACTAACATCTCCCCATAAGTTCAACTTAGGGAGGAAAATGAAATAATTATGCAAAGATGATGATGATGATGGGTCCGAACTATAAGGCTATGTTAGGTAACCATGTACATGATAAAGATGCAGAAAATCTCCCACAACTAAAGAAAAGGGGAAAAACCAATGGGAACAAAACTGCTCTCCAAAAAGGAGATGAAAATGCAAAAATGTGAGAATGGGAAGGCTGGAGGACTCCAAAATACCCCCAAGTACACCATCCATAACATGGATACAATACAATAGCCCCCCCATAGGGAGGAAATAGAGAGACTATATAGCCCCCCTAGAAGATGTGATTACCTACAAGGATGGTAAGTGTCTAAAGACAAAACAAGATCCAATGTCAATAAACAACTTGTCTTCCTTTCAAAAGAAACAAAACCAAGTGCAAGTGAAAAGATGCTTCCCATTCTAGATAGGAATTGAAGGAAGGAAGGATGGAGGTGAATGGCGATGGTGTCTCTGAACTCTTCTGAAATGTCTCCTTTCTTGAAGATGAAGATGTCACAATCAATTAAGAGGGTGACAAACTAGGATGATGTGGAAACTGATGTTGAAAAATATCCAAAGACAGCAATGTGATGGATTTGATGGAGACTTGATAGCCCCCCCTGAATGAAGTTTCCACAAAACCACTAAAAGAATCTTGAAGCCAATCCAACAGTAGATGCTAAAGAAACCTCAAATCCTGAATGGAATGATAGGGAAGAAATCTACTACATGAAATCTCTGAAGAGAAAACAAGTGTCTCCAAGATAGTCTCAAGATCCCCAACAATGGTTGAGACAAAAGGATGAGGAGACTCAAGAAAAATCTCTAAAATGGAATTTTAATAAAGGAGTGATATCCTCTCAAGAATGTCCTCCAAACCTATAGAAGTAGCCAAGTCAGAGATACCTGAGAGAAAGCCATCCTGTGATGCCAAGTTTGGAAAATTGAATTTGTCCTGATGGATAAAGATGGTGATGGAAGCCTCAATCAATGAAGTTGGACAAGGGATCACTGATTGTGAAGGGATACCAATAGTATTTGATGTAGAAGAAGCACCTGAAGAAACCTTGTCAACCTCTTTGAAAGATTCAAGGCAATCAACCTCCTACACAACAATATCATCATGGGGTACCTGATCTAAAGAATGACATTCAGAATCATGACCATCGAGGAATGGAGGAGTGTCTAAATCTCCATAGATCTCCCAAAGCTTAGTTCAAAGGATTTGAGGAAAATCACAATGATCAATAGAACTCAAAACATCACAATCAACTTGCATAGAAATGATCTCCAAGACTATGTATATGTTGCAGCTCCAACCAAGATCATGAAGACCTTCACTTGGATGGGGAACTATACCAAATAGATGCGGTAATAAATAAAGTGATTGGAGATGGTGTATGATCCCATCTCACCATTGCTTATATTTACCCTTGTGTAACATAACTAGAGAAGGAGTATATGCAAGCACCATAATGAAATTTCTCCAAAAAATACAAAGACAAATGACCTTCAATAAAAAATAGAGACTTCCAAGGATGATGTGAAACTAAAGTGATACTACCCAGATCAAGAAATATTTTCCCAAGCTTCAAGATATCCAAGTTATTAAGCAAATGCACTAAACTAAAAATAATAATACAAGAGTACCTGGAGCTTAAACTAATCAAGGGTCTGAACTAATGAAAGAAGTTCTGAAAAATCTTCTTGATGACATTGGAATCATTGAAATATGATGAACGGTTACAAAGATATGACCCTCTGAGTCCAGATTAGGGTTTTAACTTCAATTGACTATATAATTTTTTGCAAGCAAAATTTTGGAGAATTATTGTCACGACTAAAAAGTGAGTTACCTTTCTGACGGTATCTCATTTGTCAATTTTTGATACCCTGGTGAAAAGTTATGATAAAATGAAAAAAATGGCCTAGATGAGGCACTTGGTAGGCTAACAAGGAGCAAAAAATTAGCCCCTCTAGGCTAGCACCTAGTCCTTGATGTGACCCTAGCAAAAAAAAGAAAAAAGAAAAAAAGGGCCCCTGGATAGGGTGGTGTCAAGGCTAAAAAATTGAGTGGAGCTGAGATTGTAGGTGGTGTCACCACTCTTGATTAAGAAAAACCCTTGGTCATGGATAAGGCCAAGTCTTCAGTGGTCAGCTTGGAGAGCACAAGCCTGATGGACAAAACTCTAGTGCTGGCATGAAGAAGGAATAGGACAGTTTATAAATCTTGGTTACAGAATGGTTGGTGATAAAGAGCAAGAGCCGACGGGAAGATAGGAGCCCAGAAGGCCGATGAAAGTGATGACCGGCATATGGAGTAGTGGACCTAGCAGTGGATAGCACAAACCAAGAGCAGTCAGTCTGGAATGATGGGCGAGGAGACCAAAGAATGGTGGTCGGTGATAGGCCCACTAGAAAAACACATAATCCTCTTGAAAAAATGGACTCTACAAAAAATAAATGAGGTTGACACACTTTGTCTGTAGACTTGAGATTTAGATGGGCCGACAAAGAATCTATAGTTTTATTTTTAATATTTGTTTTATAGCAACTAAATATTAAAAAAACATTTTATTAAAGAATATGCCTACCAATATGTGTAGAATAATATTGTTGATGATTAAAAAAAACCCCTTACAATGTCGACCGAAGATTAAAATTAAAGATCGCCCAAAATAATTTTTCCAAAACTATAGAAAAATATAGCCTGAAAAATATATAATTTTTTTCCAAAATAATAGATAAATTAGCCTCATTTTTTGTGAAGAAAATGAGTGCAACTAAAAAAAAATTTCCTCATATGACAACTGACCGAGAAGACTTTTTACTGCAAATTTGTACGGATCGTACTAGTTGATTCTGCAAACTCAAATACCTTTGATGGCTCGAAGGTTGATGTATCTAATTTTGATGATTAGACAGGTGGTTCTTGGGTTTTGAGGCTTTATGAAAACAATGGAGAGGTTTAATATGACTCTATCTGCTTTAGAAATCAGCTTGGTCCCGGGTGGAGTCAAGTAGCCTTCAATGGAAACCTTCGAGCCTACAAAGAATCTCGCACACCAACTTTCTTGATCGAGATTGATGTTTCACTGGACAAGCTCTGATACAATATTAGAATTTAACATGCTCTAATACCATGTTGAGATTACGGATGCAGATGGTTCCTGAAGCTATAGTCTCCAATAGACAAACTTTACCAAGAAAGATAATCAACCACACAGAAAGTGTTGCAGCTAGGCATGCAAAATAGAGATTCTATTGATAGATATATTATGAGATTGGATGATTACAAATGTACAAATTCCTTGAATATATAGGTATGAAAAATATGTAATATGCAATATGATGTTTCCATGTGTCTTGATCTAACAACATGTGACAACATGTGAACCCTAGATCTAGGAAACTATTAAATGTTGAGATAAGTTCTAGAAGGAAAACTCATCTTCTAGAAGGAATATTATCCCTACAAACATGGAAGGGGACATTACCCCATTATTAAATGTTTTATTAAACAAAAACCTAAACTAAATTATGGAAGACCTAAGTTAACTTATGCTAGTGTAATAATTAATTTAATTACACTAACAAAGAATTCATACAATAGAATTTTCATGGCTGAGGATTGGAGAGGAAATAATAATCCATTTTATGTAGAGGCTTTTCATGAAATTGAGGATTATATGGAAAGGGTTTAACAAATCACTATACATGAGGAAGAATTGACAAAATATTACCCCTTCCTGCTTTCGAGAGGAGAAGAAATACTAGTTTTAGCAGACAAGTTGATAATATAGCAGCATTAAGTCATTTATCACCACAACCTACTCCATAGGTGAGCTACTTAGCTGAAACTCCTATTATAATCGAATATGACATTGAGGAGGAATAGGAAGTCACACAAAATTCCATTCCTACTATTCCCTAATATCAAAACCACCAGAGAGAAATTTAATCACATTTGAAGCTTCTAATGAGTTATCTCATGATGTGAGACATCGTTCTAGCCAAGAATTCATTGTAGATAACACATTTGTGCAAACTCCTGAGTTCATGCTTTCATCTATGAGTATAAAGGAAGAATGATAAGAGAAAGGTAAAAGGATATTAAACTCAAGGAAAATCTAGACACCTTAAAGGAGCTTCAGCATGAGGTCAATCAAGAAATGAACAATATGACCCCTGAAAGAGGAAGAACACTATTACAAGAAGTTAGGGTCATGCTTCTACTAGGGTTAGATATTAGTTCAACCATTGTATTTGAAATATTTTTGAAAAGAAAAATAAAGCCTTGCAATTAACTAATGAATATATTGGATCAGTGTATAACCCTAATAATGCTACTTTATAGATGTGGGTATTTTACTCACTAGGAAAAAGGCCTTTCCTTATCAGTAATCATGATCACATTTTTGGACACCTTCTGGTATAGAGAGTAGGGGATAGAAAAACTATAGAGATGATTGATCTAAATGTGAATGTGGCCAAATCTACAAAAGCTCAAATTGAAAAATTGATCAAAGATAATAAGGGTCTGATGGAGGAGAATGAGAGATTAAAACAGGAAGTAACCAATTATAGAGAAAGATTGTCTTCCTCCTCAAGGTTTTACTCACCCTTGATTGAACATGAAAGAAAGGTGTTTGAAGGAATGTATGAGACCACCTACTAGAAGCATAAATATGGAAAGGCTTAGAAAGAACATGTATAATTAAAGAAAAAACTGAAAGTCGTTACCTTTAAAAATGGCATAAAAACTTGTTAGTAAGATATTTGATGATATGTTTACACATGCTGACAAGGTCTAGGTAATCCATGAAAAAACATACGTAGATTTTTTAGAACATAATAGATTGCATGACAGAATGAAGGAAGTGGAACCCCACATAAAATAAAATAAAGGTTATAACAAAGGTGTACTTCAAAAGTTTCAAGAGCTAATGAATTCGCATGCTAGCTTTTATAACATCTTGACACAAGAATTGAGTGGTTTTAGTTATCCACTAAGCATGGATCTCCCAAATTTCTTTGAGCAAGCAGAATTAAAAATCCAGAATGCATGGAAGGATTAGATTTCTTAGTATTTTCCAGTTACTATTGATGACATTAACAATGAAGATACATGTGCAGCTTGGAAGGATCTTCAAACTTGAATATGCAATGAAGGATATTATACATAATGCATACATTCATGCTAAGAGTGGATATATTGAACATGTATCAAATATTAGCTTATTCATTACACAGGATCAATAGAGAGGAGTAACAAGATGTCAAATTTTGGTGGTTGTGTGGTTGTGGATGCATTATCATGGTGCATGAACCTTGTACAAGTCTTTGGTGATCACAAGTGCTTGCTAGATATTAATAGATTCTGGTGCATCCACCATCAAAGTTTGAAGTTTTATGTTTATGTTAATTAGGTTTTAGTTATAAAACAATGCAACCTTTTGTGAATGAGTCTGTGGCTTGTTGCTTCCCATATAAATAGGAAAACCAAGACCCATATTGGATCATCATCACATCATCATTTCCACCAGTAGTAGTAGGTTATATTCATATAGAATATTACATTCATTCATCTCATATTGAAAAACATCTGCAATAGATGCAACATCATTTTGAAGCAATATAATGGAGAAGATTGTTCTTTATTGGTGACTTATATTCAGTGTTCAATTTTGTATCAATTTCCATGCTTATATGTTATTGTACTATCTCCAAATTGGTCTCTTCAAGTTATTTAAATTTACAAAATTTATCAGGACACATTTTTTGTTGTTGTGTGGTTGTTTTGATTGGGCTCTAGTGAGAGATAATTAAAATCCTTTTAGTTAATTCATTTTAATTGGTTCCCTGGGGATTAA
The DNA here is from genome assembly GCA_007258455.2 of Sequoia sempervirens. NCBI lineage: Eukaryota > Viridiplantae > Streptophyta > Pinopsida > Cupressales > Cupressaceae > Sequoia > Sequoia sempervirens. The sequence goes on from VDFB02193867.1 coordinate 445,074,598, forward strand.
AAATTATTTTCAAGTAATTAATCTAATTTGTTTTACATAAGCTAAGAGTTAAAAATTATTTCATAGAATCACAATAATTGAAGGGAATACCATTGGGATCTATAAAGAAGAGTACTATGGCTGACCAACCTAAATGTTTCCACAAGGTGCAAACATTCAAAAGTTCCCAATAGTTAGATTAAGTTCAATAATAGGTTTACCTATCATAAAAATCTATCTTCATAATCACCATTCATCCATTCACTCCATTCACCCAATAGATTAGGAACTCGTCAGTTTTAGAAAATTTTATATAAATTTAATTAACACCCTTGATTATTCAAAGATTCTTAGTAGGAATTAGTCATCAAATCTTGCATCAACTTCACCCTCCTATTCCTTTATGAGTAGACTGCATAAGTCAGAGATAATTCTCAAGCCTTCAAAATTTCCTTATCAAATAGGTACACCTTCCTAGGTCTACCAGAGCCTAGAGTAGGAGGTGAATCATCATACTTCCCTCAGTCGTTGGCCAAAAATGTATTGAGAGTATAGCACGCTCTTGTGGTCTAAAAACATGTGGTTTTGAGACCTAACATATTGGCGACTTCGTTGGGGATCTAGCCAATTTTGAATCCAGGCCTTTCATCATAGAGTCATTTAAAACCACCATAACAAGGGACTCCATTGGGAAATGAAATAAAGAAGTTGTAAACCTTTTTGTCACATTTCATAAAAGTGAGTGGTGACTCTAACAAGCTTGTAGTAGTAAGTGTATGAATGGGAAGATAAAATACACATCAACAAGAACATACCCTAGAGTTCAGAGCATTAAAACATCCTACAAAATTAACGAAAGAAGATATTTGAATCAAGAAAGTCCAAATATGAACAAGGGTAGTGAGTTGTAGATTTTTGGACCCAATAGGCTCTTTAACTCTTATAGGGCTTTTCACGTAAAAGGAGAGAGATTAGATAGAAAAAGGCTAAGGGTTCAATCAAATTATGTTATGAAGGATGTTCTCTATGCTAAATGAAGTAAAATAAATGCAAATGAATGATCTAAATGAATGCAAATGGATGCAAAAGTAATATTTAAACTATGTTTGAAAACACGCTATGATATGCAAACAATGAATAAAATGAAGAAAATATGTAGAAAAAAAAGTAAAGGGATGAATCTGAGTGCATGTGGAAAAGGTATGATGGAACTGGAATGTCTGGAATGCTGGCTGAAATTACTAATATTTCATAGTGGGACGCATTCACCCATGGTGGTGAATTAGTCCACGTTATGATGAAAAAGTGTTGGGAGCAAGTTTCTAACAGTTGGCATCTAGAATCTCAGAAAATTCAGATTTTCAGTCCTAAGGTGGGACTCATTCGCCATTGGTGGTGAATCAATCCTCTCCCAAATTTCTAGAAAATCAGTAGACAACTCTACAACACCAGATTTGGAAATATCTGCTTATCGGGGTGCGGAAGTCAATTATATAGGAAACAGACAAAAAACCTTCACCAAGCTAGAAATAAGAATAAGTTGACTTGAAGCACCTAGTTGAGTTGTTCTGCACTTTTCAACACCAAGAATCTTGTTAAATCTACATCCAAAAGGCTGCAAATACACATGCAAAGGGGGAAAATGGTCGAGGGTTAGCAAATAGGGGTTTTCCTTGGTTAAACCTCACTTTTGTAATCAAACCCAATAAAATGAAATGAAATGTAAAGGAAATGATAAATAAATAGCATGCAAGTGTCATAAAACTACCAAACCATTGATAATGCAAGTATGAAGTAATGTTAATGGATGCTCCAAAGTGCCTAATTTGATGTTGTAAGATACTTGAGATTGCTTGAATGAGTTAGAAGTTGTATAAGTGAATGGATGGATGTAAAATGGGGTGAAAATCACATATTTATACCATCTTGTGCCTTAGTAACCGTTATACCTCATCACAGGTCGACATCAAATATATTTTGGAATAAAAACCCAAAATAAATTTAAAATATTTTGAATTTTGGAGCCAAGGGGGACTCATTCCCCACCCATGTAGAATGGGTCCCACCTAGGGCTTGAATCTAGTTGTTGGGAATTAAATTGCATTTAATGTTATTTTTCGGGAGTATATTAAAAAATACACTTAAATAAAGCATGTGAGGGCATAAAGGGGTCAAATAAGTCATAAGAAAGGGATAAATAAGGGGAATATTCCTAGAAAAGTGTGAATCTTTATTACAAGACTTTACAACACTTCAAAATAGGACTTGATGTGTAAAAGGGTAATTTTTAGGTGAATTATATTAAATAGAGTCTAGAAGTATGTGGAAATGTTTTACAACATCTTCACAAGACATCATTATTTGAATTTTAGAACCTAAATAAGCATTTTCAAGCCATTTTACATTGTAAAATCAAAGAAAAATATTTCAAACACGATGAAAAAAGACCTAAAAGGCCATGAAAATTACAAGGGGCCATTTTTCTATGGTACATTTAGCCCCCACTGTAGTGAAAGGAAGAAATTGCTTCAAACTCACACTAAAGTAGCCATGAACATCAAGAGGAGGGTTCAAATGTACTTACATTAGCAAGATGGAATAACAACAATCAAGAGGGATGATCAAGCCCCCCAAAATGAAGATCCCATCGAAAACTAAGCATAAGAACAAAGGAACACACAAGTGTTGAGAATTAGATGAAGCTTTGATCATCAATCCAACTAGTTGTGAATTAGATCTAGGCCAAAAGAGAATGTGTACTCACTCGTGGAAAAAAAAACACATGATGATTGTTCTGGGTGAGAAGGCCCAACTATATACTCACTTTGGGGCCATGAAACTTTTAACTATCCATAGGTTGATAAAGCCCAAAAAAGAGATACATACGCTAGTTGGTATGTACTCACAAACACAAAAGTGGCTATGGGGAAATTTCATGCCACTAGGTGGGCTTCCCACTCAACCATGCCAAAGTTATACCTCGTGATAACATTAACAAGGTGCCATAAAGAAAAAAAGGAAAAGGATATCAATTTGAGCTTCATGAGACAAGCAAAACTTTGTATGCTTAGAACTCATGAACAAACAAGATGGCACCACAGGCATGCAAGTTGTATTATGCAAGGTGGCCAAGAAATGCAATAATACAAAAAATGTAAAAAAATATAATGTGAAAGATGTTCAAAGAAGTCTTGTTAAATTTATGTAATTTCAATCACTTAGGTAACATTGTGTCTAATGCCTCCAAGAGAAGACCAATCAAAGAATAGTAAATCCACAGGTTAGGGGATACAATATGTCACATAAAACCACCAAGAGGAATGTAATATGCTAAGAAAGATAACACTTATCAAGGACATCACACCCAATGCCATCCATAAAGTAATAAATGTGTCATATAAATGACAAGGCTACACCAAAAACAAAGAATGGAAATGAATTATGGTATTGTATGCCCCCCACATTAAAGGAATTTATACACATTGTTCTGTGAGAAATTTCTTTAAAGTAGAAGAAGAAAAAGAATGCAAAAGGAAAACAAGACATGAGAGCTAACTTGGAAATCCCTATGCCAAGTCATATGTTTCAAAGTTAAGTTATGTCATGTCAATTTAAATGAAAAGAGAAAGAAAGGAAAGGGAGTTGGCCCCCAAAAAAGAAAGCACACCAAACACATAAGGGATCTATGGATTTGGGGTCAATATGTTTGTTGTTGCAATGTTTTTATGAAAGAGTGCAGAGATTTCATCATTCCCCGAATACATAGAATGATAAGAATGACACATAGAGAGAAAAAACAAAAGAAAAACAATGATTCATTTTGGGTCAACATGGAAGAGACATTGCAGTCTCAACAATTCGTATCGTCCGCAAAAGGAAAACACAAGTGAAAAGAGAAAGGAAACAAAAGAAAATGAAAAATATTTTGGGTCAACATGAAGGAGACATTACAGTCTCAATGCCTTGCATCATCCCCAAACGGAAAAACATAAGAGAGGAAAAAGAAAAATAAAGGAAAAAGGGACCTTGTGGGTAAACATGGAAGAGACTTAGGGCATCTCTACGCTTTGCGTCATCCCCAAAGGAGAACAATAAACAAAAAGAGAAAAAGAAAAGGACCATTTGGGTCAACATGGAAGAGACATAGGGTGTCTCTACACGTTGCTTCATCCCCAAAGGAGAAGACAAAATAAAAATAAAAAGGAAAAAAAGGAGAAAAGTGATGTATGACATATAGAAGAATAGAGGTACAAATAGAAGACTTGTACAAAGAGAGAGATCACATCAAACACATGATATGAGGGAACATGATACACACATAAAATAAAATAAAAAGACTAGTGGGGCATATGCAATTCAACCATCTAATAGGTCATCCACCTCCCAATCATGATCATCATAATATAAGGGGAGTTGAGTATCCAATGGAGGATTCACAAGTGCCAAGCTAGGAGAATCACCAGGTTGTGCTCTTGGTATAAGAGATTTATTGTCTAAGCTCATAGAAGAGGAGAATAAAGAATTCAAATTATTGTGCACCTCTTCATTCTATTTTAGAAATCTCTTTGTCATCATCCTAATCAAGATTAATTACGATAGGACGATGAAGAGTGATCTCTAAGGAACGATGTATCATCAATGGTGGTTGTTGTATAAGTTCAGTTTGTTTTGAAGGTGGTGATGGACTATATTGTGGTGGGTCAGGAGGATTATCAGGAATTATTTTTGTCAATGGTGGAGGTTGGTTTTCTTTATTATTTTCATTTTCCATCTATCAAGTGAGAAAATGATGATGACGATGATGCTCTCTAGCACCCTGGTTTCGTTTAATTCTATTTTGGAGTTGTTTAGGTGTAAGAGCAGATTGGTCAACTATAGGCTCGACTGTTTTAGAAGGGGACAAATGAATCACTTTCTCCTTAGCTTTATCTACTTGTTTAATTCATGGTGGCAAGATTGGATTACTTTCAACATCTCTTTGTCTCTTAGACAAAGGATTGGATTGTGATGGAGTGGGTAAGAGTTGGTCATGGTTAGGGGTAGGTTGAAGCTTGGTCTCATCTATAATAGGAGATACGGAAGTGGATGGAGATATTCGAAAAAGATATAATTAAGCTATTATTTTTGCTTTAAACTTCTGATATACTATCAAAATGAAGTCCTTTGGAGGTGTTATGGGTTCCATGGGTTTGGCCCAAAAGGCTTCTAAGGAAAAATTTCTTTTAGAGGATAAGGGATTAAATCAGCTCAAGTGGGTAGTAAAGATTTCATTGTCATGTGGAAACTTCAAAAACTTATGAATGACTGATGGGACTGCTTTCATTAAGCGAAGCCAAGGGTGACCTAACCACAAATGAAATTGGTTGGATTGCAAAATAATTGAAAATGTCACATCTAATTTTTTTGGTCCTATTTGTAAGGGTAGCATGACCGATCCAATCATAGGGCATGAAAAACCATTGTGTGTTTTTATCCATGTAGTCACTTTATCATAAGTATCTTGATATAGCACATGTAGTATGAGAAACTCCTTTTTGATCACATTCTCACCACAAGCAGGATCTATTAATATCCCATTAGTGGGCTTATCATAGATTTGTCCAACTATGTAGAGAGGACCATCAAGAATCTTTGGTAGTATGTCTTTATCAGAAAAAGTGGTATCAAGAGATTTAGTGGTTTGGCCCTTATGAGGGATAACATCTATCATAGCTACGACATTATCCATAGGACTATTTTGAATAACCATTGGAGATATGTTATGTTGCTCATTGTGTGTATCAACAATCATTACATTGGTATTTGAAGGGTTGCTAGCCTTGACAAATGAAGTAGTGTGTTTAGGCATAGGTTTGGTAAAATCTAAAAATTCGAGTTAGGGGGTGCAATGGACTTATTTCCTCTATAATTAACACCCTCAATGAAAAAATAACTTGAATCAAGGGTATGTGTAGGATCATGATGGGCCAAAAAGTGGCAATATGATGGGTATGTGGCTGACGAATATTTTCTCACCCAAAATTGATGAAATGAAAAGGGTTTTTAAAGGAGATTCTCAGCTTTCCATCAATATAAATTATGCTTTATTTTGAATTTAATAAGTAATTATTATTCATTTTCTATTCAAATTACAACTAAATTCCTGATTGATAGGTTGATTGAAAAACATCTATAGCTTTCAAACGATATCACATTTTTTTAATTGAAAACATGTGTCACATTCTATACTTTGCATACTATAGAATTAAAAAAGGAAAAATTGAATTTCATGAAGTTTTGACCAAGTTAGGGTGGTCAAACATACGAGTTTTTTATATTTTTTGAAAATTTGTTATAAAAAATTCATAATTAATTATTTACTGAGAAAAAAATTACAAAAAAATATACATCACATTGGGGCATGAGTCCTCTACTTATATCTCAAATTATTTTGGTTAGGGTGGTCAGATAGACACCTACTTATTTTTTCCCTAAAATTTAAGGACCATTCCATTGAAATTTAAAATTTTCACCAAATAGTTTTTTTTTTTTTTTAAACTTAGTTTAGAAACTACATTCAATTTTCTACAGATCCTATTCTTACATATTTTTAAATAATATCTAGATAACTTATTCAAATTTTTATGTCAAGTTGCCTAACTCTGCTTTTTCTGAATTTTTTGCCACTTAAGGTCCTTTTTTTTCCATGATGATCCTGTACATACCCTCAATGAGATCTTGAACTAAATGTTTTAGATGCTTGCAGTGTTTAGTGCCTTGTCCAATTTGGCAATGAAAGTGACAATAAGTGTTAGGCTTGAAGTTGGGTGGTAATGGTTGGTTTGGATCAAGTGATCTGATGGGTGGCAAAGTGGGAATTCATTTTTGGATTAATTGGTTCATTTTATGATGGGGGGAATTGGGTAAAGGAGTGAATTATCTCTTAGGGTCCCCATAATGATAAGGTGCGACTATCTTAACAATAGCCATGGAAGTTTGAACTTGTTGGGTGGGTTGCGGTTGTGAAGGTGGATTGAATTGTAAGAAGCCTCTATTTGGTTTGTGAAATTTTTGATTGTTATTATTGTTTTTATTGTTATGTTTAGGTTTGTTAGCTTGGCTAGAAGTGGAGTTGGAATCGTGACTTGAAACTGAGTTATGATATTCATTCAGGGTTGTGCATTAATGCATAAACGAAGGGAATTTCATCATAGCTAACTTATCCTAAATTTTTTTATGAAAATTTTCAATAAACATATTTTGTATATGTGCATTAGGAATGTTAACATCTATTTGAGCATACATAGATTGGTAACATGAGATAAAATCAGTTATTTTTTTGTCTGTGTTTTGTCTACATTGTGTGAGGTCTGCTATTGTCTTTTTAGGTGTCATGTGAACTTGAAATTTACTTATTAAAGCATCCACCAACTCATTGAAGGATAGGGTGGAATGATTAGGCAAGTTAGAAAACCACTCTAAGGCACTTTCTTTCAAGGTCCTAGGGAAGAGTTTGGCTGAAAGTCTATCATCAAGGAAAAAATCACTATATAAAGTTTTGTAAGCAGTAACATGGTTGATAGGGTCTCCTTTACATCTTTATTTCTCAAATTGAGGCATTTCTATCCCTTGTGGTATTCGGGTACATAATATTTCTAAGGATAAGGGGCTGTTATAGACATGATATGTGGCTGGAGTAGTTTGACCTTAGCTAATTGTGGAAAGTTGATGTTGCATGGAAGAGATAGTGTTAAGGAGTTGTGTAAGGATAGGATCAAGGTATGTAGGTTGAAATTTGTAGTGCCACAAGTGAAGTAGGAATGCTAGGTGTAATTGCAAAAGAATGAACCACATAACTAGCATGTTACATAGTTGTAGTGACTTACAGATTGGTATAAGTTGGTATAGATGTGATGGTTGAAGGGGGAGGAACTTTAGATCCTCCTTGGCTAACAATATTGTTTACAGATTGAGTATTAGGAGGGGCATGTTTATTAAAAATCTCAACAATCTTCTTCAGGACTATCAAACCATCATCATGTTCAAGCAAATGATGAAGATTATCAATGGTAGGTATGGTGGTTTTGGATACATTTTCAAGTGACAAGTCTTGTTGTAAATGTGCAAATTCTTCATGAATATTAATGACCTTGTCTTGAGAGTTTTTTTGGGTGTCAACATTCATTGGATGGAAGGGTGAAGGCATAGTAGCATTTTCACTACCTAATACACCATTGGCCATACTAGGAGTATGAGCTCTTGAGATCCCAAGGTCCATAATGAAAGTGTTATTGTGGGATGCCATGAGTTTAGAGCTTCATCTCACCAAAGTATTATCAATGGAATACAAACCATTCATACAAATACTACAGAGGAGAGAGGTGACTCAAATGCAATGTAATCTAATATGTGTAAATGTTGATAATATAAATACTATTAACTGTAATAGAAATCTAACTACAAAAAATACAGATGTAGGAAAAATGCCAGAAAATACTAGAAATTTTGTGTGAAAAATACAAAGGGATTGATTCAACCTAGGTGGCGAATGAGTCCCTAGATGCAAAATTTTTATGTTTTTTTAGAAATTTTGAATGATTCTAAATGCAACACAGAATGCAATCAAGTATGCGGAATGAAAATTTGTCATTTTTTCAATGATATGTAATGCAAAAATGAAGTCTAAAGTAAGCTTTCACTAATGCAAGATGAAAACACCTAGAATGCAAAAACAAAACAATGTCCTAATTGAATGTTAATGAAAATGTAATCTAGGATGTAATATGCGAATGAAATCAAAAAATGCAAAGTTTTCAAGAGTTGGGTTCACCAAAACAGAGCATACTTTTTTGGACCCAATAGGCTCTTTAACTCTTATAGGATTTTTCACCTAAAAGGAGAGAGACTAGATCCAAAAATGCTAAGGGTTCATTAAAATTATGTTCTGAAGGATTTTTTATATGCTAAATGAAGTAAAATAAATGCAAATGAATGATCTAAATGAATGTAAATGGATGCAAAACTAAGATTTAAACTATGTTTGAAAACACAGTGTGATATGCAAATAATGAATAAAATGAAGAAAATATGCAGAACAAAAAGTAAAGAGACGAATCTGGAATGTTGGATAAAATTACTAATTTTTCACAGTGGGACTTATTCTCCCAAGGTGGAAAAGTAGTCCCCCTTTTGATGAGAAAGTGTCAGGAGCAAGTTTCTTACAGTTGAGATTCAAAATCTAATAAAATTCATATTTTCAGTCCTAAGGTGGGACTCATTCACCACTTGTGGCGAATCAGTCCTCTCCCATTTTTTTGGAAAATCAGGAGACAACTCTACAACACCAGATCTGGAAATATCTGCTTGTCGGGTTGCGGAAGTCAATTTTGTAGGAAACAAACAAAAAACCTTCACCAAGCTTGAAATAAGAATAAGTTTACTTGAAGCACCTAGTTGACTTGTTCTCCACTTTTCAACACCAAAAATATTGTTAAATTTGCATACAAAAGGCTGCAAATACACATACAAAGGGGAAAATTGGTTGAGGGTTAGAAAATAGGGGTTTTCCTTGTTCAAACCCCACTCTAGTAATCAAACCCAATAAAATGAAATGAAATGTAAATTAAATGATAAATAAATAACATGCAAGTGTCATAAACTTACCAAACCCTTGATAATGAAATTTTGAAGTAATCTTAATGGATGCTCCAAAGTGCTTGAGATTGCTTGAATGAATGAGAAGTTGTATGTGTGAATGGATGGATGTAAAATGAGGTGAAAACCACTCTTTTATACCATCTTGTGCCTTAGTAACTGTTATACCTCATCACAGGTCGAAATCAAATATATTTTTGAATAAAAAATTGAAATAAATTTGAAATATTTTGAATTTTGGAGCCAAGGGGGACTCATTCACCACCCATGGTGAATGGGTCCCACTTAGGGCATGAATCTAGGTGTCAAAAATTAAATTCCATTTAATGTTATTTTTCGGGAGTATATTTAAAAATACACTTAAATAAAGCATATAAGGGCATAAAGGGGTCAAATAAGTCATAAGAAAGGGATAAATAAGGGGAATACACCTAGAAAAGTATGAATCTTTATTACAAGACTTTAAAACACTTCAAAATAGGACTTGATGATATGTAAAAAGGTAATTTTTAGGTGAATTATATTAAATAGAGTCTAGAAGAATGAGGAAAAGTTTTACAACACTTCACTGAACACCTTCACAAGACATCATTAGTTGAATTTTAGCACCTAAATAAGTGTGTTCAAGTTGTATTACATCATAAAATCAAAGAAAAATGACAAGGGGCCATTTTTCTATGACACAGGTAGATGGATAGATAAACATGGATCTCCCCCTTTAAAGGCTGATACAAATAAGAAAAAGGGGTGTCTAAACAGTCAAACACTACATTTACCAATTTTGAGAATATTCTAGAACAACCTCCTACATTGTACAATAGCTTTGTCCCATTACATGAATCAGAGTATCATAATTATGATGTATGCAAGGATCCATGTACCCCACGTGAGCAAGAAAACATCAGTCATCCTATTTTTTACTAGAAGGAAGATCCTCAGGAAATGAAGTTTTATGCTTAAATGGATGGATTGAAAATATAAGGACAAAATGAGTATGACTACAATATGTCACTACAACAAGGAGGAGAGCCTCAACATGGATTCATAGATCACTATGCCCCCATTGAAAATTATGATGGAATGACTACTCAAGAAATAGAAGAATATGTGGAATGGCAGAAAGAGGAGCTTAGGAAAATATAGTGTTTGATAAAAAAGAGTCAAGATCTAAGTCAACAAATGTCTTAATTAAATATCCATGTAGGAAAACCACCAAAATATGTTCCTCCCCACAAACAATGAGGTGACATCAATACATAGGGGTCATCTCAGAATATAGGTGCTCCAGGTGCTTCAAAAACACCTTACAACATAGTTGGTAACCCAAGGAAACATGCCCTACATATTGTTCCTCTAGAGAGATCCCAACCATAAAACACCAAGAACATTCCAAATTCTTACCCACCACTATTACAACAACATCATGTGCCATAGCAGAATATATATCCTCACTAGAATATCCAATAAAATGTGCACCAGCCTTGACATGGATTCCAATATTATCCTAATCCACTACCTTAGAATCCTTATCTATAAAACCCTACAAACATGAGCAGAAAATTCTACTTGTCAAGATATCAACTATACCAATATCCCATTGATAACAACTAGAGAAACATTGTCTTGAAATTCACAAGCAATAGTGCAACAACAATAGAAGAACACATAAGAAACTTCAATGGTTTTGTGCAAGATTTAGGAATGGAATAGGATTATGTTCTTATCAATTTTTTCATGATGTCCCTAACTGAAGAAGCAAGAGATTGGTTCAATGGCCTGTCGGATGCTTCAATCACCTCTACATCGGACTTCCAAGATCAATTTCTAGAACAATATGGGAATCAATGTGTTCCTGAGTTCACTCTAAATGAATTAATAAGTATTTGGAAATATCAAAATGAATTATTTTATGATTTTAATTAGAGATTCTTCAAGTTCTATAATAAGATACCACATGGATCCAAATTAGCTAACCCAACAGCCTTAAGTATCTATTTAAAGGCCTTCGATCCTAAAATAGGGTATTAACTCAAGAAAACATGCCCTAGAAGTTTGAATGAAGCACAAAAGGAATCATTAACTATAAAAAATAATAGGAAATTTGATGGCATGATTGGAAAAAGGGATAACCTTAGGATCCCATAAAGTCCCAACAATCCCCAGAACAAACAAGAAAATCAATATAGAAATGAAAGGAAAATATTTCATGACATTCACTATAACACTACTTGGAAGGATGGAAGACTAGTAGGAAAACCAAATTAGAAAGAGACTCTTGATCCCTTGAAAAAACATGGAGCACATGCAGTAAATACTACACCATGTTGTTCACCTTGCCATAGGCCCCATGCCCCTGAACATTGTGCAATGGCTCAAGCTTGTCAGCAAGATGAGTAGTCACAAGAGAAAGATAGAAATGGCCACATTGTAAACATGTTAAGATGGGGGTCTCATCAAAATAATGAAGGATACTCATCCTTTGAAGATGGGTACAAATATGATGTCAATAATCAAAAGTACAATGTAAATATGGAGCAAGAAGTGTTTTTTGATCAGGAAGAAAACAAAAAAGAAGCAACATATTCATACAATATGACACCTCAATTTCAATTAATAAAACCAACAAAAGAAGAAAAGAGGTCCATCACAACAAAATTTGTGGCTGAGGCAAAAGGGATAAAATACAACCTAAGAAGTAGATCCATAGATGGGGATCAGGGAACACCAAGAAGCATGTTCATAAAAGAACATAAAAGCAAGGATAATGTCCCATCTAATCAAAATAAGGGTGAAACAAAGAAGACTTAGAAAGTGTTTCAAAAGGAGAGTATGAATATTGAATTTTATAAAACACTAAGTAATGACAAAGTTCAAAATGAAGGGAAAAAGGTTACTAAAACTGAGAAGGTTGAACAAGGGATCACTGCCCCTTCATTTGACATTTCCCAAGTACTAGATCAGACAACTATGATAGTCCCCTGATGGGTTTGATGAAGATTGATGAGTTTAGAGACACAACCCTAGGATGATTAATAACATATCTCAGAAATAGAAGGATCAAAAGAAGGAGGTTAATACCATTGAATGGGAAGCTACAAAGGCACCAGAGGTATATTTGGGAGACACACTCACAAAGAATCCAGGTGGATCCATTCTACAACACATTGGTAATCAACAATAAGTTGGTAAAAAATTGCATGATTGAGTCAGCGGCAGTGATCAACATCATGCCTCTAGCGGTCATGAAGGAGCTAGGTGTGTGGGTGAATACTACATATGGGAAGTGCTATGCCATGGATAACAGATCATTCCCTATAGTTGGAGTGATATGGGATGTAGAATAAAAGTTTTCATCATACCCAGAGGTGACATATAGGACAAAAATTACTATAGTAGACACTCCCCCTTATTATGGTATGTTATTATCAAGGCAATGGACTACAACAATGGGTAGGAATGTTTAGTTGGAATTTTCTTATGCCACAATACTTGTGAATGGAAGGAAATTCAAGTTATATAGAGAGTATAGATTTGAACATGACATTGAGCTCTTTGATCCCAATCAAATGAATTTCTTTTTTGATGTAGATCTGGGGAGTTTTAGAATTGAACATTCAAACCCTAAATTACTAAACATAGATCCAATTTCTAGGGATATCTCTAAGAATGAACATGGAAGATGGTGAATATACTTTGATAGAGCCTATAGTAGAGAAGGGGATAGAGCAGTAATTGTATTCATTTCACTTGAAAGAACAACATTTAAATACTTGTTTCTGCTAACATTTGAATGCACAAATAATATAGTAGAATACGAAGCCTTGTTGCTAGGTCTAAACATGGCCACAAAACATGGGATAAAATATTAATCATCCTTGGTGATTCTAAATTAGTTGTTTCACAAGTAAGATCTAAATACTCCACAAAGAAAAAAAGATTGAAGAAATATAGAAATGTTGTGTGGGATACTATAGAGCTCTTTGATGCTTTCTCCATTGAGTGGGTAGATAGATCCAAAAATTTTATGGATGAATTATTGACAAATGTGGCCTTGAAAAAGGATGATGTTACCTTGGTAGGAATTTCATAGGTAGAGCTCAAGATTAGACCTGTAATCCCTAACAACATCTAAGATTGGTAGGCTTTTAATGATGACATGGATCTGATCAAGTTCTTACACTGCATTGATTAGTATGAGGCCCAAGAGATTTATTTTAATGCATTTTTGGAAGAAGTAGATGATAAAAAAATTGTATTCGGCTAAGAAGTTGTGCAACTCAAGAAAAACAATATTCCTAGAGGATTAGTAGCACTGGAAAGAGTGTTTGATGGGAATGATCAAGCAGTATGAAGCAAACACGAGTAAGAAGGGAGGATATTGAAGAAATCAATCTAGGGACTAAATTAGCTCCAAAAAAGGTGTATATTGGGAAAAAGATAAGCCCTACGATTAGGAAAATTTTGATCACATTATTGAGGAAATACAAGCATGTCTTTGAATGGTCCTATGATGACCTTAAGGCATACAAAGAATACATTTTCCAACATGAAATTCCATTAAAACCTGATGCAAAACCCTTTAGAAAAAAACATAGACCAATAAATCCTACCCTAGAACCCAAGATGCATGAGGAATTTATGAAGCTTAGGGAAGGAGGTATCATCAAACCCATCAGGCATTCTTCTTGGGTCTCCAACCTAGTTCTTGTTAGAAATAAGAATGGAGACATAAGGTTGTGTGTAGACTTTCAAAATTTGAATGTCTCCTCCCTTAAATACAATTACCCACTCCCAAATATGGAGGCTATGTTGCAAAGGGTAACAAGTTGTGAATTATAATCCATGATGGATGAGTTTTTTAGGGTACAACTAGGTGAAAGTGAAATAATCAAAACCATATAAGACTAATTTTACTACCCCATGGGGCACATATGTGTATGCAAAGATTCCATTTGGCCTCACAAATGTTGGTACCACATTCCAAAGAGCTATGGTTTTTTCTTTTTTTGACCTAATCAATACAATAATGGTAGTATACGAGGATGATCTCACTACATATTCCACAAAAGCAAAAGACCATATTGGACATCTTGGGAAAATATTCCTCAAAGCCATGGAGTATGGCATCTTCGCAAATCCTAAGAAATTTCATTTTTATGTAATGGAGGTAAAGTTATTGGGGCACATAGTGTCAAAAGATGGAGTCAAAATTGATCTAGAGAGGGTAGAAGATAAAGACAATGTTCCTATTCCTAAGACTATAAAGGCCATTCAATGTTTCTTTGGACAAATAAACTTTGTAAGAAGATTCATATCAAATTTTTCCAATATTTTCAAACCTATCTCAAAGATGTTGAAGAAAGGGGCCAATATTGATTGGACTACAAAGGAACTTGATGCATTTATATCTATAAAAAGGGAAATCAAGGAATCCCAAGTGTTAAAATCCCCTAATTTAAGTAAACCCTTTCAAATATTTTCATTTGCATTACACCACACTATTACAGTAGTAATGTTATAGAAGAATGATGAAGGATATGAGCAACCTATATCATTCTTTAGTAAGTCTCTTCAAGGAGCAGAGTTAAAGTATGATATTACAAAGAAGTAGGCATATGCACTTATCAAAGCAATAAAATAATTCATACCTGATTTGGTGGGAGAAAAAATAATTTCATATGTTCCTAATGTTGCAATCAAGGATGTATTTTTTTAAACTAAAGTTACAGGGAGAAGGTGTAGATGGATTAATAGGATTCAATAATTTAATGTTGATATCCAAATCACTAAGTTGGTAAGAGGACAAGGGTTGGCCAAGCCGATGGTTGAATTTAACCTTGAAGCATCTTAAATCTACAATGAAGGGGAAGAAGAAGGTATGATCGTAAGCATAGAGAACACCCCATGGTATGTTGACATAATATATTACCTAAAAAACTAAAAGTTTCCTAAGGACTTTAATGAAAATCAAAAGAGAACCTTGAAGTTGCATGCCTCAAAATATGTCTTCATGAATAGAGACTTGTACTGAAAGAACGGAGATGGAATACTATTATTATGCATGGATGAGTCACAAGAAAAGAATGAATTAAAGGATATGCATGAAGGAGTATGTGGGGGAAATTTTTCAGCCAAAACCACTGCCCACAAGATCTTAATAGTTGGATACTACTAGCCCAATGTTTTCAATGACACTTTCACTTATGTAAGAAAGTGTGAAGCCTGCCAAAAGTTTTCTATAAAAATGAAATACCAAGGAGCATTACCATTCAGAAAAATGCAGATTGAGGCTCCATTTAATCAATGGGGGATTGATTTTATTGGATAAATACCAAAAAATTCTAGTGGAGGTCACAAATGGATATTAGTGGCAACTGACTACTTTACAAAATGGATAGAATCTATCCCAAAAAAGTAGGCCACTAGTAAGGTTGTGATAAATTTTCTAATGGAAAAAATCATCACAATGTTTGGGACACCTATAAGGATAATCACAGATAATGGTATGTACTTCAGATCAGAGGAATTCAAAAAATTATGTGAAACATATGGCATAAAAATTTCATATGCATCCGCATACCATCCAAAAGCAAATGGGAAGGTTGAATCAAACAACAATAGTGTCCTAAAATCATTAAGAGGATGTTAGACACAAACAAAAAGGCTTGGGATTCCAACTTAAGGATGGTAGGCTGGGTAGATAGAATCATGGTGAAGAAGTCAATTGGTAAATCCTTTTGAACTAGTATATGGGACATAAGCCAGAATAACTATGCAAAACATTTTACCTATGTATAATTTCATGCTTCAAGAAGACCTGGATATCCCTAAACCTATGGAGGATAGGATGGAGCAATTGGAAAAACTAGATGAAATTTGAAGCTTGGCTCGGGAGAAAAACACAAAAATACAGTCACATATGAATTACTTGTTCGAAAAAAGGGCGAAAGATAGAAAGTTTGAAGTGAATGACATGGTCCTTTTATGGAATGCAACGTGTCAAGATAAACAGAAACATGGAAAGTTTGAAGCTCTGTGGATAGGACCATTTGTTTTTATGGGAAAAGGTGGTGAAGATTCTTACTATCTCATAAATATGTCAGAAGAAGATTAGGAATTGCCAGTGCATGGAAAATTCCTAAAACACTTCTTTTCTTAAACTAATTTTCCATGCATAGTAGTTTTAGGAGTAGGTCAAGAATTGCCTATGTATGGAAAATTCTTGAAATACTTCTTAAGAAATGATTCTCCATGCATAGCAGTTTTATGGTTTCCACCCCATTCCCCACCACATTGTTGGAAAAACAAGGACAAACAACTAAGAGGGGGGTTGAATCAATTGTCGCAAAATATTAAAACTTTTCAAACTTAACTTAATCTCAGATTTGATGAAAGAACAATAAGCCATAAAAAATTATCACATCAAAAACACAAAGAACACCAATATTTTTTATGTGGAAACCTTGTTAGGGTGAAAACCATGGTGGATGTCAGTCCATAATATTATACCCTATTAAAAGTATAATGAATAATAATAGGAATGCACATGCATTCAAGAACACTACCTAGAGCTCACTACTCAAATACAAGAGGGATCAGTGCCCAAGAAATACATGTTGTCTTACATAGATTCGAATTAGATCCATGGGGTATGAACTAATAAATTAGCTTCTACAAAAGATTGATCACAATTCTGGTTAAGCACAGAAAAACCTTTTAACACTTCGCTCAATCTTCTTCACACTCTTCTCTTCAATTGAATGATTAGAAAACTATATGCACACTTATACTTTCTCTAGCACATACTTGCTCTTATGCACACTTCACTTCACTCAAACAATTTCTCTTATATATCTGCTTCATGGAATTACATCAACAACTTCGTTGGCCAAAAAAAATATGAAAATATAAAATATGCATACAATGTCAGCCCAAATTTACAAATAAATTTTCAATGTGAATCACACATCATGAGACCCAACATAATGAGGACCTAAATTAATATCCTCAAGCATTCCAAACATTCAAATTTTAATTTCCAAGGATCCACAACATGTTACAACCACCATGTCAGCCAAGAACATGAATATTTGAACTCGCAAGGGAAAAATCATCGACCACGAGCACACCGATCAATGCGAACATGCAATAAGGATAGAGCATGATCTAGCATGAGCATCATGAATCATCAGAGATGCATCTGCAGCAATTGAACTTACTAGAATCACACCAACTTTAATCAGGAACACTCACTGAAGCCACAGAAAAATTGTTAGAATACAATTGTTCATAACACGATCAAATCTTCACATGGATCTCTAAAGCTTTTGGTGGATAAAATAGATACACTCAACAATAAACCCTTTAGTCCACAATTTGTCATCAACGTACTAAGCAATACACCAACATGAACTTCATTTTACCTTTGCAACCTCTTCAAATAATTGTCTCAATATCCTTGACATATATAGCCTTCAATGCATCGATGCTAATAGTTTTGGCATCAATGACAACCACAAATCAGTAGCATAAATACAACATCAAACAATCTCCCCCTTTGGAATTGATGGTAACACATGATGTGAAAAGCACCCTCAATGCAACTCTCAATCAAAACTTACTCCCCCTCAGATTTTGACTCTTTTCTTCCACATGAATCTTCTCCTCATTTTTTTTCACATTACTCTTCTCCCCCTTTGAAATCAATGGAAAAGATAAGCAGTATCTTTCCACATACAAGCTCTGAACCACATATCTGCACATCTAACTACTCCCCTTGAGTAGCAGCCACAAAATTGTCAATCTAGATCAGAATATAGCTATGAGGCACATAGATTGATGCAAGAAAATGCATCACTAGTTCTTATCATGAGGGGTAATTACCCCTAGAATCCCTCTGAGATACTCAAAGGTATCCTTTGGAAATGAGTTGGTGAAAATGTCTACAATTTTTTCCTTGGTAGGAACATACTCTAGTCTAACTTCTTTCTCACTCACTTTCTCCCTCAAAAAGTGAAATTTGATTGATATGTGCTTGGTCTTAGAGTGTAGAACTAGATTCTTCAATATGTTTATTGCACTTGAATTGTCACAGTATATGGAAATAGGATTATCATATACTACTTGGATATCCTTCAGCATTTGTTTCATCCATAACACTTGAGTACAATTATTGGCAGCAACAATGTACTCTACTTCAATAGTAGATAAGGAAATGGAATTCTACTTTTTACTTAACCAAGACACCAACTTCTTCCCAAGGAAGAAGGCACCACCACTAGTACTTTTCCTATCATTCACATCTTCTACCCAGACTACATTAGTATAGGCACTCATAGTAAGATCATCATCTTTAGGGTACCAAAGCCCAAAATCAACTGTTCCTTTTAAGTATCTAAAAATTCTCTTTACACATGAGATTATTTTAGATCAGCTTGATATCCAGCAAACATAAATACAACATTCATGATGTTTGGTCTTTCTTGAGTCAGGTATAGAAATCCTCCAATCATTGATTTGTATCTTGTATGATTTTCCTTGGGAGAATCATCATTCTGTGTTAACTTGCATCTGGTTACCATTGGTGTACCAACAGGCTTTGAGTCTTCCATTCCAAACTTCTTTAATAACTCTCTCACATATTTGGACTAAGATATAAAAATTACATTATCTAACTAAGTGACTTGTAATCCCAGAAAGAACTTCATCTCTCAAATCATTGACATTTCAAATTCATTTTTCATTTCATCAGCAAACTTCATACATAAATCATCATCACCTCCAAAAATAATGTCATCAACAAAAAATTTAATAATCAAATCTTTATCATGATCCAGCTTAAAGTACAAATTGTTGTCAGTAGTACCTTTATTGAATCCAAGCTTTAACAAGTATTTATCCAATCTAGCATACCAGGCTCTAGGAGATTGCTTGAGTCCATACAGAGCTTTCTTCAATTTGTAAACCATGTATTCCTTATTAGTTAGTTTAAATCCATTCGACTGGTCAACATACACCTCTTCTTCTAGCTCACCATTTAGAAAGGTTGACTTCACATCCATTTGATAGACTTTGTAATTCTTATATGCAACATAAGCAAGAAATAATCTTACAACTTCAATTCTAGCAACAGGGATAAAGGTTTCTTCAAAATCAATACCTTCCATCTATGAGTACCCTTAACATAGAAGTCTTTCTTTATTCCTAACCACTTCACCTTGTTCATTAAGTTTATTCTGAAATTTGGTTCCAATCATATTTTTATCTTTAGGTCTGGGAACAAGAATCCATGTATCATTTTTCTCTATCTACATCAGTTCTTCCTTCATTGCTTCCATCGAGTGTTCATCTTTACAAGCTTCATTGACATTGTTAGTCTCAGTCTTGGAAATCAGACAATACTCTTTTGTAATCCTTCTTATTTTCTTCACACCTTTGTTTTTATCTCCTAGAATCTTATCTTCGGAATGATTTAGATTTACATACCTCGAAACTTTAGGATTTTCTCACACTTCTGGTTCTTATGTTCTCTCTTCTGCACTTCCACTGGTCTCTCCTTCCTGAATTTCTTGATTTATCATAACACTTTGAATTTGATTTTGTGTCTGAGCATTCTTCCCTTTTTTTGTACTATCTTGCTAGTCATATGAGTCATATCCACAGTATCTGGATGATCTAGCAGAGTCCTCATCAACTTTGACATTTTCACTTTCAACCATTTTCCTTAATCTTTTCTTAAAGCACCGATAGGTGTTGCTTTTATTAGAGTAACCTAAAAATATTCCTTCATCACTCCTTGCATCAAACTTTCCTATTTCTTCATCTCTCTTGATATAACACTTCCAAATATCTTGAAATATTTTACAATAGGCTTATTATGAACCTTGATTCCAAATTTGCATGAACAAAGCAAACAATCACATTATTAGATCAAAATGCAAGGTTAGAATAAGAATTTCCTATAAAATCCATCTGCATTGTTAAAGAACAAGGAAAAAGATGAAATAATTGAGCAAATACAAACAAAGATAAATAGTCATATTCTAAAACAAAGTAAACACATGATCTTATGGGGGGATTGGTGCTACTTTGATGTGAAAATTAGCCCTTTCCTAACCCCTTTTTTATAAGATCTTGATGATGGATGAACAAGATGTCAAATGATGAAGATTGTGCATCAAGATGAGAAACTTCTGGAATTGTAAATCAATAGAGAGGTTATCTATTTATAGAATAGAATGATAGGATAATGAGAGATATGAAGAATGTGGGACAAAAGACAAACCAGTGACAAGATGCCATTTTTCAAGATGTGATAGGATGAAGGATGTGCAAGTTTTGGTCAATGTGTCAATAAATGACCTTAGGTGGCCTTTTCAAATTTCAAATTTGGCTTGTTGGAGGGACAAAAAGGGGCTTAAATTCCAAGTGGGGGACATGTAAGAGGAGAATTAATGCTATGTTCGAAGGGACAAGTCAACTTTGATTTGAATTCAAACTTGAGGGAATATTCCATTTTTATGGCATGTTGATGGAAATGGATATTTAATAAATTAATTAAAATCATTTATTTGTGCAAATGGGAAAAGCTAGACGATGGGACTTGCATTAACATTAGATTTAAATTTAATTTAGTTAATTTAAGAGAGGATTAGGTGATTTGACCTTTTTTCTTTAGATTTATGGATTAAACTAAATCAAAAAGTAGATGGAAAATGATAAAGATTTAGTTAAATAAATATTTTGATTTATTTAGCTAAGGGGAATAATGATAGTGTTTATTTAATTTAAATGGAGGACTTTAGAGATAAATCAAATAAGCTTGATTTATTTAATGAATGGACTTGATTAAATACAATATGCTAATTTTGCATGTCTACATTTTCCCCCTCTTTGAAGCAATGTACTTGTTGTGTTGGTTCAAAGAATAAACTTGTCGTGATCAAAATTTAAAAGAATTATAATTTTTTTAGATGCCCTAGCGGAAAGAAGTACACTGGTACATTTCCCCCTCGAGAGATTGAGCAAAAAGATTTGATTTGAGGGTCGATATCCTAATAAAGAGGTTCAAGATGGACATATGGATGGTTGTGATGATGATGCAAATGAGATAGTTTTAAGATGCTTAGAATAACCAATCTATATTATCCTAAACAACTTAAATGATGATATGATGTGATGATGCCTATATGATTATGCAATGGATGTTTTATGCAAATGTATGATTTATGAGATGCTTAGACTAACAGATCTATATTATGATGATGAACATTCATGTGAGATGATTGGTGTTTCTTATATTATATGATGTGATATGCATTATGATTAACTATCCTAGCATGATGTTAGTGCAGAAAAGAAGAAATGAGAAATGAGATGAAGACAAGAGGATCCAACAAGCCAAATTTATGAGAAATGATGAAGAGAAATGGATGATTTTCTTATCAACAATTGGGATTTTAAAAGGGCCACTTACCTTATGTTTGATAACACACATAGGCACGATGAATCAAGGTATATAGAATAAAGATTGCATTGTACTTAGTGTGATGGAATTTGACTCAAAAATCAGATAAGAGTACTCTTGTTCACACCTAACATACGAAACCTCATTTAAAATGAAGTTTAGATATTTCAAACATCTTGGACCAAAACATAGAAAAAGCAAGACTTCCTATGTGGTCAACAAGATATCTAAAAAATCCTCCCTATGCCCAAATAAAGCATGCATGATCAAGGTTATATTACAAGAACATCCAACAAGCGCAACAAATAAAAAGTAATGAACGTTGCCCCATTCCTATCTCTCTAAATCCATTTGTTTGGACATCATCAAGCACGAAGAGATAAGTCAAAAGACAAACATAAAGTAAAAAAACAAGTTGATGTTCTTCAATACCACTAACCAAAAGGAAATGTGTTTTTAAGGATAAGAACCAAAACTACTGCCAAAAGATAATTCCCATTGTAGGAAGGATACATCCTAGGACATGTTATTAGATGCAAGCATGTAATTTCATATATCCAAAGTGTTATTTCTAATAAATAATTCCCATAGTAGGAAGGATAGAACCTAGGAAATGATGTTATCAGATGATTGATATGGGACTGATTGGATGATAGCCTATCGACACAAAGAGTTAACAAACTTGTTTACGTACTGACCTAAAACTGAGACTTGACATTTTGATTTTTCACTTTTCACCTACTAGACTTGTTTTTGACTGTTTCCTCAAAGGTTGGGGATGATGATTGTTTATTATGGGTGATTTTTATTGTGGGTGAAAGTGAGATGAGACAGATGGATTTTTTCAAATATTTGGAATTTTTGGAATTTTTTGAGTTGTTTTGAGGTTGTTTTTGGTATTTTTTGAGATTTTTCAAATGTTTTTTATTTTTGATTTTTCAAATCTTTTGGGGTTTTATAATATTTTTACCAAAAGACTAACCTAAGGACCTATCCTAGGGGCCTCGGGGGTTGATCAATCAAATTAGCCTTGCCTATGTTATACACGCACATACCACATAGTTTGACTGAAGACTTGACTGATTTACAAATGAAGATATACATGATGAAATGTCAGTTTATTATGACAGACTCCTAAAGGACTAACCTAAGTGTCTTGGGGGATGATCGAATATCAACCTTGCCTACGTTTGAGGCTGAGAGACCTATAGTTCGACAAGATGACTCTGTTTTTTGAATTTTTGACTTTTGACCTATTTTGGATTTTGATATGTTTTGAATGCTTTTGGATTTTGTGATTTTTTTATGTTTTTGGATTTTTTGGATTTTTTGATGTTTTTGGATTTTGGGATTTTTTGGATTTTCTGATGTTCTTGGATTTTTTGGATTTTCTAATTTTAGAACTTCAAGAATATACACGAATCTGATCCGATGAGAACATGCCCCAAGTGTAATGCAATATACTACTCTGATAAAGGTGGGACAAACTAACATTGAGAATGGGTCGAGTACTACTAAGAGGGATCATGACACGAACATAGGACCAAGCTATGGTGCAAATGCGGGTGGATGATGGATGGAGATATGGAATACGATGGAAGATGGATGTGAAATGAACGGATGATGCAGAATGAGCTATGAAGATCCTGGTGGATGGAAAGTGCTTATTTACATAAGGCGCTTGCTTGCCAGGTTTTCACCAAGGTACTTTCCCAAAGTGCCACCGAAGTGGTTTTCACCAGAGGACAATTTTTTCTCTTTACTATTTTTTAATCCTTTTTTTAATTTTAATTTTTTATTTTTCTTTGCTTTTTATTTTTTTTGTTGTCACCAAGACGCATGTTTGCCAACTTTTCATCAGGGTAACAATTTTTTATGACATTTTACGATTTTTTTTTTTGGGCTATATACCTTGAAAGATTAGGCATATAACTTTTTGACATGAGAGTTGTTAATGGGCTCTTGCAGAGGCTCACCTTCGAGTGTTGATAACTAATATGCCCTTGACTTATAGCTTGTTGTGATAACAAATGGTCCCAACTAGTTGGGTTCAAAATTTCCTTTGTTGTTTAGATTTGGGACATTCTTTTGATTCTCCTTTAGTACCAGTTCTCCAACTTGGAAAGTCCTGCTTCTGATTTTCTTATTATAGATCCTCTTGAGTCTATTCTAATAGACTTGCAAATGATTTAAAGAATCTATACACCATTCATCCAATAGCTCCAACTTATTCAGTCTTGATACTCGATATTCTCAATGAAGGGAGCTCAATCTCAATGGGGAGTATTGCCTTTGATCCATAGACCAGGGAGAATGGGGTGGTGCTAGTGGGTGTGCAAATGCTGGTTCGATAGGCCCAAAGGGTGAGATTGAGCTACAAATGCAAGTCACGACCTGTGTCATTAACTGTTTTCTTGAGGATTTTTAAAATGGTTTTATTGGTAGCTTCTACTTGGACATTGCCTTGGGGATAATATGCGGTGGAAAAGCAATGTTGGATTTTGAATTTTTCACATAGATCATGAACATCTTGATTCTTGAATGGTGTTCCATTATCTGAGATAATAGCTTGGGGAACACCATATCAACATATTAAGTAGTTTAGGATGAACTTTGATATCTGCTTCCCGATGATATATGTCATGGGGATGGCTTCCACCCACCTGGTAAAGTACTCAGTAGTGGTTATGATGAACTTGTGGCCATTAGATGAAGTGGGAGTGATTTTTCCAATGAGATCAAGTCCCCACTACGAAAAGGACCATGGTGTGATGATGGGATGAAGTTCTTGAGCTAGAGCGTGGATGAGGTCCCCATGCTGCTAACATTGTAGGCACCTTTTGATGTAGTCATGTGCTTCTCTTTCCATTTTACACCAATGATACCCCATCCTCAACAATTTCTTGGATAGGGTCATTCCACTTGAGTGTGAACCACATATGTCATTATGCGCCTTAGTTAAAGCGGTCAATGCCTCCTCAGTGTTTAAACAGTGTAGTAGGGTTCCTTCTATGCTCCTACGGTAAAGGGTATTTCCTAAGATGAAAAATTGGGATGCTTTCTTGACAAAGGTTCTTTTCATACTTGAGGGTGAGTCAATAGGTAGGACACCTATTCACAGGTAGGTATAAATTTCATGGTACTAAGGATCACCAAGACAAACGATTTCACACAAAAATTCTAATTTTGGTACCTCGAATATGGGCATGAGGAGTTGATCTACCAAGAATTCATATTTTGGGACATTGTGAGGGATGTCCAGTAGGGATCCAATCGTTTCCATGGAATTTTTTTCTCTATTGTTTTCTTTGGGCATTTGCTCAAATGTGATCTCGATAAAGGATTCCTTGAGAGTCTCGACCAGTTTCTTGTATGGAGTGAGCTTATCATCCTTAGTCTGGTACTCACTTTTCACTTGGTTTATTATCAGCTGGGACTCTCTGTATACTTTGAGGGCCATAAAGTGCCACTGCACTGCTATTCTAAGACCTATGGTTAAAGCCTCATATTTTGCAATGTTTTTTTGTTTTTTGTGTAGGGGAATGCCAATTTATATGATCTAGGTATGCAGTCCCCCTGTGGGGTGATGAAAAACACACTAGCTCCTAATCCATGTTGCATGTATGAACCATCAAATTAGATTTTCTAGTGGTCGACTATGCTGAGATTGAAGATGGATTCATCTGGAAACTCTTATATGAGTGGATTCTCTGAATAGATTGGTGCTTCCGCAAGCTAATTTGTGATTACTTGGCATTTAATTGCTTTCTGCTCCACATATTCAATTTCATACTCTAATAGTATCATGACCCATTTATCCATCATTCCTATGAGCATTTCCTTTGACAGTAAGTACTTGAGGGGGTCAATTTTGGTGATGAGTTTGATTTTGTATGGGCCAACAAGTAATGTTTGAATTTTTGTGAAGCAAACACTACTGCTAGACATGATTTTTTGATGAATGAGCAATTTAACTCATGACCAACCATTGTTGTGCTAATATAGTAGATGGCCCTTTTTGTCCCATTTTCATCATGTTGAGATACAAGAGCAGCGAGGGATGTTGTTGTTGCTGACACAGAGAATTGACGGCTTTCTTGGGATTGGTGGCATGAGGACCAGTGGTGTAAGCAGATATTATTTGATCTTATTCAAGGCTTCTTCACACTTTTTATCCCACTTGTACGCTACTCCCTTGTGAAGTAGGTGAGAGTATGTATTTTTTTATCTGTTAGGTGTGTTATGAATCTTCAAATGGGCTGAAGCCTACCTTGGAGACCTCTCAAATTTTTTAATGTTTTGGGTGCCTCCATCTCAAGGATTGTTTTTACCTTGGCAAGGTCTACCTCAATACCTCTCATTGACACTATGTATCCTAGCAACTTTCCTAATTGTATGTCAAAGACTCACTTCTTTGGATTTAATCAAACTTTGTACTCCTCGAGCCTGTTGAAAATAGTAATCAAGTTTGCTATGTGATCCTTCCTCTTTCTAGATTTGGCTAGTATATCATCGACATAATCTTTGAAATTTTTATGGATCATGTCATGGAAGATTAACATCATGGCTCTTTGGTATTTTGTTCCTACATTCTTCAAGCTGAATGGAATCATATTCCAGCAGTAAGTCCCCAATGGACAAGTGAAGGCCATTTTGTTTTGGTCTTCTTTAGCAATCATTATCTAGTTGTATCCTAAGAAACCATTCATCAGGGAGAGAATTTTGTGTCGTGTTGTCATGTCCACAATCATGTCAATGTTGGGTAATGGGAAATCATCTTTTGGACATGCTTTGTTTAAGTCCCTAAAATCTATGCAAATTTTTGATGCCCCCATCAGGTTTTAAGACAGGTACCAGGTTTGACACCCATTTTGGATAGTCTATTGCTTGAATGATTCTTGTGTCCAATAGCTCTTTTAGTTCCATTTTGACTAGCAGGGTGATCTAAGGGTTCATTTTCCTGAGCTTTTTTCTAATGGGCTTCGCTTCAAAGTATGCTGCTAGGTGGTGAACTACAATTCCTAGATCAAGCCTTGGCATGTCTGCATAGCTCCATGCAAAATTATCTTTTCTTTATCTTAAGAAGGCTACTAGGAGCTCTTGTTCCTCTGATAGTAATGAATTTGCATAGAATGTGATGTGCAGGATCTCCTCTATTCCTAGATTAACTGGATTGCATTTTTCTACTAGGACCGTTGATTTTTCCTGATGAAGAGCTCTGAAAAGAAGACTGAATCCCCCATCCTTAGGCACCTCAAAGAGGATTTCACTATTGGATGCATCCTTTCTTTTTACCTTTTTTGGGTTGGAGAGTGCCACAGTGTGGTTTTCACTCAAGGACCTAGAGATTATTCTCATTTTTTCACTTTTACGACTTAGGGATTCAATCGTTTCCCCATAGTATGAATGTGTATCTAGCTCAATGATGAACCCTGCTTTGTGATACCCACATGGAATATTATCCCATAGTCCTATGAATTCTGAGAGTGCCTCATCATTTTCGAATGTGTCAAGAAGTGGTGGTCCTCATTGGTCATAATCTATGAGTTGGGGGTAAACTAGGCGGATTTCATGGTTTTGGTTTTTAGACTCATAAGATAGGGTGCTAATCATGAGAAGGGTGGTATCCTCAAAGCTACTAGGTAGGTTGGTTATGGGATCCTTGTCATCACTACTACTACAAACATCAGTTATGTCAAATGTGAAGTTGTCTAAGACTCGACCTATAGATACGGGTAAGTGAAGTTTGACTGTGGATTGCTAAGGAGGATTATTAACCTTTCTAACTTGAGGACTTCGGCCATGTATTGTTATACTCAGAGGGGTACATCCAAGGCCAATATTTCTCAGTCGCATCTCCAGAATGATGGGTATTAGAAGCCCGTTGTCATTTTTCCCAAGTCTCTAGTTTCTATCATAGCCCATTGTAAGCATCATTTGCAAACCTTTGCTTTTGTCATCCATTGGTAGATTGGTTGCTGGTCTATTATCTTGGTATAGGAGATGAGATGGGTCCTCCTCTATGACTTCTCAGTAAAGATCGCCCTGACTTCTAAAGCTGGTATATTCTTCAGGGGATGTTTGATATATGGAGGCTTCATTTGATTGCAGACATCCTCGTGATCTAGGAGATTATGGTAACTCTCATACCACAAAATTATTTTTGGAAATCATATATTTTCCACAACCATTGTCCTAGATGATGACCTTGATATCAGAGATGGTTGGGATGGTGGGAGTGGCAGGTGTCTCTATTGCAGAAGTGGAAGTGAGAGTGGTTGAATCAATGTACGGTGTTGATGGGCCTTCATCATTTTTAAATACTTGAGGGATTTTGTAGTATTTTTTCCTATAGGTTCTTGTAGTACGAGAATGGTTCAACATCTTCGTGGATGGTGACCTCTTGTCCGTCATATGTGAATTTGACACATTGATGAAAAGTTGACTTGCATTGCATGGATCCATGGATGTTCTAGGAGAATGTTATAAGACAAGTAGTTTCCATGATAGTTGGCCCCACATGAATAGGGATTTGGATTGTGCCTTGGGACACTCTTTCTTGATCATCATATGCTCTAATTGTAATACCTTTTCCTTTTTTGATGGAATCATTTAATATTTTTAGGTTCTTAATGAGCTTGAGGGAACAAATGTTCAAACCTGCACCTCCATCCACCAAGACTTGCTTGACTTTATCTTTATACACCAAGACCTCTAAATGGAGTGCATGGTTGTGAGATGGCTGAGTGGGAAAGTCCTGATCAGAGAATGTGAGGAGGTTTGGAGTGATGATGTTTCTAACCATAGCTTGGAATTATTCTGCATCAAGATCTATGGGGATAATGGATGAAGCCAATGCTTCCTCAAGGATTTTCTTGTGGGAAGATGATATTTTTAATAACTCCATGATGGATATTTGTGGTGGGGTTCTTTTAGTTGATAAAGGACATTGTAACCATTGGGAACAAATCTGGAGTTGGGTGCAGGTGCTCTGTTTGGCTGAGATGACCCTATGATGGTAACTTTGTCACCTCTTGTGGTGACTCCATAATTAGCATGGGCTCCTTTGATGGTGATGGTAGTGCAGTACTCATCCAGGGATGCGATAATATGGTCATACACATGATTCATGTTCTTGAAGGTACCTTTCCCCTTATCAGTGTTATTTTTCCCTTTATTGTTATGGTTAGGCATTGGATTCTCGTATATTTTAATATTCTTATTTCCTGTTGGTTGTTCCACATTTATGATTCTTTGATTAATGAGGTCTTGGACTATGTTCTTTAACCTCATGCTATTGTTAGTGGTGTGCGCTTTGATTTTGTGGAAATCACAGAGCTGATTTTCATTGTACCAAGGAGGTTTCACATTTGTTTCCTGGTAATTCTCATAGGTGGGAGCCTTGATGAGGTTTTCATTTATTAGTTTCTTCATGATGACTTCGAGTGGTTACCCAATGGCAG
The DNA here is from genome assembly GCA_007258455.2 of Sequoia sempervirens. NCBI lineage: Eukaryota > Viridiplantae > Streptophyta > Pinopsida > Cupressales > Cupressaceae > Sequoia > Sequoia sempervirens. Next base: position 445,104,139 of record VDFB02193867.1, read on the forward strand.
TGTACTTTTTCTTGGTGGAATTCTAGTTTCGTTGGGGTAGTCCCCTTTGATCGTTGATGTTATTGACCACTTGATTGTTTGGTTGTTGTGTTGTTGTGTTCACTTGATGGTTGTTTTGATGATGGTTTTGGATTTTTTGTTGTGGTGTAGGTGTGTTTCTCTGAGGGGAATTGATGACACCATCGTTGGTAACATTTTTTTTCTTTCCCATGTGTGAGGTTTTTCATTGTAACTAGTGGATGGGTGATTGCTCTATTGTTTAGGATATGCAGTTGATCCTCTAGGTTGTGTCATAAGGGCTCGTTCAATGTTGAGCGTTGTAGAAATCAACTAGTCGTATGTGGTGATCCCTTGGACTTTGAGATGGAATTCCAAGAGGTCATCAAGTTTGGATATTATAGTGCACACTTTTTGTTCCTCGGGCATGACCCATTTCCTCCGATTGGCCTTGGATCACCATCATTGTAGAAATGAAGAAAATGATTCATTATTACCTTGTTTCAAAGCCGATAATTCCTGAAGACTGACATCCATGGCGATATTGCATGCATATTTTTTGATGAATGTGTCCATGATTTCTTGGAATGTTTTGATGCCTATAGGTAGGCGAGAGAACCATTCTATGGCATGGCCATCCAAACTCCTAGGAAATAGTTGCATCAAATAGGTATCGTCATATGTGACTTACATGCAATGAACCTGGAATTCTCTTTTATGATCTTCAAGGTTTCTCGTCCCACAATATTTGTCAAATTTGGGAATCTCAAATCCCTTTGGGAATGGTTTCATCACAGTTCTCTTGTCGAACAGATAAGGACACAAGTTGTTGGGTTTTTTCGTGGTTCACCCTGATTGGAGGTAGAGCACTTGTTGAGAGAGAAACCTGATTTGTGTTGTCACATCATTTTACGGATCACTGGGTGGGATGAAAGTGTTCTAAGGTTGTTCAACTATGGGTGGGATGGGTGGATTGGTTGGTATGTTGATAGATGATGTTTGCATGTGTTTTTGAGCCATGTGTGATTGCAATTGTTGTTGTACCTACAACGCTTGTTGTTGTTCCTTTTGTTGAGCTTGCTATTGTGCTTGTTGTTGAGCTGCTAATTGGATTACTTCATCCTATTCTTGATACTACTTTAGCACTTTTTGATATGCTTTTTGTTGTGTTGCATGTTGTTGTGCAAGATATTGTGCTTGTCCTTGTTTTGTTTGATATAAGGCTTTGGTTTGAGCATGCGCTTGAGAATGGTCCTGAGCTTGATCTTGAGCTTGTGATTGAGCTTTTATAGCTTGAGCTTGTTCTTGTTCTTGTGCAACTTTATGTTGTTGTTGTTGTTGTAATAAGATTTGGGCTTGAGCACCTTGTTGTGCTTGTTGCACTTGTTTTCCTTGTAATGTAGCTTGGGAAGCTTGAGTAGCTTGTGCGGCTTGTGGTTTTTGTACTTGCAAGAGTGCCTTTTGATAGGCAACTTGTCGAGCTACTTGCAACGTAATACTATATTGGCTTGATGTATTGGAGCTTGGTGGTGGTGGATTTGGAATGATGCTTGTTCTGGTGATGAGAGGCATTGTCATGTTGATGATTTGAGTTTGAGTGGTAGAAGGTGTAATGGATATTCTTGGTCCTTGTGAGACCATTTTTTGAGGGATGGTTGATGATGTGGTGATTTCTTGTGTAGTTTCCATATGTTTTTGTGATTTTGATGACAAGTTTTGAGAGTTTGGTGTGATGATTTGATTGATTTTTGGGATGTTGGTTTGATTTTGATTGATACTTGGTAAAGGGGGAATCCCTAAGCCAATAAGTGGTGTGGATGATAATGGAAATGGTGGAAGTGGTGAAAATGTTAGGGGTGCAATCTCTTGAGGAAATGGTGTAGTGTCTAAACATGTCACCCTCTCCTTGTGAGGTTATGGGGTGAGAGGTTTGGGGTGTTACACAGAATGATGATGATGATGGGTCATTTGGATCATGAAAGGTGAGAGGGACATATATATGTAATGGATTTTGGGGTACAGTTTGTCCCAAGATGGTGTTTGCATCCAAATCTTGATTGTTTATGAGAGGATGTGTTTGCAATGCATTGAGAAATGCAATTCCTTTGTTAACAATGGGTTGTGTTGGAGAAATGGATGATGTGATTTGCGGGATATTTTGAGTAATGCTTTGAAATGAGAGGGTAGATGAAATGGTGATGGTAGATGATATTGGAGGAATGAATCCAAAATATGGTTCCACAATAGTGCTCACATCAAAATCAGAGGGGAGTTTAGCCCCTTTCTTTGCTAATTTGAGAATGTATAGTGAGGGATTGATTCTCATCATGATGTTGATAATCTTATGATTCTCCATATTTTGAATTATTTTAATGATTTCCTCATGTGACATTCCAAAGGGATTATTGGTAAGATCCTCCACTTGGATGCCTTCCTCATGATGGTTTTGTGAAAATAGGGGAAGGTTAATCATGAGACTACCAAACCCAATGGGATTCATGCCGAGAGTGGTTTGACTTAAGTCACTCAAAGTAGATTTTTCTTTGTTGGATTCCATGTTTCTCTTATGTTGAGATCTAGTTTACACCATAAAATAGGGATCAATTTTTCAAGAATATGGGAGATGAATCTCTAATTCTTTGGATTGATATATCTTTAGGTACAAAAGGAGAAATTTTTAGGATGTTTCAAGGATCAAAGGGTGATAATGATATGGATGTAAGATGGATGTTTGATGGATGATTGGAACTCTTGAGAAAATATTGAAGGGTATGTTAAACTTCGGGACTTGATTTGGGATTGATTTTGTTTTGGATTTTGGTGGTGGACTCATAAACTCTAAGAAGTTGGATGTTGTCCTAGAGTTAAATCGTTCACAAGATGCTAATTTTTCTAGGTGTGAGGAGAAGGATTCATCTAAACACTCCTATCCAAACAAGATGATTTTGATTGGTTTGATAATGAACTCCTAAATCCCAAGATGTTGGAAGTTATTAAGGGATGAATTTGTTTACAAGGTTTGATAATTTGATCAAATATGTGGAGAAGGATGCATCTACACACATTCAATCAAAGAAGATGATTTTGGATTGGTTTCAAATGATTTTCCCAAAGTTTAACATGAAGGATTTTTCAAATATTTTAAAAGAGTTGATGATGAGATGATTTTGGTTTTGATGTTCAAAGATGGATGAAGATTTGATTTTCATCCTATGTTTACCTAAAAAAAAAACTTGCTTACTAGACCTTGGTTTTGATGAGCAAGCTTTTCTCTAAACAAAATTTTCAAACTCCCTAAAAATATTTGGGTTTTGACAATAATAGAATGAGTACAAACTAGAATTGTTTCTTGAAGCTTTTCTATAAAAGTTAAAAAGCAGTCTTCTTCTGAATTCATATAGCATTGAGAGACGCTTTTAGTGATCTTTCGAACTAATAGCTTTTACCTTTGGTTTCTTGATCTTGATCTTGTGTGAAATCATTGGAGACACATGTGTGGGGTCCAATTTTTTTTAGTCTTTTTTTAATGACTTTGTTTTACCACAAACATTTCTTGATTAGGTTTTCAAACTAGATTTCCATTGTCTCAACTTCTTCTCATTTCACAAGGTATATCATGTGAAACTTTGATGAAATTAAGGCAATGGTTACCTATTGTTAAATTTAGTGAGAAAATTGATATATAATCTAAGTGTTTCGAAACCTCTAAGGATAAAATCCCAAGGGCAAGAAATAACATATGAATTTGGTCAATTGAATTTACTTCCTAAAGGGTTGGAAGTTTTGATGACAATGTTAAATGTTTTCAAACAAGAAAAGTGTTTTGTAACCAAGAACAAGCATAATCCTATGGATATGAGAGGCTATATTTGTTGAGTCCCCACTTGGACAAGTCTAGCTACACTTATTTTTAGTGAATGGTTAGATGCTTGACCCCATTGGCTTCCCTCCATAGCACCCACTTCTTAGGGAAGTCAAGCATCAATACCCATGAAACTCCCATGGTATACTTTCCATTTCTACAAAAAATGTAAAAGTGTGGGGCGGCTTCAGAATAACCGTTCTTGCACCAACAAATAGATAGGGATTTTGGCCTTTCTACAACAAGGTTTTTAATTCGAACTTTCTATTCATAGGAGTTGACCCTACATGGTGAGAGACCATTGCTTCCCTTCTCGTCAGATCCAACCACATGATACTAGCCTTTTTTCTAGTACCCACTTTTATATCCCGACTCAAAATATTCTTGGCTTTAGAGTGTTACCGGTTGATTCATTCCCTTGGGTGAGTAGTTTTTTCCCAAGGCAGGCCCTCTAAGATAAAAAAAAAAGTGAGAAAACATATCCATAATTCAATTGATCTTTGTTGAGAAATAGAGAGAGAATACACATGATAGGTTTACTCACACTTGCAAAGTTTTTTGTTCAATTTTAACTCCCAAAATGAAGTGTGGAGGAAATTATTTTATCTCAACCGAAGACCACCAAAAATCCTTTTGATTCTCAAGATCATCTTGAGGCACGAGAGAAGCACATATGTCTTTTCAATGGTGTTACTTTGAGTAAGCAATTACAAAAACAAAGTAGCACATGTTCATTTTAAGTCCACAAAGCAATGATTTTGATTCATTTTAAAGCACCAAAATGAGATATGAAAGTTGTCTTGTTCAATTGTTAGCCTCAAACAAAATCTATTCAACTTTCCTAAAGTTCATTTTAACCCTTTGCAACAAATATTGAAAGCTTTTGTAATGTTTGTTTTAAAGCCCAAAAAACAAGTGAGATAGTCTAAAACAGAAAATTAAAGCATAGAATGGAATCTCTAAGCATTTAAAAACGCTTTATCAACTCCAAATTTAATCATCAATTTCTCCTTATCTCCAAGATTCTTCAATGATCACCTCTTGCAAGGTCCTTGTGCAAACGGAATCCCTCCTCCTATTCCATAGTGGATTGGTGTCACTTTTTTGTGAAAACTGACCCTTTCTCAACCTTTGACAAGCTAAATGATAAAATTCCTTGAAGATGAAGTGGAAAAAATTAGCTCTCAATGTGAAGAGAGTAACTTTGCATGAATTGTGGATCTATGGATAATAAGCTTGCTCAATTTGTGGATGATCAAATGCAAAGGATGAGCTCTCTATTTATAAGAGAGGATGATGGAGAGATATGCAAAATGGGTGAATGTGGGATAAAGATTCAACCAATAGGAAGTAACCGCTTGTCCAAATGTGAGTGGATGGAGGATGTGCAAGTTTTGGTCAATGTGCCAATAAATGACATTAGGTGGCCTTTTCAAATTTCAAATTTGGCTTGTTGGAGGGAGAAAAAGGGGCTTAAATGCCAAGTGGGGGACATGTAAGAGGAGAATTAATGCTATGTTGGAAGGGACAAGTCAACTTAGATTTTAATTAAAACTTGAGGGAATATTCTTTTTTTATGCCATGTTGATGGAAAATGGAGATTTAATAAATTAATTAAAATCATTTATTTGTGCAAGTGGGAAAAGCTAGAGGATGGGACTTGCATTAAGATTAGATTTAATGTTGATTTAGTTAATTTAAGATAGGATTAGCTGATTTGACCTTTTTCTATAGATTTATGGATTAAACTAAATAAAAAAGGAGATGGAAAATGATAAAGATTTAGTTAAATAAATATGTTTATTTATTTAGCTAAGGAGGATAATGATAGTGTTTATTTATTTTAAATGGAGGACTTTAGAGATAAATCAAATAAGCTTGATTTATTTAATGAATGGACTTGATTAAATGCAATATGCTAATTTTGCATGACTACACTTATAACCAAACCACATCTCAAAAGGAGTTTTACCAGAAATACCATTGAAATTTACCCGGTTAAGAGTGTACATAGTAGTGCTTATAGCTTCTCTCCAATAGATGTGAGGAAAATTTCTTTCCAATATTATTGTTCTAGCAGCATCCAAAATTGTTATGTTCTTTCTCTCTACAACTCCATTTTGTTGAGGAGTCTGGAGAGCAAATAACTATCTCTTGATTCCATGATCTTCCTAGAAATAATTGAACTCCCAGGAGGTGAACTCACCACCTTTTTCTGATCTTAAGCATTTTATCTTCAAACCTATCTCATTCTCTGCCATAGCTTTAAAAATTTTGAACTTCTCTAATGCTTCACACTATTCTCTTACGAAAGAAACCCATATCATCCTAGAGTAATCATCAATAATCAATATAAAGTACCTTTCTCGCATATTTCTGACTCTGGAGGGACCACACAAATCAATATGTACCAGCTCCAGTACTCCATAGAATGATGTTGTTTGCTCCAAAAATAAAATCTAGTTTTCTTTCCCATCTAACATTCCTTGCATACAGTGTTAGTAGGCTTCACTAGCTTAGGTAGATCTCTTACTACTTGAGTGGAGCTTACCTTGATAATGTTATCAAAATTCAAATGACACAGCCTCCTATGACATAACCATCTTTTATCTACTTGAGTAATTAAACAACTTTCATTAGTAGTATTCTGGTGAAAAATATCACCTCTTGTCTTTGTACCTAAAGCAATTACATTTTTGGAAATTTCAAGTATCATACACTTTCCATCTTTGAAATAAAGATTATAACCCTTATCGACCATCTGTCCCACACTCAATAGGTTATGCTTCAATCCTTCAACATAAAGGACATCATCAATGTTATGTTTACCACCAAGACAAATAGATGCTCTGCCATGAATCACACCAACATTGTTATCTCTAAATATTACAACCCCATCGTCATATCTCTCTAGACTTACAAATTTTCTTTTGTCACCAGTCATATGATGTGAGCATCCGCTATCAATAACCCACTCATCCTTTTCTTTAGTTTGAGCTGCAAGATCTTTCTCAACTTTAGCAGATTCACTAGCCACTAGACCATTTTCCTTGATAGCAATGAAAAAAAATTCATCCTCATTTCCATTTTCTTTATTAGATTCTTCATCAGTCACACCTTCTTTAACATAATAACATTTCTTTTGAAATCTAGGTTTGTTAGGTTTGGACCTAGGAACTCTTTTAGGAAACCTTGAAGTAAAATGACCTATTTTACTACAAGAAAAAAATTTAATAGGAAACTTTCCTTTGTACTTACCTTGTCCTCTGGCTTCTCTTTTCACAACCAGTGCTTCCAGTTCTTCTACCTCTCTTTCTTCATCTTAATTTTTTTTCGTCTCTTCCTCATACTTGAATGTCTTTCTAGAACTCTCTCCCAAATCATATCTTTGCTTGTTTCTTTTGGATACAGAGGCCTTAAATGTAGATTTAGTCTTAGGGATAGAATCACCAAATTCACTCAACGTGAAGGCATCAAGTTTACCAATTAACATATCTCTTGTCACATTTGTTATTGTTTTGAGCTCTTCAATAGCATCATATTTTGATTTGTATGAAGCAAAAAATTATCTTAGCACTATAGCTACAATTTCTAGTTCATCCAAGGTACCACCGACACATCTAATACCCATCACAAGTTCATAAATACTCTTTGCATAAAAGAATAAATATTCTCTTCACCCATCTTCAAGATTTCATACTTTCCTTTCAAAATCTATAGCTTAGCAACCTTTACAAGTGCATCCCCTTCATACAAGTTCTCCAACTTCTACCAGAACTCATGAGTTGTCTTCAGATCCATCACATTTGTAATCTTTGAATTCGTTAGAGCACTCAACAAAGTTTCTATAGCCCTAATGTTATATTCATCTTCTTTGATCTCATTAGGAGTAGTAGAACCATTCTGAGGAATAACATATCTATTCTTTGCAATCTTCCAAAAAGTTTCACCAATACATCTCAAATGACATTCCATTCTAGCCTTCCATAGAGAGTATTTTGTTCCATCGAATCTAGGATTGTCCTTGTATGATGCCATCTCAGATCACCTCAAGTTATTAAATTTCTTCAAAGGAATCTATTCAAATACCAATTGTTGGAGAAAAAAGGATAGACAACTGGGAGGGGGGGTGAATCAGTTGTCATAGAATATTTAAACTTTTCAAACTTAACTTAATCTTAGATCTAATGAAAGAACAATAAACCATAAACAATCAGCACATCAGAAACAAAGAGAACACCAAGATTTTTTGTGGAAAACCTATTAGGGGAAAAACCATGTTAGATGTCATTCCACAATATTATACCATGTTAAAAGTATAATGAAGAATAATGGGAATGTACATGCATTCAGGCACACTACCTAAAGCTCGCTACTCAAATACAAGAGGGCTCACTACCCAATAAACACACAGTTTCTTACAAAGATTTGGTTTAGATCTGTAGGGTATGAACTGATAAATTAGCTTCTGCAAAATCCTAATGGGTATGTGTAGGACCACCATGGAAAAAATAGGCCCTTAAGTGGCAAAAAATTCAAAAAAATCAGTGTTAGGAAAATTGACATAAAAATTTGAATAAGTTATCTATATTACTTTGAAAAATATGTAAGAGTAGAATTTGTAGCAAATTGAATTTAGTTTCTAAACTACTAAGGTTATTTTTAAAAAAAAAATTCTATTTGGTGAAAATTTGAAAGTTCAATGCAGTAGTACTTAAATTTCAGGGAAAAATAAGAAGTAGGTGTCTGTCTGACCACCCTAACCATACTAAAATGATAATATTTTTTTATAAGATTTTATATATATGTAGAGGACTCATGTATAGATGTGATGCATATTGTAATTTTTTTCCAAGTAAATAATTAATTATGAATTTTTTATTACAACTTTTAAAAAATATAAAAACTCGTATGTCTGACCACCTTAACTTGGTCAAAACTTCATGAAATTTAATTTTTCTTTTTTTAATCCTATAGTATGTGAAGCATAGAATGTGACACATGTTTCATATTCAAAAAATGTGATGTCATTTGAAATCTATAGATGCTTTTCAATCAGCCTATCGATCGAGACATTAATCATAATTCTAATAGAAAATGAATAATAATTATTTATTAAATTCAAAGTAAAGCATAATTTATATTGGTGCAATGTTTAGAATCTCCTCTAAAAACCCTTTTCTTTTCATCAATTTTAGGTATTAAAAAGGTTGTCAGCCACATACCCTACAAATACCCTTAATATCACCACTTTTTGGTCCATCATGATCCTGCACATACCCTAATCACAATTTTGATTAATCACAAAAACACCTCTTCACACTTCTCTCAATCTTCTTCACACTTTGCTCTGTAATCGAATGATTAGAACACTATGCACACACTTGCACTTTCTTTGGCACACACTCGCTCTTATGCACACTTCACTTCACTCAAAAAATCACTCTTATATATCCACTTCATGGAATTACATCAACTACTTTGCCAGCCAAAATAAAATATGAAAATATAAAATATGTATACAATGTCAGCCCAAATTTACAAATAAATTTTCAATACGAATCACACATAATCGACCACAACATAATGAAGACCTAAATTAATATCCTCAATTGCTCCAAACATTCAAATTTTAATCTCCAAGGATCCACAACATGTTACAACCATCATGTCAGCCAAGAACATGAAAAACTGAACTTGCAAGGCAAAATTCACTAACCACGAGCACATCGATCAACGCAAACATGCAACAAGGATAGAGAACAATCTAGAAACATCCACGAGCATCACGAATCATCAAAGAAGCATCCATAGAAACTGAAATTACTAGAATCATACCAAATTCAATCAAGAACACTAACTGAAGCCACAGAAAAACTGTCAGAACACAACTATTCATAACATGATCAAATCTTCATGCGGATCTCTGAAACTTTTGGTGGATAAACTAGATGCACTCAAAAATAAACCCTTTAGTCCACAATGTTTGATCATCAATGTACTAAGCAAGACACCAATGTGAACTTCACTATACCTCTGTAACTTCTTGTTCAAACAATTTTCTCAATATCCTTGACTTATATAGCCTTCAATGCATCAATGCTAATTGTGTTAACATCAATGAAAACCACATACCAGTAGTATAACCACAACATCCAACACCCATTTCATTACATTCATTCATAGTCTACCTCCCAAAGATCATTTATGGATTCTTGCAATGACCTTACATTCATTCATCCCCAATCAAAGCCACTATTGGAGCTAAAATTTTCACCTTGGATTGCACATATCCTCTTTATTCCATCTCCATCACAAAACCCCTCACTCTTTATTTTTACTATATTTGAATACTAAACACAATATTCCCTCATATGCATAGTGTGTAAAGTAAAGAATTTCTCTAAAATAAATCCTTCCCTTATAGCACACTCTCGGTAGCATGAGGTATGTTGCCAAGATAGTATAATATTAAAGAGATCCATGCTAATGTCTCCCTAATAGAAGTTCGATGAAGATATTGATGAGACCCTCATATATCGAGGAGACATCCTCAATTATTTCCCTGATAGCCCAAGGAGCAATATGTCAAAGATACATGGGTGCATCGAAGAGAAAATATAACATGGCTCATTGACAAGATATAGTCACAGTGATATTCTATAAATATGGGATTATTGCTCATTCAGGAAACAAAAAAACATCTCTCGGACATTGAGAGATTATTATAAAAAAAATGATAAATTACTATCAAGAATAGGGCTGAGAAAATGGTAATATCGAAGTGACATCAATATGTTGATGAGAGAAATGAGAAATTCTCTTCGACATTTTAAGAACAAGTGATAAAAAATATTGGAGAGACATGAAGACATCGAATAGACATTGATAAAAGTCTCTTCGACATTCTAACAATAACACATTGAAGAGACAAGTGAACATCGAGCATACCTTTGTAAATGTCTCTTCAACATGACAACATAGCTATGAACGTACATTATTGATGATATTGGGAAACATCAAGGATAGATGATCCCAGATCACATCGACAATTTTTAGTCACATAAAGGTTGTTGAAAGGAATAATGTTGGAGGAAGGAATGTGGGTATGTCAAGGAGACATGAGCTTATCAAATAGAGATTCTTACCGGTCTCATCGACATTTATAGGTCAAAATTTCAAGAAGAAAATGGCATGCAACCATCGAAAAGAGAAACTCAAATGTCTCTTTGACATTTTAAAAAGATGATGAGGAAAATATTGAAGAGAGAAACAGGAATTCTTAAAAATATAGAGAGTCTCTTCGATAGTATGAAATAATGTTTCACTGAGTTGACATGACTGATTAGACTATTGAAGAGATAACTACCATTAATGTGCAAGTTTATTATAAAGGTGGTGCGAGTGCCATTTATGAACCAGAACTAGCTCAAGCATGCCAATTTTTGATAAGTCTAACTCCTAAAAAATTAGAATCACTATGAATTGTGGCTGGATATTGACGATATGGAGTTAGATGATGGAAAGTATCTTGAAGATTGCAGCATTTATTCAAGTTCTCTTGGCTCAACTAAAAATTTTTCTAGAAATTAGCTTGGAGCATAGTACAAGTACCCAAGTTTAAAATGGAAAAAATCCCTAAGAAAATAAAGGTGAAAAGACATAAAATGAAGGCTAGGCCATTAAATCGAGATTTGATAGATCAACATCCTAGGTCTTGGCTAAAATTGTGAAGAGTAGCTCAATTAGACCCATCATGTGAAACAATCAAGGATAAACATAAAATCCTAGGAGATGTGTGGAATCCACATAGGGGTTATGACTTGTTCATATCTCATTACAAAAAGGAATATAGCCATAGGCCAATCTTGAATCCATGGGACTTGAATTTACGAAATCTTGTGATGCCTAATGTCTTTATCAACATAGAATTGATTAAAGTACTAGCTAAAAAATACAATCCAAATACAAGGGAAATGCACTCTCACAATGGATCACAATTTATTATCATAACACAAGATTACATTTGTATGGTTTTTCAATTACACATCCCTAAAAACAAAATTACATATGAGAGATTTGCTAGAATAATAATAGAAAATGGATACTAGCTACAAGAGGTGGAAGTTACCTCTACACAGACCTAAAGGTCCAATAAATCAACCTAGAAGATTCCTTGGTGATGAAAAACATCGTTCCATGTGGATTCATTTGAGGAATATTACTAGTACACCTACTATTCAGCTAGCTAAGTACTAGGAATTGATGCCCCTTCTAATATGACTAGTTCCCATGGTTCTGGTTGTAGATATCCAAAGCCAAGATGCCAGGCCATATGATTACATAGAATATTTATGTAAGGCCATTAATACTTCTCTTACTACCATTAAGAACAATAGTAATGCTATACACTTCAAGCACTACTCACTTCTTATGCACATGATATTGTACGGAGGGAAAGTGATGGGAATATGGGGGGAAGAGTTAAGAATTAAAGATTTGGACAATGATGAGAACTATGGACTAGTACGAATGTGGATTTCCATATAGGATAATAGGTGTGGAAGGTCCCAATTTTTTTTATTTTGAAGAATATTTTGTCAAACCCTTGTATAAGTTGTTTGGCCACAAGTATGACTATAATTTATTCCCAAAAGTAAAAAAAATCCTTAGACAAAAAGAGATGGGTTCTAAAGGGAAAGTGAACCACAATTGGGGGGATTGGTATGCATTTGAGGATTGCACTATGATTAGAGTGTATGGATTTGAGGCAGCCCCATTCTTACTACCTAAAACTATACCAAACAAAGTTGCATACCTTGATTTTGTAAGGCAATTGGCTTATTTGACCTTCATGCACTTAAAGAGCTATGGAAGGAAAACCTTTATTCCTTCTACTCTATGCTTCGGTGACTTCACTATCATTACAGATGTAGGATATGAGTTGGTTGGAAGAAAGTTAGATTATTATGGATTTCTAGTGGGAAACAAAAGAGATAAATTTGATCTTGAACACTTTATTTACAATGCCAAAATCTCACAAAAACTGAAGGGGTATGAAAATTATTTCCATGTAGATGATGTCATTAGGAACTATGATGAGAATCAAGTAGTAATGAGGAAGAATACATACAATAGAATTGTCATGACTAAGACTTGGAGAAAAAAACAATAATCCTTTGTATTTGTAGGCTTTTTGTGAAATTGAGGATCATATGGGAAGGGTTGAACAAATCATTCTACATGAGGAAGAATTGACAAAAGATGTACCCATTGTAGCTTTCAAAAGGAGAAGAAATATTGGTTTTAGTAGAAAAGATGAGAATATAGCACCATTGAGTCATTTATTGAACCACATCCTATCTAGAAGTTAGCTACTCAGTTGACACTCCTATTATAATTGAAGATGACATTGACGAGGAACAAGAAGTCACCCAGATTTCCATTCCTACTATTCCCCAGTATCAAGAGCCACGAGAGAGAAATGTAATCATATTTTAAGCTTCTAATGAGTTATCTAATGATATGAAACATCATCCTAGCCAAGAAATCATTACAGATAACACATTTGTGCAAAATCCTAAGTTCAAGGCTTTCATCTATGAGTATAAAGGAAGAATGATAAGAGAAAAGGAAAAAAGATATTAACCCTAAGAAAGAGGCAGATTCCTTAAAGGAACTTTAGCATGAGGTAGATGAAGAAATGAACAATATGACCCCTAAAAGAGGAAGAGCACTATTACAAGAAGTTAGGGTCATGCTTCTACTAAGGTGGGATATTAGTTCAACCATTGTATTTGATAGCTTTTTGAAAAGAAAAGAAAAAAACCTTGCAATTAACTAATGAAGCCAATGACAAGGTATATACTAGATCACGGTATAACCCTGATAATGCTACTTTACAGATGTGGGAATTTTACCCACTAGGAAAAAGTCCTTCCCTTATTAGTAATCATGATCAAGTTTTTGGACACCTTCTGGTATAAAGAGTTGGGGATACAGACCCTATAGAGATTGTTGATCTAAATGTGAATGTGGACAAGTTTACCAAAACTCAAATTCAAAAATTGATAGATATAATAAGGGTCTAATGGAGGAGAATGAGAGATTAAAATAGTAAGTAACCACTTGCAAAGAAAGATTGATTTCCTCCTCAAGGATTTACTCACCTTTTATTGAACATGAAAGAAAGGTGCTTAATACGATGTCTGAGACCACCTACTAGAAGCATAAATATGAAAAGGTTTAGAAAGAACAAGAAGAATTAAAGAAAAAACTGAAATTCACTACCTTTAAAATGGCATCAAAATTGGTTAGTAAGAGATTTGATGATGTGTTAAGGCATGTTGATAAGGTTTGGATCATCTATGACAAAACATACACAAAATTGTTAGAACATAATATATTGCATGACATAATGAATGAAGTGGAACCCCACATAAAAGCAAAAGGTGAAGCCACAATAGTGGTTTACAATTGAAGTGAGGAAGGAAAACTCACAGGAAATGAATGCATGGCAAAAAACTTGATTTTAGGGGCTTGTACGAACCTATTTGTTCAACCAAACCCATTAGGGGTTTGTACGAACCTATTTGTTCGACCGAACCCATTAGTGGTTTGTACGAACCTATTTGTTCAACCAAACCCATTAGGGGTTTGTACGAACCTATTTTTTCGACCGAACCCATTAGGGGTTTGTATGAACCTATTTGTTTGACTGAACCCATTAGGGGTTTGTACGAACCTATTGTTTCGACCGAGCCCATTCAGGGTTTGTACGAACCTATTGGTTCGACCGAACCCATTAGGGGATCGCTAGAACCTGGGTTCAGGAAAACCCTTTTAATTCTTTCTGGCCAAAAAAGCCAACAAAACCCCTTATAGAAGGGGGGTTCGAATCAACCCTAGTTCGAGCAAAACCCCCTTATTCCTCATCCCCCCCTGAGACACAAAAAAACCTATATTTTGGCACTTCAGAGCTCGGGTTGAGGATGAAAATGGAGGAATCTTCACAAACCCAACTAGAATCAGGTAGTCCTCAGAATGAGCTATCCAATGAATATAATTTTAATATGTTTTGGTTTTATTATGTATTTTTTGTTTTAGTTTTATTAAACATAGGTTTTTCATTGAAAATGAAGGTCTTTGTTCTGCACATGTGGAAAAATAGAAGATTATAAATAAAAAATTGAAAAATATGAGTGCACCAGATATTGAAGTCCTTGATCCAACAAAAAAATAAAATTGAATTTCAATATATACAATAAAATTTATGCATTATATGGTCACGCTATGTTTGAATTGTAATTGGTTTGAATTTGAAACTTGATTAAAGAAAAAATATTCAATAAAAAATTGTCAAACCAAGTGGAAGCACTATATATTAGAGACTTTACAAATCTAAATTTGTAATAATTAGAATTTTATCCTTCATGGAAAAATAGTTATGCATTATACGGTGTGCGTCACTTTTTAAAAATGTTGTTTTTTGAAAAAAAACCAGTTTTCATAGGAGATGGAAAAAGAAGTGCAATCTGATTCCAAAAATTTTGAAAAAAAATATTTTTAAAATCTATAGACAAAATGTGACGAGACTCTAGTTTGCATTATCTTCAAATTCTTCATGGTTTAGCTGCTATAGGTGCCCGAATGTGAATATTTAGTTAAAAATAATAATTTTAGTGTCTAGTTTGGCAAAAAATTGTAAACCACTATTGTGGGATCACCCCAAAGAAAGGTAATAAAAAAGGTGTACTTCAAGAGTTTCAATAATTGATGAATACACATGCTAGCTTTTATAACATCCTAACACAAGAATTGAGTGATTTCAGTCAACCACTAAGCATGGCTTTACCAAATTTCTTTGAGGAAGCAGATTTAAAAAGACAGGATGCATGGAAGGATGAGATTGCTTAGTATCTCCCTATTACTCTCAAATGACATTAGTGATGAAGATAGGGTACTCGAGAAGACACATGTGTAGCTTGGAAGAATCTTCAAACTTGAATATGCAATGAAGAATATTATACATAATGTAGACATTCGTGCTAAGAATGGATACATCAAACATCTATCAAAGATCAGTTTATTCATTGCACAGGCTAAATAGAGAGGGGTAATAGGCTGTCAAATTTTGATGGTTGCATGGTTGCACATGAATTATCATGATGCATGAGCCTTGAATAGTTATTTGGTGATCATAGGCTCTTGTTGTAGATTAATGAATTGTGGTGCATCCACCATCAAACTTTGAAGTTTTATGTTTATGTTAATTAGGTTTTAGCTATGAAACATTGTAACCTTTTATGAATGGGCATGTGGCTTGTTGCTTCTCGTATAAATAGGGAAATAAAGGCTTGGATTGGATCATCATCACATTATCATTTTCACTAGTAGTGGTAGGTTACATTCATATAGCATATTCCATTCATCCATCTCATATTAAAAAAATTCTTCTATAAATGTAACATCATTTTGAATATAATGGAGAAGATTTTTCTTAATTGGTGACTTATATTCAATTTTCAATTGTTTTGTCGATTTTCATGCTTATATGTTGTTGTACAGTCTCCAAAGTGGTTTCTTCAAGTTATTTAAATTTACAAAATTTATTAGGACACATTTGTTGTTGTTGTGTGGTTGTTATGATTGGGTTTTGGTGAGGGAGAATTAAAATCCTTTCAATTAATTTATTTTAATTGGTTCCCTCAGGGATTAAAAATCCTTTTAAATTAATTAATCTAATTGGTTTCCCTTAAGATAAGAATTAAAAATCCTTTCATAGCATCATAGTAATTTGAGGGAATAACTCTAGGATATATAAAGAAGAGTATTGTGGCTGACCAACCTACACATTTGCAGAAGGTGCAAAAATTTAAAAGTGCCCAATAGTTATAATTAAGTTGAATAATAGGTTTACCTATCATACAAATTTGTCTCCATAATCACCATCCATCCATTCACTCCATTCACCCAATAGATTACGCACTAGTAAGTCTTAGAACATTTTATATAAATTCAATTCACACTCTTGATTATTTAAACATTCTTAGTAGGAATTATTCATCAAATCTTGAATCTACTTCACCCCCCATGTGCCATTGTGAGTATATTGCCTAAGTTAGAGATTATTCTCAAGCCTTCAAAATTTTCCTTATCGCTCAGGTACACCTACCTAGGTAGGAAGTGAATAATCATATTTTCCTCATTCATTGGCCAAAAACATATTAAGAGATTGGCACCCTCTTATGGTCTAAAAACATGTGTTTTTGAGACCTAACAAGCCCTACTTCCTATACAACAAACTTAAAATTATGTAGCTTGTCTTGATCCTTTCTTAATTAATTCTAATTTTTTGAAGCACTATTACTATTAAATTCCTTACACTTTCCTTTTTTTAATGAATAATTCCTCATTAACTTTTCAGGTATTTTCATAGAATTGGGGGACCAAAAAGGGGTCAAAACTAGTCACTTTTTTAATGAATCAATGAACCTTGATTTTGGATGAGATATTAAAGATAGCTATGCTCAAAAATTAAATATGTGACAATAACATGATTCATAATGCTTAGAGTCTAATTTCTAAAACACTAATTTGTTAAAAAAAAATTGGAAATAATAGGTTCAAATAGGACCACATAACATTCTATTTTTTCTCAAGAACAATATAAAACCAACATGTATTCCAAAAAAAATGACTATTTTAAAAATATTTTATAAATCACTTTGGTATAGAAATAGAACATCATGCAATTTATGCCTAGATCTTTTGCAAGTTTTTTAATGATTATATGATTTTAAATACTATTTTTTAAAGAAGTAAAATCCTTAAAAATAAATGTTTGGGTGTGTTGCCCCTAATTTTTTTTAAAATAATTTGAGTTTTTAAAAAATACATATAGAATAGAGTGTAGAATATAAAAATATAATATATTTCAAATTTGGATAAATAAATATAAAATGACACCAAAAATAATATATATAGTTTTTCTTTAAAAAAAAGATACTAGTAAAAGAAATTGAAGATGAAAACCATAATATATTCAAAAAGTGTAAAATATTACACGGATAGAAAGGTGAGAGAAAGCTTGATATTATTATAATATATTTTCAAATCAACATAAAAAGTATGTAATCATGATGAAAATAACACTGAATATTTATTTTATTTTGTGTCTTTTGTAATCATCTTTAGTCATTGACACAAATTTCCAACCCTTTAGGTTGGATACCCAAATAAAATATAACCTTAAGCATTAGTAGTTTCCAAAGAAAATTATACTAGCACTTGCACCCCAATGAGGTGCAATACTTATGCTGATAGGCTCATACATTTTGGTATTATATTATGAACATGTAGAAATGTATGTTTTTTTTTGCGACGAGCTTTTGCGATCTATGCGATCTATGTATGGAATTCCTATATTCATTATTTGAAATAAAAATAGTAATCAAAATCTCAACTAATAATAAAAAATGTTGTTTAAAATTACATACAAATGAAATTAAAATAAAATCAAGTATATATAAATATATGAAAATATAAACATAAAAAAGTAAAGTACAAGTCAAACACAAATTGACATGCTATAATGTTTAACCATTAGAAGAATAAAAAACTCTTACATTTTCAAAATGACTAATTTATCTACGTTGATCCTAGTATCTAGGCATTTTCTCAAAATGTAAAATCATAAAAAATATTGGAAAATTTAAGATCAAGTATACACTTTAGAACATAAATATAAAAGAAGTATACATTATTTCACTTTAAAATTCAATTTCTTCAAATAATATTAAAGCTTCTCTTTATTGGACCACACAAAGAATATAGAAAATGTGAAAAATATTAAGGGAGAGGAGAAAATACATAATGTAAGACTGCTATGTTAATTGGATAAAAATATATTGAAATTTTATTATATCAATATGATAAATTACTAGTTTGATAAGTATTATAATTATTAATAATATAATTTTCTATATTATAAAAATCTAATAGACAATAACATTAATAACCATAATTGTAATAGCTATATGAACAATAATAGCATCAATAATTATAAAAACTATCAATGGCACAGTAGTATAATCTTTGAAATATTGGTTTTTATCTAAACCATAATATTATAAGAAGTTAGTTAATAAAATATAATCGTATGCAATGCTAAAGTCAAATAAATTCCTTAACAAGTTAGTAGTTAGTTAAGAATAAATCATGTTAAATAACTGTCTATACAATGAAATATTATCAAGTGTGTAATTATCTTGCAGAAGAAAGGAAAAAGTGTTTGAACTATTCCTTAATCAGGAGAAAAAATATTCACCTAAGCACAACAAGAAAAAATCTTTGAATATATTAAATACCAGCTAATAATAGTTTTCAACCATGTGAAATGGCCTATAAAAGGAAAAAAATATATGTGGAGTTTTTCTGGTCATATCCACTATCAACCAAATATCTACAACCAAATATTTAGTACAAGCAAATATCTACCACAATAAATTCGTAAGTGCTAGAATAAATTGGTAAGTGCATCATTGTGTTGGATGTCATAAAATAAGATTTATGTTTAACTACAGCCAAATATCTAGTACAAGCAAATATCTACCACAATAAATTTGTAAGTGCAAGAATAAATTGGTAAGTGCACACCTATCATAGTGCTTTCAAATCATATATGCTGTAAAAGTTTACAAATTACACACTTGTATGTTGCATGTTGAAAGCATTTCCAAATTATTGTCATGTCAATATGACTTACATAATTAATAGAGTTTAATTCATTGAAACAAATTAATATGGGATGTTGGGAAAAAAACATCTATCCTCCCTAGCAACCATACGTGGCACCACCCAAAACTTGCACTCTTCAATCGCACCCAAATGGAATCCTAAATCTACCCAAAGCTCAAAAGAACCTATGCCCAGGTGCCATTCAAGTTCTTCAAACATGGGTTCTAAAGGAAGCTACGGATGGAAGGTGCACTACATAGGATGATAGAGGAAACTCTTGAATTTTTTTTGTTACATTCCCTAATTCCTAGCAGTGATGGCCTATGTACAAGTTTTTGTATGTGCAAGTTCATGTATGTGCTAGAGGAGGACCCTATTCAGCAGGGTGAGGCCATGATTCCATCATTCTCATGACTTTCCTTTCTTATTTTTGCAATGATTTCCAATATTCATCGAAACATTTTAGGTAGTCTTTCTACAGCTCCAAGACTCTTGTCAATGTGTCCCATTCAGTATAGGAAAATAGTAGTTGATTTTTCCATCATTCTAGGGTTTGCATCTGTATAATGGGGTTCGACCCTAAACAGAATACCTAAAATGAACCACTCACCTGGATGCCAAAATGTTAGGAAAAAGGAAGATTATATTGGTAAAGCTCAAAACAATTTGTGAATAGTCAGATTTAACATGTATTTTATAGAAATTGGCAAGTTTTCTTTAAGCACTATTTATAGAAATTGGCAAGTTTTCTTTAAGCACTAACCTTTCTATTTGCCCCTTTATACAAGCTAATAGTGGGGCTCGACCCTAGGGCCACTAAGGTTGTAGAAATGTATGTAGCACACCAAAACAATGTGCCTTACAATCATTACCTTGACCAACTTAGAGGTCTCACAAATATTACCTACCTCTTCAGTGGAATTGAAATGCCACATATCTAATTTTAAGTTGGAGGACCTAAAGCTAGACTCTAAGAATATATTTAAAACCACCCCAACCATGATCTTGTGTCTTGAATTTTTTCCTTGCAGCAAAGAGGTTATAGTGGTAAATAGAGACAACGAAAGACATTTAAGCCTATGGGATGCTCATTGCAATGCAGAGGAAGGAGATTATAATGGGCTTCATATTTATCACCCTCACGCTTCTTAGATTATAGGCATTATAGTCCAACCCTTTTCAATTGCAAAGGTTCAAACTTGGACTATTTAACTTGTAAATTTAGGTCTATAATCTATATAAAAAGACTAAACTAAGGTATCTAGTGAAATACTTGTAGTGGAGTTCCATGCAAGAGGATAACACTTCTATTTTGAATGCACAGGTTAATAGTTGAGAATCTACTTTAAACAAAAAACATTGAGGGAGCTTGAAAGAATACCTGCCAAGCCACTCAGTTGGATGCTGAAATTTTGTACATGTTCCTTGCATCCACGTGAAGGCCATCTTAAGGTTGCTTCACATTTATTACCTCCAAGGAAGATTTGGTGATTTATTAAATTATAGTTTGCAAATGGACTCCCCAAGAATGGTGAAGAATGGCACAAGTGAGCTCCCAGCCATACCTACTAACTGATGCATGTACTATGAGGGATGGCTCCCATCACCTAAAACTCTCACAATAGGGATCAAGATGCATACATAGTACACGGGAATCCTCAAGAAAGTCAAGGGTCAAGTGAAAAACCATAGTACTCTTAGTCAATCTGTCAATCTGGCAGTCGTGAAGGGTTCTCGGTGGGGTCTCTGACATCAAACTGTTGGAGATCCCGGTGGGGGCCAAGGTTCAAGTGAACAACCATAGTACTCTCCATCAATCCATCAATCTAACAGCCATGAAGGGTTCCTGGTGGTGTCTCTGGCATCAGACTACTAGAGATTCTAGTGGGGTTCCCCCATGTATAATAGCCTATTAGCTAAAATATGAGCAAAGTATAATGCATCCATATTATAATACTGAGATGTGTCTTTATATATAGAAACTATTGTTGTATTTTACTATTATGGAAGCAATGTATGAGTGTAATAATATATTTGTATTATAGGATATGTGCAAGATCATCATGGAAAAAATAGGCACTTAAGTGGCAAAAAATTCAAAAAAATTAGAGTTAGGCAACTTGATGTAATAAATTTCAAATAAGTTATCTATATTATTTCAAAAATATTTTAAGAATAGAATATGTAGCAAATTGAATGTAGTTTCTAAACTACTAGGTTTATTTTTCTCTTTTAAAATCTATTTGGTGAAAATTTGAAATTTCAATATAGTAGGACTTAAATTTTAGGAAAATATAAGAAGTAGGTGTCTGTCTGACCACCCTAACCACAATAAAATGATAATATTTTTTTATAAGATTTTAGATATAAGTAGAGAACTCATGTATTGATGTGATGCATATATTTTTGTATTTTTTTTCCAAGTAAATAATTAATTATGACTTTTTTATTACAACTTTTAAAAAATATAAAAACTTGTATGTCTGACCACCTTAACTTGGTCAAAACTTCATGAAATTCATTTTTTTTTAAATCCTATAGTATGTGAAGCATAGAATGTGATACATGTTTCGGATTCAAAAAGTGTGATATTGTTTGAAAGATATAGATGATTTTCAATCACCCTATCAATCAAGAATTTAGTCGTAATTCAAATAGAAAATGAATAATAATTATTTATTAAATTCAAAGTAAAGCATAATTAATATTGGTGCAAAGTTGAGAATCTCCTTTAAAAACTCTTTTCATTTCATTAATTTTGGGTTAAAAAAATTCATCAACCACATACCCTACACATACCCATCATATCATCACTTTTTGGCCCATCATGATCCTGCACTTACCCTATACATAATATATACCAAAAGGTGGTTTTGGCCACTTTTTCGTCCCCATCTTTGTGCACATATTTTATTAAGATAAAAAGATAATATTATGATGTAAGAACATCGTGCTCCACCTCCTTTGGCCAACGC
Organism: Sequoia sempervirens; assembly: GCA_007258455.2. Lineage (NCBI taxonomy): Eukaryota > Viridiplantae > Streptophyta > Pinopsida > Cupressales > Cupressaceae > Sequoia > Sequoia sempervirens. The sequence continues at coordinate 445,126,711 of VDFB02193867.1, forward strand.
TTCTCCCTCATCAGAAAGACTTTGGTTTATCGGTAGGAGATTTATACCATCCTAGCGATAGAACAATGGTGTTGACATAATGGAGTTACATCAGCGAGAGTGTGCAGTATTAGTGGGACTCATCCTAGAGTCTCTCTAACAGCCTCACAGTTATGATGTTGGTGAGTCACAAGTTTTCATAACTCCACAACCTCTGACTAGAGGTTTGAAGGTTTTGATTTTTAGCGACAAGGTGATATCAGTGTGACTAGTGCATTTTAGGGTGACATTGGAGACAGTCTCTTCGACAGGCCAATAATCTTCTTATTGGAAATACATGGATGTGTTGGTAGGAGTCTAGGAGAACTCTCCTTGATGGGGCGATAAGAGTATTGAAGCATTTTCGATGAGAAAATAGAGTATTTTTGAGATAGTAAAGAATGTCTCTTTGACATGGCGATGAGAAGGTAGCATTCTGAGTGGTACCTAGTCATAATGATGTGGGTGATAGTGATGATGAGTAGATGCATGGCGTGATGGGATTGGGTAATATACATCCTTCTTGTGGATTATGATGTGTGACATGGTGACGAGGTGGACAAGTGAGACATGGTTCTATCGATAAGACATTTGTGAATGTGTCTTCAACATTCCAATGGTAGGCAAGACATGATGGAGATGTATCAATAATGCAAGGCTGTATCGATAGAACTTTGGAGAAATTCTCTCTAACAGAGGGATAAGAGCATTTCATGCTAGTTGTGGGTCGTAAAAGCATAAGAATGAAGAAGCATATGGAAGGCGAATGATAGAATGGCATGTGGTGAACATTTATGAACCTTGTTACAAAATCAACTCTCAGTCAGATGATTATTTGATGAAGGTGTAGATCAATGAGACAATGCGTAGTCAATGAGATATTGTGAAATATATGTTCAACATTTGATGAGGCAATGAACAAGGATGGTCAGTACGCTGGAGAATGACGAGTTGGATCATGACACTTGGCAACATGATATTAGGCATATTCCACATCATTGTTCTAGAATACATGTTCATTAGACAACTTGGTAGAGTTGTTGATTATGATGTAACCACTTGGAGATCTTGGATGTTGATTTGACGATTAGATGAAGCTCTTGATAGTGAGGTAACTATATGATGGAAACTATGACATGGAGAGAGAAATATAAAGGCCAACCTAAAGGATGAAAAAGAGTATAAAAAGGTGGCGAACGATAAGAGCGAGCAGCCAACAACAAGAAGAGGTAGTGGGGAAGAAGCCTGAATGAAGAAAGGTGTCGAGTAAGGAGCCAGAATAAGGGTACCAAAGTAGGGTGCCAGAACTATGTGCTAGAGTAAGTAGGCTAGAGAGTGTAGGCCAAAGCATGTGAGAAGAAGGATTATAGTTGAGGTTCTAATCTGCATATGAGCAGATGTTTTGTAATCAGCCATTGATGGCTTGTAATGATGTAATGTCTTCAAAATAATAAAGTGATGAGAGTCACAACTCGAGATTTAGAAAAAGCACACAATAGAGACAAAAAAAATATTATTATTATTTATGGGAAATATGTTCTCATTACAAAGAATTGCATTCTAGAGGATTAAATTCTCATAGGATGCAATACATGCAACTTTATTGTTACTACAAAGCAAATCCCCTTTTCCCCAATACCCTAGAATTTACCAAATGAGTCCTAAATATCCCTTTTTTTGGGCTTGGAGCCAAAAATGAAATTTTAATTTTGAATTTAGGTGATTGGGCACCGAAAATTAAAATTTGAAATTCGGAAATTGAGTCCCAATTAAAAAATTGGCAACTTTCCAAAAATTGACCAACTTCCGGAAGCCATAACTTTTGATCCGAGACTCCATTTTTTGAACTGTTTGAACTGTTGGAAAGGTCTCAAAGTTTAGAATGCAGTAAAAATTAGATCTATTGGTTTAAAAAAAAATTGGGCCCATATAGGACCATTTAGTGTCTCAAACAGGACTCAAAATATTTTTTAGGGCAATTTTGAGAAATTGAAACTTGAATAACTTTCAAATCGGGAATGATCTTGTCCTGATTCTTTCACCAAAATGCTTAAGCTTCCAATTTCTACCTCCTCATGTCTTCAAATTCATACTTTCTAAAATAGCAATTGACTAGAAAAAGCATAAAAGTAGTTCTGAAAGTTGGGAATTCTTATTCGACAAAAAGGGTATCTAGAAATGCAACAAACATCTACAAAAAGCTAAAAGAAATGAAAGATATTTTTGGGTGATATAGGATTTCCCTTACACCACTAGATGCTCCTACATCATAAAGAAAGCTTTATTGTACAGTTTTTGTGTGTAACTTATGTTGATCTTGCTATGTGTTGTGAATTGGCTATGAGATTATGACAGCCTAACAAGGCCATCAATCTCAACTACGTCGAGTGGTATCAAAAAAGGTTACTCTTGAGTGAGGAGAGTATTCAATAGGATTGTGGGTAAAGATTTTGTGTAGAATGAGGAATCCTTGAGAGGCTATTGGTTCCATGAGATTCATGTTGGTTGTCCTCCAATAGAGATGAAGCTGGGTAGAAGGTGTGCAAATCTCTTCCACTGAAAGGAAGTGGGTAGAAGAGATCAAGAGAGCACATCTCCCAGAATCCTATTGAGTAGATGATATGGAGAGATTTTTTTGTAGAAGTGAATTTTGTAACTACAGATGATGTGAGTTGTAGAAGAGTTTGTTGCAGGTCAGAGGAGACTTATAACTACAAAGGAATTGAACCCTAAAGATATTTTTTGTAGGAAGGACCTGTAATTGTAGAGGGTTGATGCCCTAAGAGAAATTATTTCAAGGAAGACTTGTAATTGCAAAGAAACTTGCAAGTTCTTGTAGATGTCTTTAGTTAAGAGGACAAGAAGGGTCATGAGGAGACTAGTGATAATACCATTATGGGAAGAGTATTGGGAGAAAGTGAGTGAAAAGAAGCTCATTGAAGAATTGGAAAAAATAGAAGCAAGACTAGATGCCCTTAAAGAGAGGTCTGAAAAGAAAGATGTGAAAGAAGTACAAGGAGCACTCGAAGAGTAAATGAGAAAGGAGGAGAAATTGTCTAGAGAAGAGATAGTTGATGAGACAACTTGGTCTCTTAGTTTATTTTCTAATGATATGAATACAGGTTTGCAGAACAAGGAGAAAAAGACCTTGAAGATGGCAAGGAAGATAAGCCAACAAAACAAAGGCAAGGTGAATACAACTTTTTATTTTTATTATGCAAGAAAAATAGGAATGTCAAGGATAAAATTAAATTAGTGGATCATGGTTATATAGTGCCATTTTGGAAAAGGAAATCGATTGCAGCATGGGTACATGAAAAGGTGCCTAAGTATGAGGATGATTGGAGGTAGAAAATAAAACCTAGAAAAAGAGCAACAAAGAGACAACTATCTATCAATGTGAGATAAAGTATGGATAGTGAAGCTTGTAGCAGTAAAAGATTGTGATGTTGCAGATGTGGTGATGGATCTGAAGAATACTAAATTTGATGAGAAGATTAGTGAAGACAAGTATTTCATCTTGTTGATGGAAGAAATGGAGAGAAACAATTAATTGTTGAGAACTAAGAATAAAAAGGTTTGCAACCCTCTAATGGAAAGGCAAGAAAATGTGGGGGTAGTCCACACAAATGGTCCCAAGTTTGATGATGGGATTGAGGAAGATAAATATGAAAGGATGTGGAAATAAGAGATGAGGATAATCCAAATTTATTTGGATATTGAACGTGAAAATTTGATGAAACAGAAGAAATTTTTTGTGCCAGGAGGAGACGTTGATGAAGAGTTTTTACAAGCTCATGATTTTTATAATCCTTTTTGTAGTGTTGTTTTTGTAGGGAACAAAGAGATTGTAGTAGGATGTCAAGTCTATGGCATTGAAGAAGAAATCCTCACACAAGAGGATAAGAAAGGAAAAGAAAGAGAGGATTTTGCAGTGGAGTTATGTATTTTTGAAGGCATAAATGAAAAGAGGTTACAAGTTGCAGCTAAGACATGTCTTGTTGAAGACATGAAAAGGGAGGATAGAAAAGAATTTGTAGCAATAGAGAGTCCTTTGGAGGACCTACTGATGAGTGGAGAGATGTTTAGGGTTGAGGTGCAGCCCAAGAACAGTCATCAGGTGGTATGGAAGGAAGAGAAGTGAGTATGTGCAGGATCATGATGGGTTAAAAAGAGGCAATATGATGGGTATGTGGCTGATGACTTTTTTTCATGCAAAATTGATGAAATGAAAAGGGTTTTTAAAGGATATTCTTAACTTTCCACCAATATAAATTATGTTTTACTTTGAATTTAATAAGTAATTATTAGTCATTTTCTATTCAAATTACAAATAAGGTACTAATTGATAGGCTGATTGAAAAACATCTATAGCTTTCAAATGGTATCGCATTTTTTGAATCCAAAACATGTGTCACATTCTATGCTTCACATACTATAGGATTAAAAAAGAAAAATTAAATTTCATGAATTTTTGACTAAGCTAAGGTGGTCAGACATACGAGTTTTTATATTTTTTAAAAAGTTGTAATAAAAAATTCATAATTAATTATTTATTGGCAAAAATATGCATCACAATGGAACGAGTCATCTACTTGGAGACAAAAATTCATAAAAAAAATAATTATCATTTTATTGTGGTTGTGGTATTTCCATTTACACCTACTTCTTATTTTTTCCTAAAATTTAGTACCACTACATTGAAATTTTCAAATTTTCACCAAATAGATTATTTTTGAACAAACCTAGTAGTTTAGAAACTACATTCAATTTTCTACAGATTCTATTATTACATATTTTTGAAATAATATAGATAACTTATTCAAATTTTTACTTCAAGTTGCCCAACTCTAATTTTTTTGAATTTGTTGCCACTTAAGGGCCTTTTTTCTCCATGATGATCCTGCACATATCCAACTTGTTGAAGAGGATAAAATGGATGCATGATTCCATTGTATAGATAGGGGATTTGGAGTTAATAAATATAATTGGAGGAGGAATTATGCATAGAAAGAGAGAAGCCAAAAATTGCAGATAGTGAAACTTCAAAGGTAACAATGCAAGTATGGCAATGCAAAATGAAGGAGGCTAAACAATTGGCAAGTGAGGAAAAAGAAATCAAAATTGGAGGACGATATTATGGATGCTATGTGCAGGAGCACATAAATTTAATCACCTGGGGAGTTTGATGCAGGAGCATTATGCTCCACCCGCTTTGGCCGACTTTGCTCCCTCATCGGCAAGACTTTGGTTTATCAATAGGAGGTTTCTACCATCCAAACGACAAAACGATGGTATTGGTAGAATAGTTACATTGGCAAGAGTGTGCAGTATTAACGAGACTCATCTAGGAGTCTCTCTGATAGCCTAAAAATTATGATGTCAGTGAGTCGTGAGTTTTCATAACTCCACAACCTCTGACTAGAGGTTCAAAGGTTCTATTTTTTAGTGATAGGGTGATATTGATGTGACTAGTATGTTTCGAGGTGACATTGGAGACTGTCTATTTGATGGGCCAATAATCTTCTTATCGAAAATACATGGATGTATCAAAGGGAGTCTAGGAGAACTCTCTTCAATGGGGCGATAAGAGTATGGAAGCATTATCAGTGAGACAATGGAGTATTTCCAAGATAGTAAAGAATATCTCTTTGACATGGTGATGAGAAGGTAGCATTCTTAGTGGGACCCAATCATAATGACATGGGTGATAGTGATGATGAGTAGACACATGGCATGATGGGATTGGGTAATTCACATCCTTGTTGTGGATTACGATTCATGGTGTGGCAATGAGGTGGACAAGGATCTTCATCAATGATACATGGGTCTATCAATAAGACATTCATGAATGTCTTTTCAACATTCCAATGGCGAGTAGGATGTGATGGAGATGTATCAGAAATACAAAGTTGTGTCGCTAGGACTTTGGAGAAAGTATCTCTGACGAAGCAACACAGTAGGTGATGTTGGTTGTGGGTCTCGACAAGGTAATAATTACGAAGCATATGGAAGGTGAATGCCAGAATGGAACATGGTGAACACTTATGAACCATGTTACAAAATCAACTCTCGGTCAGATGATTATCTGATGATGGTGTAGATCAATGAGACAATGTGTAGTCGATGAGAGATTGGGAAATGTTTGTTTGACATTTCGATGGGGCAATGAATGAGGATGGTCAACACAGTGTAGAATGACAAGTTAGATCATGACACTTTGAAACACAATATTAGGTGTATTCCACATTATTATTGTGGAATGCATGTTCATTGGACAAATCAGTAGAGCTATTGATTATGATGTAACCACTTGGAGATCTTGGATGCTAATTGGATGACTAGATGAAGCTCTTGATAGCGAGGTAACTGTATGATGGAAATTATGACATGGAGAGAAAAAGAGAAGGGTCAACCTAAAGGATGAACAAAAGTGTAAAGAGGTGGTGAATGATAAGAGCAAGCAAGCAAAAAGAAGGGATAGTGGTGGAGAAGTCTGAAGGAAGAAAGGTACCAAGTAGGGTGCCAGAATAAGGGTGCCAAAACTATGTGTCAGAGTAAGCAAGCCAGAGAGTATAGGCCAGAGCATGTGAGAAGAAGGATTGTATTTGAGGTTCTAAACTGCATGTTAGTAGGCATTTTGTAATCAGCCATTGATGGCTTATAATGATGCAATGTCTTCTCAATAATAAAGAACGCTTTATTGCATAGTTTTTGTGTGTAACTTGTGTTGATTTTATTGTGTGTTGTGAATTGGTTGTGAGATTGTGATAGCCTAACAAGGCCCTCCAATCTTTACTACATCATATTACATAATTTACAAAAACATATAAGTGGTGGAAAAATACACCCTCAAAGTCTAAGTGGGATAGAATCTAAAATAAAGATGAAAAATTAGGGGCCATGTCCAAACAACATTAATCTATTAAAATAAATCCTAGTAAGATGAAGGATATTTATCATCAAAATTTTCCTAGACATCTCCAAGGGTAGAATTATCTATAGGCTCCTAAATAGTGTGATCTCTCTCCACTTTAGAATTATTTTAAAGCTAATTGAGCATGGATTGGGAAGGTGGGTACATCTTTACATGAAATATTTCTAGAATTAGGCGGGTCTAGAATTATGAAACCTATAAGACGGAGTAGAGGGTAGTTGAGAAGACTAATACCATCCTCTATTGGTAGCATTATCTCTAGTAGTAAAGTCTAATTGAAAAATGGAATGAAGAGACTTTTACATGTCTAGAAGACTATTTAAAACCATTCCCATAGCCTTGAAGATAAGAAGCGATATGAAGATATCTTGAAATAGTGTATAGATTATTCGCTTAGTGGTCTAAAAGCTCCTAAATATAAGTAATTTCAAGTATAATTTTATGATATTATAATTCAATCTACATAGGAATATTAGGATAGATCATAATTTTAGTACATGCATAAAAAAATTCTTGTCTATAAAATAACTTGAATAAAGAGCTACATTTCTATCATTATAAATGTTGAAGAGAATTTTCGCTATGAAAGCATACCAAATTTGGGTATGATTGAAATGAAGAGATGGATAGCCTCCTAATAGAATCATATCCCAATAATATAGAATGAGTGTAAAAGGCCTAAACAACTATGGATCCAAATCCAAGCTTCTTGAGGTTTTAAATAAAATAAAAATAATACTTGAGATGCTCAATTTTCCCAAAAAATATACAATGATGATTGAGAAATCTAAAAGGAGCCAAATGAGCACCTTGATAAAGAATACACTAGACAAAGTATATCAACTTAGGTTTAAGAGTAGTCAACAAAAAACATTGGAAATGATATTTCCATGAACGAACAAAGAATGAAAGATTCTAATGATTTTTTATCATATCAACAATAGGAAAATAAGGTGAAAGCCACATATATAATTTAAAAGGCTTGTAGCTATGAAAGGGTGTATCTATATACCATTTATAATCCTTCCACGATTGATTAAAATATCTCAATCTAATTTTATGAATCATTTAGGGAGAGATTAAATCAATTATAATGTGAAAAGGCTCTATTTCTTGAGTAATAAGTTTAAATTTCATTTAGAACTACATATAAGGTAAGAAATTATTGCCAATATTGATGAATGAAGTCTGGTTACACTCAAATGCATCTTTTATAAAAAAAATGAAGGCATGAACCTTTTACACCTTATCCAAATGATGATATTGAGATGAAAATACTAGAGACCTCAAAAATAGATTGATAGTTAATAGAGATATTAGTGTGGAAGTCATTTCCTATGCATAAAATCAAATTATTAACAAGATCCTAGGATTTCGGCATTCATTTAATAATGAAATTTCCTTGAATTTTAATAATCTCTCATTGTGGGAAGAGTTCCAAACTCAAGCCCTATCTAAAATGGTTTATCAAAATAAAAATTAGATCTAATGTAATGCCTAATGAGGATTTTACATACATTATTTCATTTCTAACATTGTAGTTATTTACTTAGGAAACAAAGTGAATTCTTAAAAATGCAATGAAAGAAGGCATAACTCTCCCAAATCCTAAGAGAGGCAATAAAATTCCTAAGTAACTTCGTAAAACAAATGGTGAGCTTCATTGGAGGCTCATAAAAAAGATTTGATTATATTTTCAATTTTTAAACAAGAATATTTTAAGGAAATCCAACAAGAATATTAACAAACACATGAGGAAACCAATATTTTTGAGCGAATTTGGAACTTACTAGTAAAAGAAAGAGGCTTGTTAATTTAATTGTTGACATTTTTCTCAATCTTGGCAACAATAGCTTGCTAGAGAGTAGAAGGAGAAGATTCTACATAAAATAGTATGTTGAAGAAAAAGAGATAATCATAAAGTTATCAATCCATTTCAAACTAAAAGTATCTAAAATACCTATTTTAAGAAGAAAATATTACATATAGCAAGGCTCTTCTATTATTGAATGCTTGATGTAGAAGGAAGAAAAAAAAATCAAAAAAATGAAGAGATAGCTTGATATTATTATCATCTTCAATAGTAGTGATAAACTAATCATTTACAAAATAACCATTAACCAACTAGCTAGGAGATTAAGGTTCAGATAAATCGCCCTGATGAAGGGGTGAGAAACTACGTGTTTAAAATATATAGAAAATATTTAGAAGTAATTAAAAATATGGAGCAAGAGGGTGATGCAAGAGAATCAATAAAAACACCATACATCTAGGGAAATTTCTATCCCAAACACAATTGGAGAAGATCAAATTGAACAAGCATCTTTGATTACTAAACTTTTCATCAATTTCACTTAACTTTCCTTCAAAAGTCATCATTTTCCTATAACTTTCATGAGGCTACCAACAAGCCAATCACCAAACCATCATGCAATGCTTCCATCAGACTCAAATAAAAATCAGTTTAATTGAAACATGGCATAAACCTGATTACAATCTCTGAAAATAAATCCACACTTCCATTATGCATCAATTTAGTCATCTTTGCAACTTAATCCACAAGGAAAAAATATCAACAACTCAAGTATTCTTTCTTCAAAACCTTTACTAGACTTTGAGGACACTGCAAACATCATACTTTCAAATGAAACAAACCCATGCATACTTGCATAAATACTATACCATCATAATCCCCTAATTTTGCAGTCAAGACACTATCTTTACAACTTGGAAACATGTTGCTCAATCATCAAAACATCAGACAACCTTCTAACTTTTCACCAAGGATTTTAGACATCATTACCATCATCCTATAAGTAGTTTCCAAACAAATTCAAACACTTTTACCATTGTATTAGATCAGAAACTCAATTTCTTGCATGTGAATGCCAATATTCTACTAACATTGTAAAACCCCTAAAATGGGTATACCAACCAACATACTTCAAATATTTATGAACAAAAAGTTGTTTCAGGGATATATTATGATGTAATTCAACACATCAAAAGAGCATATACACTTGTTATGGAAAAAGTGTGAGAACCAATAGATAAATTGATTCTACTTGCCCCTAATTAGGCCAAATTTACAAAGTGACTCCTGTCTAATCATCTCCTTTTCTCCAAGTAACCAAAAAAAGTCTTTATCCATGTTCCAAATCACAATATTCATTAACTTTCAAGAGCTAATAGGCCCAATAGAGCGCCAAACAATCAAACCCTTAATTATAGGCTTAACCATACACAAGAAATGAGGGTTTGTTATTAAAATACCTTCCAGACCTCTAAAGGCTTTTCCACTATTACAAACACTTAGGAATAAACCTAAACACACAAAATGAACCACCTTCCAACATTTACCAACATTATTTCATCCATTCCTAACTTGTAGCCTCTAATTTTGAAAGGAAAACTCAGAAATTGGCTTTGTATGAGTAACAAGACTCCATATTCTTGTTACCCCTGAAATCACACACTAAATAAAATTGAAAATACATTAAATACAATCCATTCCACTAACCCAATAACCCTACATCGGTGGAATTGTCATTACTTTCTTAATGGACTCTCAAAACCACTGTATGAAGAACACAGATCGAGACTTAAATAATTAGCCTCAAACTCTTTATTCTTGAAAAGAACAACCTCACACTCCTAAATGAAACTTAACTCCTTCCTTGATGAAAACAAACAAAAAAAAACCCTATGAATTGCTTCAACTAACTATACAAAACTAAAACAAGAATGGAAAAAGTTATTAAAACTGAAACAGTGGTATCTTATTGATTATTTTGTCCAAGAATACAAAAATTTTCTCTTCACTCGACCTTTTCAAGGCTTTTAAAGATGTTTCCCATCCGATAACTGTCTCTTCAACTTCCTTCATCGACTTATCCCTACAAAACTCTTCATATTCCTTTTTTTTCTCCTTTTTTGCATTTTTACACAATTGGCAACATTTTGCATTTTTTCCCAAATTGACTTAACTCACCTCCTAGTTACCTAATAAACATTCAAATACATTTAAATAGGTCTTCACATGACCTTTTACGTACATTTTACATTTGAAAATTCAATTTTTGAAATTTTTCCTTTTGTAGGCATTTTGTGAGCAAGGTGCTCTTGCACCAGAGGGCAGCCTTGATGAATAAAATGAAAGAGACCAAAAGGTTGAGATTTTTGGTTATTAATAATAATGTAATCCAACACATAAAAAAAAAAAAAACCATTTGCACAAAATTGATGAGAGTAAGTGCAAAAAATTGGGTTTACTTTAGTGAAAGATCATTAAGAATTTTTTTCAAAAGGAATGGATATTGGAAATATGGTTGACAATATTTTCATATGAATTTTTGGTTGAAATTAAAATCAATTATAGATGAAAATATATGGTTTTAAAATATATAAGTTTTTTACCATTGAACATATTTAAATCTATTTATTTATTTTATTTTTAAATAGAAATTTGAATAACTTTTTGGAAGGAATGAAATTTGGCAATATGGCTAATAACTTTTTTGAATAATTTTTAGATGAAATTAAAAAAATATTATGCATATTAATGTATATTTTTTAAATATATAATTTATTTTAGTTTTGAACATAGTTCTATTGATTAATTATTTAAAAAATATCATAAACATTGAATGACATATATTTTATTGTTTTAATAATTTTTTAATTTTCAAGTTCATAAAGATGCTTGACCAATATGTACAATTATTTATATGATGAAAAAAAAATCATGTTGCAATTATTTTTGGTCAAATTATGTTGGTCATACATAGCGGGTTTTTAAAAATAACTTAATCTCATTATTAAAAATAATTAAAAATATATTTATTAAAAATTCAAAAAAGAAAAATTGACCATTTACTTCAACATCAAATTAATATTTTCACTTTTTTTTGCAAACTACTTTCATTTACTAGTTATATTGTTGTCCATAAATATGCATGTTTTGGCCTATAACATAATTTAAAAAATGGTCACTTTTGTACATCCTATAGAAAACTAAAATTTATCATCTATGTATTAGAATACATTACATATTTGAAAACTAGAAATGAAATATTAAAATTAACTTTCTTTCACTTTATTAATATTCTATGTGTAAGTGCTTCAAATTGTTACACCAACATTGATAAAATCTTGTTCTTCAATTTTTTTCTACAAAATTGACTCAACTTCTTGTACTTACTCATGAAGCAAGGCCCAAATCTAAGATCTTGGGCCATGTCAATGATAAATAGTCATTCAATGTGGTCATAGGCTTTAAAAATATTTGATAAAGAAACTTAAACTAAATTATTTACAACATCTAGTAAAAAATAGTTTTTGAATCTATCTTACATGTATAAAAGTAAATAAAAAAATATGCATCCACATGATTGAAAAAATAAAATATTTAAGTGAGGATATTTTTGGAGGAAAAGCTACCACCAAAAACACTTGCATGGTTATATTATTTAGATATAACGAGGATTAAATAAAATGAGGTCTTTTACGAAGTATCAATCTATATCTTCATTCTTTTTTGATTGCTCTAATGTAGGACACCTACAATTTTAATTCCAATATCTATACATCTAACTAACATTAAAACCCTAACTTTTGGAATGATATGATACATTTAGAAATGTACATGAGAATTCAAATTAACTATCCAACTAACATTTGGAATACTAAAATTTATATATGTATAGTTTGATGAACATATGATGTCAACATATAACATATGCCACCAAATATGATATCTTCATGTGCAATCACTTTGTATTCATAGCCACTACCACATAATATTAATCAATATTTAAAAAATTGTATAAGTAGCTATTGGTACATATTTACTTAAGTTTATATTAGAAACAAAAGTAGATATATTATTTAAAATTATTATTTTATAATCTAACATGTTCACAAACTTATCTAAAACTATTCAAATTTTGATTTAATTTTTAATTAATTTTATTTTATTAGAGATAAAATTATAATTCACCTACTAGTTAAGATCTTTCCATTTTAATAGCTCTCTTTAAATGTTTCGATACCACTACCTATACCATGGTGGTGTTCCAGATGGTATGTGTGAAAATTGTTGGGCTATTGTAAATTGTTGTCAATAAATTTAGTTTAGAATTATAAAATATATAAATATCTAATTCCATAGATGTAAATAAATTATTTTCCTAAAGTGTATGTGGATTTTGTATTAATTTATTTGTGAGACTTATATTTGTGTATTGCTACATTAGGATTTGGATACCAAGCAAAGGGAAGATGCAATAAACTCTTTGGTGTGTGAAGCAACTGCAAGAGTGAAGGACCCTGTCCATGGAGGTGTCAAGATAGTCAATGAATTACAAGAGAAAATAGCCCAATTAGAATCTCAATTGGCAACTAAGGAAGAAGAGCTTGTAAATATGCGCTCAGAATATGATAAGTTTGCATTCCTCCAACACACTAGATCTCCTAATGTTCAAGATTTTCTATATCACATTGATGCAGCTGAGGATATCATTTATGAGCAAGTAGATCCACTATTATTATGGGAGCCAATATGGAACATATAGAATTATAAGGTTTAGTTGACTAGGTGTTTTTAGTTTCATAAATAAAATTACAATAATCATGTGACTTCATCCTTGGATATCTAATAATTCTATATTCTCTCTTATAAAACTATAAGCCACACTATTTTAAAAATTAATATATTTGGTAAAGACATATTTAACAAACATATGTTACTCATGTCTAGATAGCTATCCTTTTATTATAGCTTGGATATGTTTGTTAATATCATATACAATGTTAATGCAATCGACAATGTATCTTGAGAGGCTATCATTAAGTTATAGTTGGATTATAACTATTAGGCAATGAATATCCTTAAAAATCAGACAATCTAATAGTTAAAGGTAATTTTTTGTTGATAAAATTAAAATATAATTATTTACCACTTTTTAAGATGGATAAGGAATAAAAATATTTTTGTTCATTCTACTATTGAAACATTTTTTATTTATGTACAATATAACAAGATCATTTTTATGAAAACAACCATTTGTAATTAAATATTTAGCTGATATTTTATCTCTAATGAATTTAAGTGATTTATACTACATATTATTTGGCTTGTATATGGTTGGAGGCTGCCATATTGAGAGAGATTGTCCATTTAATTTTTTTCTTCCTAATATTTTTTTTTCTTTTTCTAATATTTCTTTTTCTTTTTCTATTGAGAATATTTTGCAAGGGACATGACTCAACCCTTAGAGATACTTCATTATTTTTTATTGTCATTATGATTATTTTCATTTTAAATCCTTTTGAGTTGATAAAAATAAGTATATTGTACCTAATAATGTGTATATGATGCTTTAAATTAACATGAACTAAACCATTGAGAATCCTCTTAGAATATAGATCATCTATAATAATTTAACCAATGCGTGTGTCATTTATTTTTATTTAGTTGAAATAATCCAATAGGAAGTTCAAATATTTTGTGTACACATCATTGTGCGGAATATTCTGTCTATAAAGGTAAAGCCATGTTATTGAATCTTTACATGATTTTTTTGAGTAGCTAGCACATCATTTACTAGATTTCACTTGAGGTGTATTACACTTGTCTTGTGATGATACTTAGGATTGCAAGTTTTATGTTCAAAAAATATAATATAATTTTAAAAAGTTATAAATATTTTTCTATGGAAATTACCATTGATTAATATAATTTATTTGACATTTCATATAATTATTAGTCTCCCAATATAGCTATATCTTCAATCATTTGACACATTATTTTTTATATTATTTTTCTTCCAATAGTACCTAGAATAATTCTCACCATAGATAGAGAATCTCATTGTATATTTAATGTGATCTTTACTCTTTTATTAGAGACTACACATCTATAGGGTCATGAATTTGCAAGTCTAATTTGGACCCAAGACTACTGAGTTGCTACAGAGTCACCAAACTTTCATCATAGAGTCTCTAAGTATTTTGTTGAATGCCTCTTTATGGAAAAAGAATGCTAATAATAGCAACACTTTCTCAACACCTGGATGAAAAAAACTCCATTGGAAGGTCCTACCGAACATTCCAAATACTATTGTCACATGAAATTGTACCCTACTGAACATAGGCTCGACATTCTAATGACACAAAACTCTATTTTTAGAATAGATACCCATTTAGGAATGAGATCTTGATTGAAGGCTCGGGATCCCACTCCTAAATGGGTACCTATCCATTTTAGCATATTTTCATTTTGGCCAAAACTTCCCCTCTTTGTGAACCCAACTTTTTGCACTTACCCATGGAAATAACTTCAAGTTGTGGGACCTTGCAGTTGAGGTTAGATCTCTAGAAAAGTTCGACTTCTTTTTCTAAACTAGGTGTAGATATGTTGGTCCAACCCAGCATATGAAATCCTATCACTATTCCTAATCTATCATCTCAAGAGGAAAATGGAGAAAGAATTGGATAAAAGGGGAAGGGGAGGTGATACACCTAAATTAGAGTTGTTTTTTCCTTCTTGAAATAACACAATGCATCAATGGAAATATTCAAAAGGACTTACTCTATTCTAAGGGTACATATGGAGGTTAGGGTTTAACAAGATGCTGGAAGGAAATAAAATATTCACAATCAACCCCTGTAAACATAGTTAAACAATATATAGATAGAGAAGATAAAAATGCACTTAGGAATGAAGGCAAGTTAGATCTACACAACATATCAAAAGGAGAGAAAAGGTAAAATGACAACTTTCATCAATACAAAGAAATAAGACTGTTTAAGGTTGTAGAATGTATAGACTACAGTGTCTTTTAGAGAAACTAAGAACCGTTACAATGAGCACAAAAGTGGCTTAAATCATCTCACTAGGCAGGCATATTGGAGCATGAAAAATCCATTAAGATTTCTAAGATGGGTTATAACTAATGAGAAATAAAAGGGGAGGCACAAAGTGGCAATAGTAACTAACCTTTCCATCCATTGTAAAGTTAGGTCTCTAGAAAGTGGTGTGCTTGTTTTAATAACAGTTTATGGTAGCAGATTTTGAAACCATACTGACATTACAATTACCAGATCATCTTGGGATGCTTAGAAATACGAAAAATAGTAATTTTGATTTTAAATAGTAAAATAGAATTGTAAGCAATAAGATAAATTTCAATCATGAACATAAAGAAAAAGTGAATTGAAGCACAAACAAGGTGCATTGTCTAAGCGGGGTATATGATTGTAACTGTGGTGCAGTCTTTAATGTTGCTAAGAGTTCCAACAAGAAGTCAGGCCTCTCCAATCTCCTCAATAGCATTGTCTAAGACCACAAATATTGCTATCTACTCTGTAATCCAATTTATGAATTGCTAAAATAAAAGAAATGGGTTGAATTCACCATGCTAAATAAACGGATCCACAATATAAACTATTAAAATGAAAAAGACAAAGGAATTTTGTATCAAAATACCACCAAAACATTTTTATTTTTCTTTTGTTTATTAAGAAACCAATGAAGAATTTGTTGCTTATACATCAAAGCAAAGGAAAAACAGGATGCAAGATTTTACGGGTTCTTTCAACCAGAATCCTAACAAAGCCCATAAACTGAAAACCAAAATCAGATATGAATAGAAGAAACTTTTAGAGTCACAAATTTTATTTTTTCTATTTTCTTTTCCTAATAAGCAAAGCAGAATTCCAAAAAAGCAAGAATAGGGTACAAGATTTTCCAGGATCTTTCAACCAGAACCCTAACGAAGCCCATAAATTGAAAACCAAAAGCAGATATGAATAGAAGAAATTTTAGAGCCACAAGCCCCTCGCTTCCTTAAGGCTGGGCACAAGATCTCCACAAATATACGCGGCCATGAGGCAGTCAAAGTCACCAAGCAGCCACTTCACCACAGGACATATGCAGCAGTAGTTGACAAAGAAGAAAACCTTTGTTGCCCGAAATAGGTGAATCAACTGCTTTCCATGCACAAATCTGCATTAAAGAGCAAAATTCCACTCTCCATACTTCCACGCTTCCCTCAGAGAAATGAACTCAGGCCAACAAAAAAGTTGTTTTCAAATTCAGGCAATCCCCTCATCAATTCCAGTCATAAATTCAATGCCATGGCCATGTCCATCATCCTTCTGCAGGAGCCGAAAACCACTGCTAGCAAAGGAAATGTTGATAGTGGCAAAAATGAGATCATAACCACCTTGCTTCACTATTGAGTAGACACAAACAGGCTACACAAATAACCAACTTACTACTGCCGAGATTTGAAGTTAACACTGTTGCACTAGGGTGAGCTAAAAAATTTAAAAACATGAAGCTTTCACTGTCCATTTACTAGATAAGAGGTTTTGACAGTCAATGAAAAATTAGGGAGAACTTTTTGCAAAAAACCGTATTTAGTTTGAGGAAAACACAGTTTTCTCCAAAAAAAATCACCTTACTCAGCTAAATTTCTTGTTAAACATGCATTCAGAACAATCCAAGAATGCATATTTAGATGTAGAATAGCCCCCAAAGTTCTTTTACCTGTTTGACACTTCTACTTTCAGCGAGCCTGTAAAGAGTCGGAGACAGATGCATTGGATTTGGATGGCCCTGCTGCTGAGGAGGATCCCAAGTGCGATGTGGAGGCAGAAAACAGGTACCGCTTATCATTATCAATCTCCATAAACGTAGGTTTGACTGGTCTTGCCTCCACTGACAATGGTGCAAGCATTGATACAACATTTGACATGGACGGTCTCTTTGATGGAGAGTCATGCGTGCACGCAAGAGCAATATTTATTACTTTCAACACCTGTTCTGCATCAAACCTTCCTTCCAGCCTTGGATCCACAATACCCAGCCCTTCATTTCTTTGGTATAGTCTCCACGTCTGCAATTATAAATTTACTTAGAACAGCTAAACTCATATTTTTGATTAAAAATCGAACCTGTAAATAGAGGTATACCCAGGGCAGTAGAAGCTGCATATCAATTGGAAGTCTTGTCTGGATAGACTTTCTACCACTGATGGTCTCCAGAACGACCACTCCATAGCTGTACACATCGGCTTTTTCTGTTAATTGACCATGGACTGCATATTCTGGAGCAGTATAACCTCTGCAATACAGGGGATTGAGAGAAATTGTTTAATTTGAAGTTTTATTAGATCTAAATCACTAGGAAAAAGACAGGGCTCATAAAGAACTAAATGTTCTTACAGTGTTCCCCCAACCCTTGTAGTGAGATGGGTTCTGTCATGAGGGAAGAGCCTTGCCAATCCAAAATCAGCAATTTTGGGCTGGAATTTGTCATCTAACAAAATATTGGCAGCTTTTATGTCTCTGTGCACAATGCGTACATGAGAATGCTCGTGGAGGTAAGCCAAACCTTTTGCTGTACCTAATATGATGTCGAATCGTACTTCCCAACTTAGGCAAGTTCTTTCTTTAACTGCGATATGAAGTAAATTCTCTGTTGTTAACTCGAGATCCTTCCAGATTGGAACGCCCACGATAGAAGAGGGGAAAAAAATTGACATGTAGTTCCGTTGTTCTTCATAAAAACACCATTACTTTTTTCATTTCTAATACCAGCTAACTGTTTTGAAGGAAAAGGGGCATGAAAACTAAATTAAATGCTACCTGGGATCCATACCAAAGAGATGTTTGTCGAGGCTTCGATTTGCCATATATTCCAACACGAGAAACCTTTGGTCTTGTAGCGTGCAGCATGTAAGGAAGCAAAGGTCCGTGGAATCGCTTCCTACGCTAATCTTGAGAGGATGATTATGCAAATTCAACTAACTATTATAGAGATTTCAATGGACAAATAAACATGCATAAATGAAATATCACAATAAACACATAACACAGTAATTACCGTGGGGAAACCCGGGAGAAAAACCCCACCCTCCAAAACCCGCACAATGTATTATCAAATCAAGAAGATTACAATACACTTGCAATGCAAGTTCTTACAGGAGCGCATCACCACAACTCAAACTTAGACTCGGAGAGACTCCTTCTAGCACTCAGTCTTGCAAACTGAACTCAATGATTCAAACACCTCCCCAAGCCCTCCTTTTATAGTGATTTACAACCTGGAAACCATTTGTGGTTTTACAAAACCATGGGCAAAACAACCATGCCACATGTTACCCACTTGTCATTTGTAACTTCCAAGATGGGAAAACAACCAAGTTAAAATAGCATTTTCGTCCATAATTTTGTCCTCTAGTTTAGACCCCCATTAAATTCATACAATGAGTTGTTTATACTCTAAAAACAACCCTCCTATATTCTAATAGGGACAAGGCACATTTTTAACAACTCATACACCTTTTTCCAACACATAAACATGTGGAGAACTACCACAAACAAATTCTAGAGTTTTCTAAAAAAAGGCTTGCAAGGTTGAGACATGATTCTCAACATTCTCCCACTTGTCAAACACCTTGCAAGAGTCAGGGGATCCAAAGTGTCATGGACTTAATTGCTAGGGGCCGAGAGCCCCATAGACTCTGAACACCATCTAAATTTCTATGTGCTCACGGGCTTAGTTAATGCATCAGCAACATTCACCAAAGTCTCCACCTTCTCCAGCTTCACCTTGCCATCCTCGACCATATCTCTCACAAAATGATATTGTACATCAATGTGCTTGGTCCTGGCATGAAATGTTGGGTTCTTCACTAGGTAGATTGCACTCTGACTGTCACTATAAATTGTCATTGCACCCTATTTGAACTCTATATCTAAACACAATCTCTTTAGCCAGATGGCTTCCTTGCAAGCATGAGTAGCTGCCATATACTCTGCCTCTGTAGTGGACAAAGCGACCACAGCTTATCGCTTTCTCATCCAACTGATTGCACCACCAAATAATGTAAACACATATGCACTAGTGGATCTTCTTTTATCAACATCACTGGCCCAGTCTGAATCCACGTAGCCTTGAATATCCAAGGAATGCTCATTTCCTGTTCCATGGAAACAAATAGAGTACTCTAAGGTACCCCGCAAGTATATGAAAACTCTTTTTACTGCATCCCAATGTGCTCTTCCTGGATTAGACATGTAACGGGAAAGTACTCCCACTGCTTGGGCAATGTCTGGTCTTGTATAGACCATAGCATACATCAAACTTCCAACAGCACTCTGATATGGTACTCGACTCATCTCTTCCATCTCCAATGGGGATGTAGGACACTGTGAGCTAGAAAGCTTTGTTCCCATAGTAATAGGAACACTCAATGGTTTAGAATCCTGCATATTGAATCTTCTTAGAATAGTACCAACATACTTACTCTGGCCTAGCCAAAGCTTTCTATTTTTCCTATCTCTTATAATCTCCATTCCCAGAATATGCCTTGCTGCACCAAGATCTTTCATTTCAAACTTTGCTGAGAGCTGAGATTTTAATTCTGCAATCAAACCTTTTCCTTTGCCAATAAACAACATGTCATCAACATATAAGGCAATAACCAAGAAATAATCACCATCAGACTTGTAATATATACAATGATTAGATTTAGATCACACAAATCCCAAACTCAAAACATATGTATCAAACTTCTGGTACCACATCCTAGGACTTTGTTTTAAACCATACAAGGATTTCTTCAACTTACAGACCAAATGACTTTTACCTTTCACCACAAAGTGCTATGGCTGTGTCATATAAATTTCTTCCTCCAAATCTCCATGAAGGAAAATTGTTTTCACATCCATCTGCTCAACCTCTAGATCATAAGTAGCTGCAATAGAAAGTAAAAATCGAATGGATGTCATTTTTGCTACAGGAGAAAAAATTTCACCATAATCAACTCCTGGAACCTGGGAGTAACCTTTTGCAACCAAACGTGCTTTATACTTCTCAATACTTCCATCTGAACCCATCTTCCTTTTGAACACCCATTTACAACCAACAGGCTTCTGTCCTTCAGGCAATGGTACAAGGTCCCATGTGTCATTCTTCTTAAGAGCAGCCATCTCTTCATCCATGGCTATTTTCCAGGACTCTGAATCATTCATACCAAGAGCCTCTTCTACAGATCTCGGTTCATCAATATTAGCATTCAAAGCAAATATACACCTCCAATCATCAAGAGAATATCCATACCTTTCTGGTGCTTTCCTCTATCTACTAGACCTTCGAACAAGATCTGGTTTAGGTTCAGGTTCTCCCTCTTCCTCTGATGATTCAGAACTCATAGAGCTCTCCTCAACATCTTGTCTTTCTAAGGGCCTCGATTCAACTTTCTCAGGTGTAGCAGGCAGTTGAATCACATCTTTCTTTTCTTCCATCTGTTCTGGCTGCACTATAACAGAAGAAGGCTTAGTTTCTCTAAAAATAACACTTCTGCAATAAAATACCTTTTGTGCAACAGGATCCCAAAGCTTGTATCCTTTCACACCATAACTATATCCAATGAAGATACATTTGACAGCTTTGTTGTCCAATTTTGTCTACTTCTCCTTTGGCACATGAGCATATGCCTCGCAACCAAACACTCTCAGATGTCTAAGTGAAGGCTTGTGGCCCGACCACGCTTCCATTGGTGTCTTATCAACAAGAGCTGATGTAGGAGACCTGTTTATCAGGTAGCAGGCAGTGGCTACAGCTTTAGCCTAGAACTTTTGTTCTAGTCCAGCTCCACTCAGCATACTCCTAGCCTTCTCCATCAAGGTCCTGTTCATTCTTTCTGCAACTCCATTCTGTTGTGGAGAATACGGAGTCGTCTTCTCTCTTTTAATACCACAATCTTTACAAAATGTGTCAAAATCATTAGAGCAATATTCACCACCATTATCAGTTCTCAAACACTTTATCTTCTTTCCAGTCTGCAACTCAACCATTGCTTTAAATTCTTTGAAATGACTAAAAACTTCAGCTTTACTCCTAAGAAATAAACCCATGTTCTTCTACTAAAATCATCAATGAAAGAAACATAATAAACTAATCTACCAATAGAAGAAACATCAATTGGACCAAATACATCTAAATGGATAAGATCCAAAATACATGAAGACTTATGAGAACTCGAGTAAAACTGAATATGATTTTGTTTACCATAGATACAATGCTCACAAAAATCGAACTCAAGATTGCAGTCATTCAACCCATCAACAAGGTTTTTATTTTTCAAGGTCCGTAGACCCTTCTCACCTATGTGGCCGAGTCTTTGATGCCATAACATGGTCTTCTCTGCAGGTAAGTTTGATTCGGTAGATAGAGCACCCTTGGGTACCCAAAAACCACGACCATCTATTGAAAGAGAAACCCTCTCCTTCTCCAACAAAGTAGTCATTTTCACAATCTTATCAGAAGTACTATTGCACTCAACCATGCATGCATCAAGCTGGTACAATGTACCCAATCTTCTTCCTCTTGCTATTACCATAGCACCTCTCACCATTTTCACACCTGCTTTAGAAAACTATACAAGCACACCCGCATCTATTAGTTTGCTAACAGATAACAAATTTCTTGCTAGTCCCGGGATATGCAAGACACCATCAAATCTTCTAATTCTACCATCAGAAAATTTCGCACGAATAGTTCCATGACCAACAATATCAAGAACAAAGTTATCACCCAAATACACCTTACCACCATCAAAATTTTCACACTTACTAAACCGGTTTCTATTAGGAGTCATGTAGAAAGATGCACCCGAGTCTATCAACCATGCATTGTCACCTGCATGAGTGGCCAAGGCTGCGATGAAAGTATCTCCATCTTCCTTCTCGGACTCAGAATCATAATCTTGCTTCTTCTTCTTCTTCT
>VDFB02193867.1:445149564-445185533 GCA_007258455.2 Sequoia sempervirens
AATCAAATTATGTTATGAAGGATGTTGTCTATGCTAAATGAAGTAAAATAAATGAAAATGAATGATCTAAATGAATGAAAATGGATGCAAAAGTAAGATTTAAACTATGTTTGAAAACACGCTATGATATGCAAACAATGAATAAAATGAAGAAAATATGTACAACAAAAAGTAAAGGGATGAATCTGAGTGCATGTGGAAAAGGTATGATGAAACTAGAATATCTGGAATGCTGGCTGAAATTACTAATATTTCATAGTGGGATGCATTCATCCATGGTGGTGAATTAGTCCACGTTCTGATGAAAAAGTGTCGAGAGCAAGTTTCTGACAGTCGGCATCTAGAATCTCAGAAAATTCAGATTTTCAGTCCTAAGGTGGGACTCATTCACCATTAGTGGTGAATCAGTCCTCTCCCAAATTTCCAGAAAATCAGTAGACAACTCTACAACACCAGATTTGGAAATATCTGCTTATCGGGTTGTGGAAGTCAATTCTATAGGAAATGGACAAAAAACCTTCACCAAGCTTGAAATAAGAATAAGTTGACTTGAAGCACCTAGTTGAGTTGTTCTGCACTTTTCAACACCAAAAAGCTTGTTAAATCTACATCCAAAAGGCTGCAAATACACATGCAAAGGGGGAAAATGGTCGAGGGTTAGCAAATAGGGGTTTTCCTTGGTCAAACCTCACTTTTGTAATCAAACCCAATAAAATGAAATGAAATGTAAAGGAAATGATAAATAAATAGCATGCAAGTGTCATAAAATTACCAAACCATTGATAATGCAAGTATGAAGTAATGTTAATGGATGCTCCAAAGTGCCTAAATTGATGTTGTAAGATACTTGAGATTGCTTGAATGAGTTAGAAGTTGTATGTGTGAACGGATGGATGTAAAATGGGGTGAAAATCACATATTTATACCATCTTGTGCCTTAGTAACTGTTATACCTCATCACAGGTCAACATCAAATATATTTTGGAATAAAAACCCAAAATAAATTTAAAATATTTTAAATTTTGGAGCCAAGGGGAACTCATTCCCCACCCATGTAGAATGGGTCCCACCTAGGGCTTGAATCTAGTTGTTGGGAATTAAATTGCATTTAATGTTATTCTTCGGGAGTATATTAAAAAATACACTTAAATAAAGCATATGAGGGCATAAAGGGGTCAAATAAGTCATAAGAAAGGGATAAATAAGGGGAATATCCCTAGAAAAGTGTGAATCTTTATTACAAGACTTTACAACACTTCAAAATAGGACTTGATGTGTAAAAGGGTAATTTTTAGGTGAATTATATTAAATAGAGTCTAGAAGAATGTGGAAATGTTTTACAACACTTCACAACATCTTCACAAGACATCATTATTTGAATTTTAGAACCTAAATAAGCATTTTCAAGCCATTTTACATTGTAAAATCAAAGAAAACTATTTCAAACACCATGAAAAAAGACCTAAAAGGCCATGAAAATTACAAGTGGCCATTTTTCTATGGTACATTTAGCCCCCACTATAGTGAGAGGAAGAAATTGCTTCAAACTCACACTAAAGTAGCCATGAACATCAAGAGGAGGGTTCAAATGTACTTACATTAGCAAGATGGAATAACAACAATCAAGAGGGATGATCAAGCCCCCAGAATAAAGATCCCATGGAAAAATAAGCATAAGAACAAAGGAACACACAAGTGTTGAGAATTAGATGAAGCTTCGATCATCAATCCAACTAGTTGTGAATTAGATCTAGGCCAAAAGAGAATGTGTACTCACTCGTGGGCGAAAAAACACATGATGATTGTTCTGGGTGAGAAGGCCCAACTATATACTCACTTTGGGGCCATGAAACTTTTAACTATCCATAGGTTGAGAAAGCCCAAAAAAGAGATACATACGCTAGTTGGTATGTACTCACAAACACAAAAGTGGCTATGGGGAAAATCCATGCCACTAGGTGGGCTTCCCACTCAACCATGCCAAAGTTATACCTCGTGATAACATTAACAATGTGCCATAAAGAAAAAAAGGAAAAGGATATCAATTTGAGCTTCATGAGACAAGCAAAAATTGGTATGCTTAGAACTCATGAACAAACAAGATGGCACCACAGGCATGCAAGTTGTGTTATGCAAGGTGGCCAAGAAATGCAATAATGCAAAAAATGTAAAAAAATATAATGTGAAAGATGTTCAAAGAAGTCTTGTTAAATTTATGTAATTTCAATCACTTAGGTAACATTGTGTCTAATGCCTCCAAGAGAAGACCAATCAAAGAATAGTAAATCCACAGGTTAGGGGATATAATACATCACATAAAACCACCAAGAGGAATGTAATATGCTAAGAAAGATAATACTTATCAAGGACATCACACCCAATGTCATCCATAAAGTAATAAATGTGTCATATAAATGACAAGGCTACACCAAAAACAAAGAATGGAAATGAATTATGGTATTGTATGCCCCCCACTTTAAAGGAATTTCTACACATCGTTCTGTGAGAAATTTCTTTAAAGTAGAAGAAGAAAAAGAATGCAAAAGGAAAACAAGACATGAGAGCTAATTTGGAAATCCCTATGCCAAGTCATATGTTTCAAAGTTAAGTTATGTCATGTCAAGTTAAATGAAAAGAGAAAGAAAGAAAAGGGAGTTGGCCCCCAAAAAAGAAAGCACACCAAATACATAAGGGATCTATGGATTTGGGGTCAATATGTTTGTTGTTGCAATGTTTTTATGAAAGAGTGTAGAGATTTCATCATTTTCCAAATACATAGAACGATAAGAATGACACATAGAGAGCGAAAACAAAAGAAAAACAATGATTCATTTTGGGTCAACATGGAAGAGACATTGCAGTCTCAACAATTCGCATCATCCCCAAAAGGAAAACACAAGTGAAAAGAGAAAGGAAACAAAAGAAAATGAAAAATATTTTGGGTCAACATGAAGGAGACATTACAGTCTCAATGCCTTGCATCATCCCCAAAAGGAAAAACATAAGAAAGGAAAAAGAAAAATAAAGGAAAAAGGGACCTTGTGGGTAAACATGGAAGAGACTTAGGGCATCTCTACGCTTTGCGTCATCCCCAAAGGAGAACACAAAACAAAAAGAGAAAAAGAAAAGGACCATTTGGGTCAACATGGAAGAGACATAGGGTGTCTCTACACGTTGCTTCATCCCCAAAGGAGAAGACAAAATAAAAATAAAAAGGGAAAAAAGGAGAAAAGAGATGTATGACATGTAGAAGAATAGAGGTACAAATAGAAGAATTGTACAAAGAGAGAGATAACATCAAACACATGATATGAGGGAACATGATACACACATAAAATAAAATAAAAAGACTAGTGGGGCATATGCAAATCAACCATCTAATAGGTCATCCACCTCCCAATCATGATCATCATAATATAAGGGAAGTTGAGTATCCAATGGAGGAATCACAAGTGCCAAGCTAGGAGAATCACCAAGTTGTGCTCTTGGTATAAGAGATTTATTGTCTAAGCTCATAGAAGAGGAGAATAAAGAATTCAAATTATTGTGCACCTCTTCATTCTATTTTAGAAATCTCTTTGTCATCATCCTCATCAAGATTAATTACGATAGGAGGATGAAGAGTGATCTCTAAGGAAGGATGTATCATCAATGGTGGTTGTTGTATAAGTTTCGTTTGTTGTGAAGGTGGTGATGGACTATATTGTGGTGGGTCAGGAGGATTATCAGGAATTATTTTTGTCAATGGTGGAGGTTGGTTTTCTATATTATTTTCATTTTTCATCTTTCAAGTGAGAAAATGATGATGACGATGATTCTCTCTAGCACCCTGGTTTCGTTTAATTCTATTTTGGATTTGTTTAGGTGTAAGAGAAAATTGGTCAACTATAGGCTCGACTATTTTAGAAGGGGACAGATGAATCACTTTCTCCTTAGCTTTATCTACTTGTTTAATTCATGGTGGCAAGATTGGATTACTTTCAACATCTCTTTGTCTCTTAGACAAAGGATGGGATTGTGATGGAGTGGGTAAGGGTTGGTCATGGTTAGGGGTAGGTTGAAGCTTGGTCTCATCTATAATAGGAGATGCGGAAGTGGATGGAGATATTCGAAAAAGATATAATTAAGCTATTATTTTTGCTTTAAACTTCTGATATACTATCAAAAAGAAGTCCTTTGGAGGTGTTATGGGTTCCATGGGTTCGGGCCAAAAGGCTTCTAAGGAAAAATTTCTTTTAGAGGATAAGGGATTAAATAAGCTAAGGTGGGCAGTAAAGATTTCATTGTCATGTGGAAACTTCAAAAACTTATGAATGACTGATGGGACTGCTTTCATTAAGTGAAGCCAAGGGTGGCCTAACCGCAAATGAAATTGGTCGGATTGCAAAATAATTGAAAATGTCACATCTAATTTTTTTGGTCCTATTTGTAAGGGTAGCATGACCGATCCAATCATGAAAAACCATTGTGTGTTTTTATCCATGCAGTCACTTTATCATAAGTATCTTGATATAGCACATGTAGTATGAGAAACTCCTTTTTTATCACATTCTCACCACAAGCAGGATCTATTAATATCCCATTAGTGGGCTTATCATAGATTCGTCCAACTATGTAGAGAGGACCATCAGGAATCTTTGGTAGTATGTCTTTATCAGAAAAAGTGATATCAAGAGATTTAGTGGTTTGGCCCTTATGAGGGATAACATCTATCATAGCTACGACATTATCCATAGGACTATTTTCAATAACCATTGGAGATATATTATGTTGCTCATTGTGTGTATCAACAATCATTACATTGGTATTTGAAGGGTTGCTAGCCTTGACAAATGAAGTAGTGTGTTTAGGCATAGGTTTGGTAAAATCTATAAATTCTAGTTAGGGGGTGCAATGGACTTATTTCCTCTATAATTAACACCCTCAATGGAAAAATAACTTGAATCAGGGGTATGTGTAGGATCATGATGGGCCAAAAAGTGGCAATATGATGGGTATGTGGCTGACGAATATTTTCTCACCCAAAATTGATGCGTGAAAGAGGTTTCAGGGATTCACCGACTTTCCATCAATATAAATTATATGCTTTATTTTGAATTTAAATAAGTAATTATTCATTTTCTATTAAAATTTTCTTGAAATTCTGATTGATAGGTTGATTAGAGAAAAACATCTATAGCTTTCAAGCGATATCACATTTTAATTGAAAACATGTCACATTCTATACTTGCATACTATAGAATTAAAAAGGAAAAATTGAATTTCATGAAGTTTGACCAAGTTAGGGTAGTCAAACATCTGAGTTTTATATTTTTGAAAATTTATTTATAAAATTCATAATTAATTATTCTTGAAAAAATTACAAAAATATACGTACATTGGGGCATGAGTCCTCTACTTTATACTCTCAAATTATTTTTGGTTAGGGTGGTCAGGATAGACACCTACTTATTTTTTTCAAATTTAGGACCATTGCATTGAAATTTAAAATTTTCACCAAATAGTTTTAAAAAAACTAACTTTGTTTAGAAACTACATTCAATTTTCTACAGATCCTATTCTTACATATTTTTAAATAATATCTAGATAACTTATTCAAATTTTTATGTCAAGTTTCCTAACTCTGCTTTTCTGAATTTTTTGCCACTTAAGGTCCTTTTTTTTCCATGATGATCATGTACATACCCTCAATGAGATCTTGAACTAAATGTTTTAGATGCTTGCAGTGTTTAGTGCCTTGTCCAATTTGGCAATGAAAGTGACAATAAGTGTTAGGGTTGAAGTTGGGTGGTAATGGTTGGTTTGGATCAAGTGATCTGATGGGTGGCAAAGTGAGAATGCATTTTTGGATTAATTGGTTCATTTTATGATGGGGGGAATTGGGTAAAGGAGTGAATTATCTCTTAGGGTCCCCATAATGATAAGGCACAACTATCTTAACAATAGCCATGGAAGTTTGAACTTGTTGGGTGGGTTGCAGTTGTGAAGGTGGATTGAATTGTAAGAAGCCTCTATTTGGTTTGTGAAAGTTTTGATTGTTATTATTGTTTTTATTCTTATGTTCAGGTTTTTCAGCTTGGCTAGAAGTGGAGTTGGAATCGTGACTTGAAACTGAGTTATGATATTCATGCAGGGTTGTGCATAAATGCATAAACAAAGGGAATTTCATCATAGCTAACTTATCCTAAACTTTTTTATGAAAATTTTCAATAAACATATTTTTTATATGTGCATTAGGAATGTTAACATCTATTTGAGCATACACAGATTGGTAACATGAGATAAAATCAATTATTTTTTTGTCTGTGTTTTGTCTACATTGCATGAGGTCTGCTATTGTCTTTTTAGGTGTCATGTGAACTTGAAATTTACTTAATAAAGCATCCACCAACTCATTGAAGGATAGGGTGGAATGATTAGGCAAGTTAGAAAACCACTCTAAGGCACTTTCTTTCAAGGTCCTAGGGAAGAGTTTGGCTGAAAGTCTATCATCAAGGAAAAAATCATTATATAAAGTTGTGTAAGCAGTAACATGGTTGATAGGGTCTCATTTACGTCTTTATTTCTCAAACTAAGGCATTTCTATCCCTTGTGGCATTCGGGTACATAATATTTCTAAGGATAAGGGGCCGTTACAGACATGATATGTGGGTGGAGCAGTTTGACCTTAGCTAATGGTGGAAAGTTGATGTCGCATGGAAGAGATAGTGTTAAGGAGTTGTGTAAGGATAGGATCAAGGTATGTAGGTTGAAATTTGCAATGCCACAAGTGAAGTAGGAATGCTAGGTGTAATTGCGAAAGAATGAACCACATAACTAGCCTGTTACATAGTTGTAGTGACTTACAGATTGGTATAAGTTGGTATAGATGTGATGGTTGAAGGGGGAGGAACTTTAGATCCTCCTTGGCTAACAAGATTGTTTACGGATTGAGTATTAGGAGGGGCATGTTTATTAAAAATCTCAACAATCTTCTTCAGGACTATCAAACCATCATCATGTTCAAGCAAATGATGAAGATTATCAATGGTAGGTATGGCGGTTTTGGATACATTTTCAACTGACAAGTCTTGTTGTAAATGTGCAAATTCTTCATGAATGTTAATGAAGTTGTCTTGAGAGTTTTTTTGGGTGTCAACATTCATTGGATGGAAGGGTGAAGGCATAATAGCATTTTCACTACCTAATACACCATTGGCCATACTAGGAGTATGAGCTCTTGAGATCCCAAGGTCCATAATGAAAGTGCTATCATGGGATGCCATGAGTCTAGAGCTTCATCTCACCAAAGTATTATCAATGGAATACAAACCATTCATACAAATACTACAGAGGAGAGAGGTGACTCAAATGCAATGTAATCTAATATGTGTAAATGTTGATAATAGAAATACTATTAACTGTAATAGAAATCTAACTACAAAAAATACAGATGTAGGAAAAATGCCATAAAATGCTAGAAATGTTGTGTGAAAAATACAAAGGGATTGATTCAACCTAGGTGGCGAATGAGTCCCTAGATGCAAAATTTTATGTTTTTTTAGAAATTTTGAATGATTCTAAATGCAACATAGTATGCAATCAAGTATGCAGAATGAAAATTTTTCATTTTTTCAATGATATGTAATGCAAAAATGAAATATAAACTAAGCTTTCACTAATGCAAGATGAAAACACCTAGAATGCAAAAAAAAAAACAATGTCCTAATTGAATGTTAATGAAAATGTAATCTAGGATGTATTATGCAAATGAAATCAAAAAATGAAAAGTTTTCAAGAGTCGGGTTCACCAAAATGGACCATACCTTTTTGGACCCTATAGGCTCTTTAACTCTTATAGGTTTTTTCACCTAAAAGGAGAGAGACTAGATCCAAAAATGCTAAGGGTTCATTAAAATTATGTTCTAAAGGATTTTTTATATGCTAAATGAAGTAAAATAAATGAAAATGAATGATCTAAATGAATGTAAATGGATGCAACACTAAGATTTAAACTATGTTTGAAAACACAGTGTGATATGCAAATAATGAATAAAATGAAGGAAATATGCAGAACAAAAAGTGAAGAGATGAATCTGGAATGTTGGATAAAATTACTAATTTGTCAGAGTGGGACTCATTCTCCCAAGGTGGAAAATTAGTCCACCTTTTGATGAGAAAGTGTCGGGAGCAAGTTTCTGACAGTTGAGATTCAAAATCTAATAAAATTCATATTTTCAGTCCTAAGGTGGGACTCATTCGCCACTTGTGGCGAATCAGTCCTCTCCCATTTTTTTGGAAAATCAGGAGACAACTCTACAACACCAGATCTAGAAATATCTGATTGTCGGGTTGCGGAAGTCAATTCTGTAAGAAACAAACAAAAAACCTTCACCAAGCTTGAAATAAGAATAAGTTTACTTGAAGCACATAGTTGACTTGTTCTCCACTTTTTCAGCACCAAAAATATTGTTAAATTTGCATACAAAAGGCTGCAAATAAACATACAAAGGAGAAAATTGATTGAGGATTAGAAAATAGGGTTTTTCCTTGTTCAAAACCCACTCTAGTAATCAAACCAAATAAAATGAAATGAAATGTAAATTAAATGATAAATAAATAACATGCAAGTGTCATAAACTTACCAAACCCTTGATAATGAAATTTTGAAGTAATCTTAATGGATGCTCCAAAGTGCTTGAATTGATGTTGTAAGATGCTTGATATTGCTTGAATGAATGAGAAGTTGTATGTGTGAATGGATGGATGTAAAATGAGGTGAAAACTAGTCTTTTATACCATCTTGTGCCTTAGTAACCGTTATACCTCATCACAGGTCGACATCAAATATATTTTTGAATAAAAAATTGAAATAAATTTGAAATATTTTGAATTTTGGAGCCAAGGGGGACTCATTCACCACCCATGGTGAATGGGTCCCACTTAGGGCTTGAATCTAGGTGTCAAAAATTAAATTCCATTTAATGTTATTTTTTGGGAGTATATTCAAAAATACACTTAAATAAAGCATATGAGGGCATAAAGGGGTCAAATAAGTCATAAGAAAGGGATAAATAAGGGGAATACACCTAGAAAAGTATGAATCTTTATTACAAGACTTTACAACACTTCAAAATAGGACTTGATGATATGTAAAAAGGTAATTTTTAGGTGAATTATATTAAATAGAGTCTAGAAGAATGAGGAAATGTTTTACAACACTTCACAACATCTTCACAAGACATCATTAGTTGAATTTTAGCACCTAAATAAGTGTGTTCAAGTTGTATTACATCATAAAATCAAAGAAAAATGACAAGGGGCCATTTTTCTATGACACAGGTAGATGGATAGATAAACATGGATCTCCCCCTTTAAAGGCTGATACAAATAAGAAAAAGAGGTGTCTAAATAGTCAAACACTACATTTACCAATTCTCAGAATATTCTAGAACAACCTCCTACATTGCACAATAGCTTCATCCCATTACATGAATCAGAGTATCATAATTATGATGTATGCAAGGATCCATGTACCCCACGTGAGCAAGAAAACATCAATCATCCTATTTTTTACTGGAAGGAAGATCCTTAGGAAATGAAGTTTTATGCTTAAATGGATGGATTGAAAATCCAAGGACAAAATGAGTATGACTACAATATGTCACTACAACAAGGAGAAGAGCCTCAACATGGATTCATGGATCACTATGCCCCCATTGAAAATTATGATGGAATGATTACTCAAGAAATAGAAGAATATGTGGAATGGTAGAAAGAGGAGCTTAGGAAAATATAGTATTTGATAAAAAAGAGTCAAGATCTAAGTCAACAAATGTCTCGATTAAATATCCATGCAGCAAAACCACCAAAATATGTTCCCCCCCATAAACAACAAGGTGGCATCAATACATAGGGGTGATCTCAAAATATAGGTGCTCGAGGTAGTTCAAAAGAACCTTACAACATAGTTGCTAACCCAAAGCAACATTTCCTACATAATGTGCCTCCAGAGAGATCCCAACCATAAAACACCAGCAACATTCCAAAGTCTTACCCACCACTATTACAATAGCATGTTCCATAGTAGAATATATATCCTCACTAGAATATCCAATAAAATGTGCACCCACCTTGACATGGATTCCAATATTATCCTAATCCACTACCTTAGAATCCTTATCTATAAAACCCTACAAACATGAGCAAAAAATTCTACTTGTCAAGATATCAACTATACCCATATCCCATTGATAACAACTAGAGAAACATTGTCTTGAAATTCACAAGCAATAGTGCAAACAACAATAGAAGAACACATAAGAAACTTCAATGGTTTTGTGCAAGATTTAGGCATGGAATAGGATTATGTTCTTATCAATTTTTTCATGATGTCCCTAACTGAAGAAGCAAGAGATTGGTTCAATGGCCTATCGGATGCTTCAATCACCTCTACATTGGACTTCCAAGATCAATTTCTAGAACAATATGGGAATCAATGTGTTCCTGAGTTCACTCTAAACGAATTAATAAGTATTTGGAAATATCAAAATGAATTATTTTATGATTTTAATTAGAGATTCTTCAAGTTCTATAATAAGATACCACATGGATCCAAATTAGCTAACCCAATAGCCTTAAGTATCTATTTAAAGGCCTTCGATCCTAAAATAGGGTATTAACTCAAGAAAACATGCCCTATAAGTTTGAATGAAGCACAAAAGGCAGCCTTAACTATAAAAAATAATAGGAAAGTTGATGGCATGATTGGAAAAGGGATAACCTTAGGATCCCATAAAGTCCCAACAATCCCTAGAACAAACAAGAAAATCAATATAGAAATGAAAGGCCAATATTTCATGACATTCACTATAACACTACTTGGAAGGATGGAAGACTAGTAGGAAAACCAAATTAGAAAGAGACTCCTGATCCCTTGAAAAAACATGGAGCACATGCAGTAAATACTACACCATGTTGTTCACCTTGCCATAGGCCCCATGCCCCTGAACATTGTGCAATGGCTCAAGCTTGTTAGCAAGATGAGTGGTCACAAGAGAAAGATAGAAATGGCCACATTGTAAACATGTTAAGATTGGGGTCTCATCAAAATAATGAAGGATACTCATCCTTTGAAGATGGGTACAAATATGATGTCAATAATCAAAAGTACAATGTAAATATGGAGCAAGAAGTGTTTTTTTATCAGGAAGAAAACAAACAAGAAGCAACATATTCATACAATATGACACCTCAATTTCAATTAATAAAACCAACAAAAGAAGAAAAGAGTTCCATCACAACAAAATTTGTGGCTGAGGCAAAAGGGATAAAATACAACCTAAGAAGTAGATCCATAGATGGAGATCAGGGAACACCAAGAAGCATGTTCATAAAAGAACATAAAAGCAAGGATAATGTCCCATATAATCAAAATAAGGGTGAAACAAAGAAGACTTAGAAAGTGTTTCAAAAGGAGAGTATGAATATTGAATTTGATAAAACACTAACTAATGACAAAGTTCAAAATGAAGGGAAAAATGTTACTAAAACTGAGAAGGTTGAACAAGGGATCACTGCCCCTTCATTTGACATTTCCCAAGTACTGGATTAGACAAATATGATAGTCCCCTGATGGGTTTGATGAAGATTGATGAGTTTAGAGACACAACCCTAGGATGATTAATAACATATCGCATAAATAGAAGGATCAAAAGAAGGAGGTTAATACCATTGAATGGGAAGCTACAAAGGCACCAGAGGTATATTTGGGAGACACACTCACAAAGAATCCCTCCCAGGTGGATCCATTCTACAACACATTGGTAATCAACAACAAGTTGGTAAAAAATTGCATGATTGAGTTAGGGGCAGTGATCAACATCATGCCTCTAGCGGTCATGAAGGAGCTAGGTGTGTGGGTGAATACTACATATGGGAAGTGCTATTCCATGGATAACAGATCATTCCCTATAGTTGGAGTGATATGGGATGTAGAATAAAAGTTTTCATCATACCCAGAGGTGACATATAGGACATAAATTACTATAGTAGACACTCCCCCTTATTATGGTATGTTATTATCAAGGCAATGGACTACAACAATGGGTAGGAATGTTTAGTTGGAATTTTCTTATGCCACAATACCTGTGAATGGAAGGAAATTCAAGTTATATAGAGAGTCTAGATCTGAACATGACATTGAGCTCTTTGATCCCAATCAAATGAATTTCTTTTCTGATGTAGATCTGGGGAGTTTTAGAATTGAACATTCAAACCCTGAATTATTAAACACAGATCCAATTGCTAGGGATATCTCTAAGAATGAACATGGCAGATGGTGAATATACTTTGATAGAGCCTATAGTAGAGAAGGGGATAGAGCAGTAATTGTATTCATTTCACTTGAAGGAACAACATTTAAATACTTGTTTCTGCTAACATTTGAATGCACAAATAATATAGTAGAATATGAAGCCTTGTTACTAGGTCTAAACATGGCCACAAAACATGGGATCAAAATATTAATCATCCTTGGTGATTCTAAATTAGTTGTTTCACAAGTAAGATCTAAATACTCCACAAAGAAAAAAAGATTGAAGAAATATAGAAATGTTGTGTGGGATACTATAGAGCTCTTTGATGCTTTCTCCATTGAGTGGGTAGATAGATCCAAAAATTTGATGGATGAATTATTGACAAATGTGGCCTTGAAAAAGGATGATGTTACCTTGGTAGGAATTTCATAGGTAGAGCTCAAGACTAGACCTGTAATCCCTAACAACATCTAAAATTGGTAGGCTTTTAATGATGACATGGATCTGATCAAGTTCTTACACTGCATTGATTAGTATGAGGCCCAAGAGATTTATTTTAATGCATTTTTGGAATAAGTAGATGATAAAAAAATTGTATTTGGCTAAGAAGTTGTGCAACTCAAGAAAAATAATATTCCTAGAGGATTAGTAGCACTGGAAAGAGTGTTTGATGGGAATGATCAAGCAGTATGAAGCAAACATGAGTAAGAAGGGAGGATATTGAAGAAATCAATCTAGGGACTGAATTAGCTCCAAAAAAGGTGTATATTGGGAAAAAGATAAGCCTTGTGATTAGGAAAATTTTGATCACATTATTGAGGAAATTCAAGCATTTCTTTGCATGGTCCTATGATGACCTTAAGGCGTACAAAGAATACATTTTCCAACATGAAATTCCATTAAAACCTGATGCAAAACCCTTTAGAAAAAAACATAGACCAATAAATCCTACCCTAGAACCCAAGATGCATGAGAAATTTATGAAGCTTAGGGAAGGAGGTATCATCAAACCCATCAGGCATTCTTCTTGGGTCTCCAACCTAGTTCTTGTTAGAAATAAGAATGGAGACATAAGGTTGTGTGAAGACTTTCAAAATTTGAATGTCTCCTCCCTTAAATACAATTACCCACTTCCAAATATGGAGGCTATGTTGCAAAGGATAACAAGTTGTGAATTATAATCCATGATGGATGAGTTTTTTAGGGTACAACTAGGTGAAAGTGAAATAATCAAAACCATATAAGACTAATTTTTCTACCCCATGGGGCACATATGTGTATGCAAAGATTCCATTTGGCCTCACAAATGTTGGTACCACATTCCAAAGAGCTATGGTTGTTTCTTTTTTTGACCTAATCAATACAATAATGGTGGTATACGAGGATGATCTCACTACATATTCCACAAAAGAAAAAGACCATATTGGACATCTTGGGAAAATATTCCTTAAAGCCATCGAGTATGGAATCTTCACAAATCCTAAGAAATTTCATTTTTATGTAATGGAGGTAAAGTTATTGGGGCACATAGTGTCGAAAGATGGAGTCAAAATTGATCTAGAGAGGGTAGAAGATATAGACAATGTTCCTATTCCTAAGACTATAAAGGCCATTCAATGTTTCTTTGGACAAATAAACTTTGTAAGAAGATTCATATCAAATTTTTCCAATATTTTCAAACCTATCTCAAAGATGTTGAAGAAAGGGGCCAATATTGATTGGACTACAAAAGCACTTGATGCATTTATATCTATAAAAAGGGAAATCGAGGAATCCCAAGTGTTAAAATCCCCTAATTTAAGTAAACCCTTTCAGATATTTTCATTTGCATTACACCACACTATTGCAGCAGTAATGTTATAGAAGAATGATGAAGGATATGAGCAACATATATCATTGTTTAGTAAGTCTCTTCAAGGAGCAGAATTAAAGTATGATATTACAGAGAAGTAGGCATATGCACTTATCGAAGCAATAAAAGAATTCATACCTTATTTGGTGGGAGAAAAAATAATTTCATATGTTCCTAATGTTGCAATCAAGGATGTATTTTTTTAAACTAAAGTTACAGGGAGAAGGTGTAGATGGATTAATAGGATTCAAGAATTTGATGTTGATATCCAAATCACTAATTTGGTAAGAGGACAAGGGTTGGCCAAGCTGATGGTTGAATTTAACCTTGAAGCATCTCAAATCTACAATGAAGGGGAAGAAGAAGGTATGATCGTAAGCATAGAGAACACCCCATGGTATGCTGACATAATATATTACCTAAAAAACTAAAAGTTTCCCAAGGACTTTAATGAAAATCAAAAGAGAACCTTGAAGTTGCATGCCTCAAAATATGTCTTCATGAACAGAGACTTGTACTAAAAGAACAGAGATGGAATACTATTATTATGCATGGATGAGTCACAAGAAAAGAATGAATTAAAGGATATGCATGAAGGAGTATGTGGGGGAAATTTTTCAGCCAAAACCACTACCCACAAGATCTTAAGAGTTGGATACTACTGGCCCAATGTTTTCAATGACACTTTCACTTATGTAAGAAAGTGTGAAGCCTGCCAAAAATTTTCTATAAAAATGAAATACCAAGGAGCATTACCATTCAGAAAAATGCAGATGGAGGCTCCATTTAATCAATGGGGGATTGATTTTATTGGATAAATACCAAAAAATTCTAGTGGAGGTCACAAATGGATATTAGTGGCAACTGACTACTTTACAAAATGGATAGAATCTATCCCAAAAAAGCAAGCCACTAGTAAGGTTGTGATAAATTTTATAATGGAAAAAATCATCACAATGTTTGGGACACCTGTAAGGATAATCATAGATAATGGTATGTACTTCAAATCAGAGGAATTCAAAAACTTATGTGAAACATATGGCATAAAAATTTCATATGAATCCGTATACCATCCAAAAGCAAATGGGAAGGTTGAATCAAACAACAATAGTGTCCTAAAATCATTAAGAGGATGTTAGACACAAACAAAAAGGCTTGGGATTCCAAGTTAAGGATGGTAGGTTGGGTAGATAGAATCATGGTGAAGAAGTCAATTGGTAAATCCTTTTGAACTAGTATATGGTAGATAAGCCAGAATAACTATGCAAAACATTTTACCTATGTATAATTTCATGCTTCAAGAAGACCTGGGTATCCCTAAACCTATGGAGGATAGGATGGAGCAATTGGAAAAACTAGATGAAATTTGAAGCTTGGCCCAGGAGAAAAACACAAAAATACAGTCACATATGAATTACTTGTTTGAAAAAAGGGCGAAAGATAGAAAGTTTGAAGTGAATGACATGGTCCTTTTATGGAATGCAATGTGTCAAGATAAACAAAAACATGGAAAGTTTGAAGCTCTGTGGATAGGACCATTTGTTGTTATGGGAAAAGGTGGTGAAGATTCTTACTATCTCATAAATATGTCAGGAGAAGATTAGGAATTGCCAGTGCATGGAAAATTCCTAAAACGCTTCTTTTCTTAAACTAATTTTCCATGCATAGTAGTTTTAGGAGTAGGTCAGGAATTGCCTATGTATGGAAAATTCTTGAAATACTTCTTAAGAAATGATTCTCCATGCATAGCAGTTTTATGGTTTCCACCCCATTCCCCACCACATTGTTGGAAAAACAAGGACAAACAACTAAGAGGGGGGTTGAATCAGTTGTCAGAAAATATTAAAAAATTTCAAACTTAACTTAATCTCAGATTTGATGAAAGAACAATAAACCATAAACAATTATCACATCAAAAACACAAAGAACACTAATATTTTTTATGTGGAAATCCTGTTAGGGTGAAAACCATGGTGGATGTCAGTCCATAATATTATACCCTATTAAAAGTATAATGAATAATAATGGGAATGCACATGCATTCAAGAACACTACCTAGAGCTCACTACTCAAATACAAGAGGGATCAGTGCCCAAGAAATACACGTTGTCTTACATAGATTCGAATTAGATCCATGGGGTATGAACTAATAAATTAGCTTCTACAAAAGATTGATCACAATTCTGGTTAAGCATAGAAACACCTTTTAACACTTCACTCAATCTTCTTCACACTCTGCTCTTCAATTGAATGATTAGAAAACTATATGCACACTTATACTTTCTCTAGCACATACTCACTCTTATGCACACTTCACTTCACTCAAACAATTGCTCTTATATATCTGCTTCATGGAATTACATCAACAACTTCGTTGACCAAAAAAAATATGAAAATATAAAATATGCATACAATGTTAGCCCAAATTTACAAATAAATTTTCAATGTGAATCACACATCATCAGACCCAACATAATGAAGACCTAAATTAATATCCTCAAGCATTCCAAACATTCAAATTTTAATCTCCAAGGATCCACAACACGTTACAACCACCATGTCAGCCAAGAACATGAATATTTGAACTCGCAAGGGAAAAATCATCGACCACGAGCACACCGATCAATTTGAACATGCAACAAGGATAGAGCATGATCTAGCATGAGCATCATGAATCATCAGAGACACATCTGCAGCAATTGAACTTACTAGAGTCACACCAACTTTAATCAGGAACACTCACTGAAGCCACAGAAAAATTGTTAGAATACAATTGTTCATAACACGATAAAATCTTCACATGGATCTCTAAAGCTTTTTGTGGATAATATAGATACACTCAACAATAAACCCTTTAGTCCACAATTCATCATCAACGTACTAAGCAATACACCAACATGAACTTCATTGTACCTTTGCAACCTCTTCAAATAATTTTCTCAATATCCTTGACATATATAGCCTTCAATGCATCGATGCTAATAGTTTTGACATCAATGACAACCACAAATCAGTAGCATAAATACAACATCGAACAATCTCCACCTTTGGAATTGGTGGTAACACATGATGTGAAAAGCACCCTCAACGCAACTCTCAATCAAAACTTACTCCCCCTCAGATTCTGACTCTTTTCTTCCACATGAATCTTCTCCTCATTTTTTTTCACATTACTCTTCTCCCCCTTTGACATCAATGGAAAAGATAAGTAGTATCTTTCCACATACAAGCTCTGAACAACATATCTGCACATCTGACTACTCCCCTTGAGTAGCAGCCACAAAATTGTCAATCTAGATCAGAATATAGCTATGAGGCACATAGATTGATGCAAGAAAATGCATCACTAGTTCTTATCAAGAGGGGTAATTACCCCTAGAATCCCTCTGAGATACTCAAAGGTATCCTTTGGAAATGAGTTGGTGAAAATGTGTACAATTTTTTCCTTGGTAGGAACATACTCCGGTCTAACTTCTTTCTCACTCACTTTCTCCCTCAAAAAGTGAAATTTGATTGATATGTGCTTGGTCTTAGAGTGTAGAACTAGATTCTTCAATATGTTTATTGCACTTGAATTGTCACAATATATGGAAATAGGATTATCATATACTACTCAGATATCCTTCAGCATTTTTTTCATCCATAACACTTGAGTACAATTATTGGCAACAACAATATACTCTACCTCAGTAGTAGATAAGGAAATGGAATTCTACTTTTTACTTAACCAAGACACCAACTTCTTCCCAAGGAAGAAGGCACCACCACTAGTACTTTTCCTATCATTCACATCTTCTACCTAGACTACATTAGTATAGGCACTCATAGTAAGATCATCATCTTTAGGGTACCAAAGCCCAAAATCAACTGTTCCTTTTAAGTATCTAAAAATTCTCTTTACACATGAGATTATTTCAGATTAGCTTGATATCTAGCAAACATAAATACAACATTCATGATGTTTGGTCTTTCCTAAGTCAGGTATAGCAATCCTCCAATCATTGATTTGTATCTTGTCTGATTTTCCTTAGGAGAATCATCATTCTGTGTTAACTTACATCTGGTTACCATTGGTGTACCAACAGGCTTTGAGTCTTCCATTCCAAACTTCTTCAATAACTCTCTCACATATTTGGACTAAGATATAAAAATTACATTATCTAACTAAGTGACTTGTAATCCTAGAAAGAACTTCATCTCTCAAATAATTGACATTTCAAATTCATTTTTCATTTCATCAGTAAACTTCATACATAAATCATCATCACCTCTAAAAATAATGTCATCAACAAAAAATTTAATAATCAAATCTTTATCATGATCCAACTTAAAGTGAAAATTGTTGTCAGTAGTACCTTTATTGAATCCAAGCTTTAACAAGTATTTATCCAATCTAGCATACCAGGCTCTAGGAGATTGCTTGATTCCATACAGAGCTTTCTTCAATTCACAAACCATGTATTCCTTATCAGTTAGTTGAAATCCATCTGACTGGTCAACATACACCTCTTCTTCTAGCTCACCATTTAGAAAGGTTGACTTCACATCCATTTGATAGACTTTGTAGTTCTTATATGCAACATAAGCAAGAAATAATCTTACAACTTCAATTCTAGCAACAGGGATAAAGGTTTCTTCAAAATCAATACCTTCCATCTATGAGTACCCTTTACATACAAGTCTTTCTTTATTCCTAACCACTTTACCTTGTTCATTTAGTTTATTCTAAAATTTGGTTCCAATCATATTTTTATCTTTAGGTCTAGGAACAAGAATCCATGTATCATTTTTCTCTATCTACATCAGTTCTTCCTTCATTGCTTCCATCCAGTGTTCATCTTTACAAGCTTCATTGACATTGTTAGTCTCAGTCTTGGAAATCAAGCAATACTCTTTTGTAATCCTTCTTATTTTCTTCACACCTTTGTTTTTATCTGCTAGAATCTTATCTTCGGAATGATTTAGATTTACATACCTCGGAACTTTAGGATTTTCTCACACTTCTAGTTCTTATGTTCTCTCTTCTGCAATTCCACTGGTCTCTCCTTCCTGAATTTCTTGATTTACCAGAACACTTTGAATTTGATTTTGTGTCTGAGCATTCTTCCCTTTTTTTGTACTATCTTGCTAGTCATACGAGTCATATCCACAGTATCTAGATGATCTAGTAGAGTCCTCATCAACTCTGACACTTTCACTTTCAACCATTTTCCTTAATCTTTTCTTAAAGCACCGATAGGTGTTGCTTTTATTAGAGTAACCTAAAAATATTCCTTCATCACTCCTTGCATCAAACTTTCCTATTTCTTCATCTCTCTTGATATAACACCTCCAAATATCTTGAAATATTTTACAATAGGCTTATTATGAACCTTGATTCCAAACTTGCATGAACAAAGCAAACAATCACATTATTAGATCAAAATGCAAGGCTAGAATAAGAACTCCCTATAAAATCCATCTACATTGTTAAAGAACAAGGAAAAAGATGAAATAATTGAGCAAATACAAACAAAGATAAATAGTCATATTCTAAAACAAAGCAAACACATGATCTTATGGGGGGATTGGTGCTACTTTGATGTGAAAAGTAGCCCTTTCCTAACCCATTTTTAATAAGATCTTGATGATGGATGAACAAGATGTCAAATGATGAAGATTGTGCATCAAGATGAGAAACTTCTGGAATTGTAAATCAATAGAGAGGTTATCTATTTATAGAATAGAATGATAGGATAATGAGAGATATGAAGAATGTGGGACAAAAGACAAACCAATGACAAGATGCCATTTTTCAAGATGTGATAGGATGAAGGATGTGCAAGTTTTGGTCAATGTGCCAATAAATGACCTTAGGTGGCCTTTTCAAATTTCAAATTTGGCTTGTTGGAGGGACAAAAAGGGGCTTAAATTCCAAGTGGGGGACATGTAAGAGGAGAATTGATGTTATATTTGAAGGGACAAGTCAACTTGGATTTGAATTCAAACTTGAGGGAATATTCCATTTTTATGGCATGTTGATGGAAATGGAGATTTAATAAATTAATTAAAATCATTTATTTGTGCAAGTGGGAAAAGCTAGACGATGGGACTTGCATTAAGATTAGATTTAAATTTAATTTAGTTAATTTAAGAGAGGATTAGGTGATTTGACCTTTTTTCTTTAGATTTATGGATTAAACTAAATCAAAAAGTAGATGGAAAATGATAAAGATTTAGTTAAATAAATATGTTGATTTATTTAGCTAAGGGAAATAATGATAGTGTTTATTTAATTTAAATGGAGGACTTTAGAGATAAATCAAATAAGCTTGATTTATTTAATGAATGGACTTGATTAAATACAATATGCTAATTTTGCATGTCTACATTTTCCCCCTCTTTGAAGCAATGTACTTGTTGTGTTGGTTCAAAGAATAAACTTGTCGTGATCAAAATTTAAAAAAATTATAATTTTTTTAGATGCCCTAGCAGAAAGAAGTACACTGGTACATTTCCCCCTCGAGAGATTGAGCAAAAATATTTGATTTGAGGGTTGATATCCTAATAAAGAGGTTAAAGATGGACATATGGATTGTTGTGATGATGATGCAAATGAGATAGTTTTAAGATGCTTAGAATAACCAATCTATATTATCCTAAACAACTAAATGATAATATGATGTGATGATGCCTATATGATTATGCAATGGATTTTTTATGCAAATGTATGATTTATGAGATGCTTAGACTAACAGATCTATATTATGATGATGAACATGCATGTGAGATGATTGGTGTTTCTTATATTATATGATGTGATATGCATTATGATTAACTATCCTAGCATGATGTTAGTGCAAAAAAGAAGAAATGAGAAATGAGATGAAGACAAGAGGATCCAACAAGCCAAATTTATGAGAGATGATGAAGAGAAATGGATGATTTTCTTATCAACAATTGGGATTTTAAAAGGGCCACTTACCTTATGTTTGCTAACACACATAGGCATGATGAATCAAGGTATAGATAATAAAGATTGCATTGTACTTAGTGTGATGGAATTTGACTCAAAAATTAGATAAGAGTACTCTTGTTCACACCTGACATACGAAACCTCATTTAAAATGAAGTTTAGATATTTCAAACATCTTGGACCAAAACATAGAAAAAGAAAGACTTCCTATGTGGTCAACAAGCTATCTAAAACATCCTCCCTACACCTAAATAAAGCATGCATGATCAAGGTTATATTACAAGAACATCCAACAAGCGCAACAAATAAAAAGATAATGAACATTGCCCCATTCCTATCTCTCTAAATCCATTTGTTTGGACATCATCAAGCGTGAAGAGATAAGTCAAAAGACAAACATAAAGTAAAAAAACAAGTTGATGTTCTTCAATACCACTAACCAAAAGGAAATGTGTTTTTAAGGATAAGAACTGAAACTACTGCCAAAAGATAATTCCCATTGTAGGAAGGATACATCCTAGGACATGTTATTAGATTCAAGCACGCAATTTTGTATATCCAAAGTGTTATTTCTAATAAATAATTCCCATAGTAGGAAGGATAGATCCTAGGAAATGATGTTATTAGATGATTGATATGGGACTAATTGGATGATAGCCTATCGACACAAAGAGTTAACAAACTTGTTTATGTACTGACCTAAAACTGAGACTTGACATTTTGAGTTTTCACTTTTCACCTGCTAGACTTGTTTTTGACTGTTTCCTCAAAGGTT
Organism: Sequoia sempervirens; assembly: GCA_007258455.2. NCBI lineage: Eukaryota > Viridiplantae > Streptophyta > Pinopsida > Cupressales > Cupressaceae > Sequoia > Sequoia sempervirens. The sequence goes on from VDFB02193867.1 coordinate 445,171,443, forward strand.
GGGGATGATGATTGTTTATTATTGGTGATTTTTATTGTGGGTGAAAGTGAGATGAGACAGATGGATTTTTTCAAATATTTGGATTTTTTGGAATTTTTTGAGTTGTTTCGAGGTTGTTTTTAGTATTTTTGAGATTTTTCAAATGTTTTTTATTTTTGATTTTTCAAGTGTTTTTGGGTTTTATAATATTTTTACCAAAAGACTAACCTAAGGACCTATCCTAGGGGCCTCGGGGGTTGATCAATCAAATTAGCCTTGCCTATGTTATACATGCACATACCACATAGTTTGACTGACGACTTGACCAATTTATAGATGAAGATATACATGATGAAATGTCAGTTTATTATGATAGACTCCTAAAGGACTAACCTAAGTGTCTTGGGGGATGATCGAAGATCAACCTTGTCTACGTTTAAGGCTGAGAGACCTGTAGTTTGACAAGATGACTCTATTTTTTAAATTTTTGACTTTTTGACCTATTTTTGGATTTTGATATGTTTTGAATGTTTTTGGATTTTGTGATTTTTTGATGTTTTTGGATTTTTTGGATTTTTTGATGTTTTTGGATTTTTGGATTTTCTAATGTTTTTGGATTTTTTGGATTTTCTAATGTTCTTGGATTGTTTGGATTTTCTAATTTTAGGACTTCAAGAATATACACAAATCCAATCCAATGAGAACATGCCCCAAGTGTAATGCAATATACTACTCTGATAAAGGTAGGACAAACTAACATTGAGAATCCAGGTCGAGTACTACTAAGAGGGATCATGACACGAACATAGGACCAAGCTATGGTGCAAATGCGGGTGGATGATGGATGGAGATATGGAATGCAATGGAAGATGGATGTGAAATGAATGGATGATGCAGAATGAGCTATGAAGATCCTGGTGGATGGAAAGTGCTTATTTACATAAGGCGCTTGCTTGCCAGGTTTTCACCAAGGTACTTTCCCAAAGTGCCACCGAAGTGGTTTTCACCAAAGGACAATTTTTTCTCTTTACTATTTTTTAATCCTTTTTTTAATTTTAATTTTTAATTTTTATTTTCTTTTTATTTTTTTTGTTGTCACCAAGATGCATGTTTGCCAGCTTTTCATCAGGGTAACAATTTTTTATGACATTTTATGATTTTTTTTTTTTGGGTTATATACCTTGAAAGATTAGGCATATAACTTTTTGACATGAGAGTTGTTAATGGGCTCTTGCAGAGGCTCAACTTCGAGTGTTGATAACTAATATGCCCTTGACTTATAGTTTGTTGTGATAACAAATGGTCCCAACTAGTTGGGTTCAAAATTTCCTTTGTTGTTTAGATTTGGGACATTCTTTTGATTCTCCTTTAGTACCAGTTCTCCAACTTGGAAAGTCCTGCTTCTGATTTTCTTGTTATAGATCCTCTTGAGTCTATTCTGATAGACTTGCAAATGATTTAAAGAATCTATACACCATTCATCCAATAGCTCCAACTTATTCAGTCTTGATACTCAATATTCTCAATGAAGGGAGCTCAATCTCAATGGGGAGTACTGCCTTTGATCCAGAGACCAGGGAGAATGGGGTGGTGCCAGTGGGTGTGCGAATACTGGTTCGATAGGCCCAAAGGGTGAGATTGAGCTACAAATGCAAGTCACGACCTGTGTCATTAACTATTTTCTTGAGGATTTTTAAAAAGGTTTTATTGGTAGCTTCTACTTGGACATTGCCTTGGGGATAATATGCGGTGGAAAAGCAATGTTGGATTTTGAATTTTTCACATAGATCACGAACATCTTGATTCTTGAATGGTGTTCCATTATCTAAGATAATAGCTTGGGGAACACCATATCAACATATTAAGTAGTTTAGGATGAACTTTGATATCTACTTCCCGATGATATATGTCATGGGGATGGCTTCCACCCACCTGGTAAAGTACTCAGTAGTGGTTATGATGAACTTGTGGCCATTAGATGAAGTGGGAGTGATTTTTCCAATGAGATCAAGTCCCCACTATGAAAAGGGCCATGGTGTGATGATGGGATGAAGTTCTTGAGCTGGAGCGTGGATGAGGTCCCCATGCTACTAACATTGTAGGCACCTTTTGATGTAGTCATGTGCTTCTCTTTCCATTTTACGCCAATGATACCCCATCCTCAACAATTTCTTGGATAGGGTCATTCCACTTGAGTGTGAACTACATATGTCATTATGCACCTTAGTTAGAGTGTTCAATGCCTCCTCAGTGTTTAAACAGTGTAGTAGGGTTCCTTCTATGCTCCTACGGTAAAGGGTATTTCCTAAGATGAAAAATTGGGATGCTTTCTTGACAAAGGTTCTTTTCATACTTGAGGGTAAGTCAATAGGTAGACACCTATTCGCAGGTAGGTATAAATTTCATGGTACTAAGGATCACCAAGACCAACGATTCCACACAAAAATTCTAATTTTGGTACCTTGAATATGGGCATGAGTAGTTGATCTACCAAGAATTCATATTTTGGGACATTGTGAGGGATGTCCAATAGGGATCCAATCGTTTCCATGGAATTTTTTTCTCTATTGTTTTCTCTGGGAATTTGCTCAAATGTGATCTCGATAAAGGATTCCTTGAGAGTCTCGACCAGTTTCTTGTACGGAGTGAGCTTATCATCCTTAGTCTGGTACTCACTATTCACTTGGTTTATTATCAGTTGGGACTCTTTGTATACTTTGAGGGCCATAAAGTGCCACTGCACTGCTATTCTAAGACCTATGGTTAAAGCTTCATATTTTGCAATGTTTTTTTGTTTTTTGTGCAGGGGAATGCCAATTTATATGATCTAGGTATGCAGTCCCCCTGTGGGGTGATGAAAAAAACACCAGCTCCTAATCCATGTTGCATGTATGAGCCATCAAATTATAATTTCTAGTGGTCGATTATGCTGAGATTGAAGATGGATTCATCTGGACACTCTTATATGAGGGGATTCTCTGAATAGATTGGTGCTTCCGCAAGCTAATCTGTGATTACTTGGCATTTAATTGCTTTCTGCTCCACATATTCAATTTCATACTCTAATAGTATCATGACCCATTTATCCATCATTCCTATGAGCATTTCCTTTGACAGTAAGTACTTGAGGGGGTCAATTTTGGTGATGAGTTTGATTTTGTATGGGCCAACACATAATGTTTGAATTTTTGTGAAGCAAACACTACTGCTAGACATGATTTTTTGATGAATGAGCAATTTAACTCATGACCAACTATTGTTGTGCTAATATAGTAGATGGCCCTTTTTGTCCCATTTTCATCATGTTGAGATACAAGAGCACCGATGGATGTTGTTGTTGCTGACACAGAGAATTGACGGCTTTCTTGGGATTGGTGGCATGAGGACCAGTGGTGTAAGCAGATATTATTTGATCTTATTCAAGGCTTCTTCACACTTTTTATCCCACTTGTACGCTACTCCCTTGTGAAGTAGGTGAGAGTATGTATTTTTTTATCTGTTAGGTGTGTTATGAATCTTCAAATGGGCTGAAGCCTACCTTGGAGACCTCTCAAATTTTTTAATGTTTTGGGTGCCTCCATCTCAAGGATTGTTTTTACCTTGGCAAGGTCTACCTCAATACCTCTCATTGACACTATGTATCCTAGCAACTTTCCTAATTGTATGTCAAAGACTCACTTCTTTGGATTTAATCAAACTTTGTACTCCTCGAGCCTGTTGAAAATAGTAATCAAGTTTGCTATGTGATCCTTCCTCTTTCTAGATTTGGCTAGTATATCATCGACATAATCTTTGAAATTTTTATGGATCATGTCATGGAAGATTAACATCATGGCTCTTTGGTATTTTGTTCCTACATTCTTCAAGCTGAATGGAATCATATTCCAGCAGTAAGTCCCCAATGGACAAGTGAAGGCCATTTTGTTTTGGTCTTCTTTAGCAATCATTATCTAGTTGTATCCTAAGAAACCATTCATCAGGGAGAGAATTTTGTGTCGTGTTGTCATGTCCACAATCATGTCAATGTTGGGTAATGGGAAATCATCTTTTGGACATGCTTTGTTTAAGTCCCTAAAATCTATGCAAATTTTTGATGCCCCCATCAGGTTTTAAGACAGGTACCAGGTTTGACACCCATTTTGGATAGTCTATTGCTTGAATGATTCTTGTGTCCAATAGCTCTTTTAGTTCCATTTTGACTAGCAGGGTGATCTAAGGGTTCATTTTCCTGAGCTTTTTTCTAATGGGCTTCGCTTCAAAGTATGCTGCTAGGTGGTGAACTACAATTCCTAGATCAAGCCTTGGCATGTCTGCATAGCTCCATGCAAAATTATCTTTTCTTTATCTTAAGAAGGCTACTAGGAGCTCTTGTTCCTCTGATAGTAATGAATTTGCATAGAATGTGATGTGCAGGATCTCCTCTATTCCTAGATTAACTGGATTGCATTTTTCTACTAGGACCGTTGATTTTTCCTGATGAAGAGCTCTGAAAAGAAGACTGAATCCCCCATCCTTAGGCACCTCAAAGAGGATTTCACTATTGGATGCATCCTTTCTTTTTACCTTTTTTGGGTTGGAGAGTGCCACAGTGTGGTTTTCACTCAAGGACCTAGAGATTATTCTCATTTTTTCACTTTTACGACTTAGGGATTCAATCGTTTCCCCATAGTATGAATGTGTATCTAGCTCAATGATGAACCCTGCTTTGTGATACCCACATGGAATATTATCCCATAGTCCTATGAATTCTGAGAGTGCCTCATCATTTTCGAATGTGTCAAGAAGTGGTGGTCCTCATTGGTCATAATCTATGAGTTGGGGGTAAACTAGGCGGATTTCATGGTTTTGGTTTTTAGACTCATAAGATAGGGTGCTAATCATGAGAAGGGTGGTATCCTCAAAGCTACTAGGTAGGTTGGTTATGGGATCCTTGTCATCACTACTACTACAAACATCAGTTATGTCAAATGTGAAGTTGTCTAAGACTCGACCTATAGATACGGGTAAGTGAAGTTTGACTGTGGATTGCTAAGGAGGATTATTAACCTTTCTAACTTGAGGACTTCGGCCATGTATTGTTATACTCAGAGGGGTACATCCAAGGCCAATATTTCTCAGTCGCATCTCCAGAATGATGGGTATTAGAAGCCCGTTGTCATTTTTCCCAAGTCTCTAGTTTCTATCATAGCCCATTGTAAGCATCATTTGCAAACCTTTGCTTTTGTCATCCATTGGTAGATTGGTTGCTGGTCTATTATCTTGGTATAGGAGATGAGATGGGTCCTCCTCTATGACTTCTCAGTAAAGATCGCCCTGACTTCTAAAGCTGGTATATTCTTCAGGGGATGTTTGATATATGGAGGCTTCATTTGATTGCAGACATCCTCGTGATCTAGGAGATTATGGTAACTCTCATACCACAAAATTATTTTTGGAAATCATATATTTTCCACAACCATTGTCCTAGATGATGACCTTGATATCAGAGATGGTTGGGATGGTGGGAGTGGCAGGTGTCTCTATTGCAGAAGTGGAAGTGAGAGTGGTTGAATCAATGTACGGTGTTGATGGGCCTTCATCATTTTTAAATACTTGAGGGATTTTGTAGTATTTTTTCCTATAGGTTCTTGTAGTACGAGAATGGTTCAACATCTTCGTGGATGGTGACCTCTTGTCCGTCATATGTGAATTTGACACATTGATGAAAAGTTGACTTGCATTGCATGGATCCATGGATGTTCTAGGAGAATGTTATAAGACAAGTAGTTTCCATGATAGTTGGCCCCACATGAATAGGGATTTGGATTGTGCCTTGGGACACTCTTTCTTGATCATCATATGCTCTAATTGTAATACCTTTTCCTTTTTTGATGGAATCATTTAATATTTTTAGGTTCTTAATGAGCTTGAGGGAACAAATGTTCAAACCTGCACCTCCATCCACCAAGACTTGCTTGACTTTATCTTTATACACCAAGACCTCTAAATGGAGTGCATGGTTGTGAGATGGCTGAGTGGGAAAGTCCTGATCAGAGAATGTGAGGAGGTTTGGAGTGATGATGTTTCTAACCATAGCTTGGAATTATTCTGCATCAAGATCTATGGGGATAATGGATGAAGCCAATGCTTCCTCAAGGATTTTCTTGTGGGAAGATGATATTTTTAATAACTCCATGATGGATATTTGTGGTGGGGTTCTTTTAGTTGATAAAGGACATTGTAACCATTGGGAACAAATCTGGAGTTGGGTGCAGGTGCTCTGTTTGGCTGAGATGACCCTATGATGGTAACTTTGTCACCTCTTGTGGTGACTCCATAATTAGCATGGGCTCCTTTGATGGTGATGGTAGTGCAGTACTCATCCAGGGATGCGATAATATGGTCATACACATGATTCATGTTCTTGAAGGTACCTTTCCCCTTATCAGTGTTATTTTTCCCTTTATTGTTATGGTTAGGCATTGGATTCTCGTATATTTTAATATTCTTATTTCCTGTTGGTTGTTCCACATTTATGATTCTTTGATTAATGAGGTCTTGGACTATGTTCTTTAACCTCATGCTATTGTTAGTGGTGTGCGCTTTGATTTTGTGGAAATCACAGAGCTGATTTTCATTGTACCAAGGAGGTTTCACATTTGTTTCCTGGTAATTCTCATAGGTGGGAGCCTTGATGAGGTTTTCATTTATTAGTTTCTTCATGATGACTTCGAGTGGTTACCCAATGGCAGTGTACTTTTTCTTGGTGGAATTCTAGTTTCGTTGGGGTAGTCCCCTTTGATCGTTGATGTTATTGACCACTTGATTGTTTGGTTGTTGTGTTGTTGTGTTCACTTGATGGTTGTTTTGATGATGGTTTTGGATTTTTTGTTGTGGTGTAGGTGTGTTTCTCTGAGGGGAATTGATGACACCATCGTTGGTAACATTTTTTTTCTTTCCCATGTGTGAGGTTTTTCATTGTAACTAGTGGATGGGTGATTGCTCTATTGTTTAGGATATGCAGTTGATCCTCTAGGTTGTGTCATAAGGGCTCGTTCAATGTTGAGCGTTGTAGAAATCAACTAGTCGTATGTGGTGATCCCTTGGACTTTGAGATGGAATTCCAAGAGGTCATCAAGTTTGGATATTATAGTGCACACTTTTTGTTCCTCGGGCATGACCCATTTCCTCCGATTGGCCTTGGATCACCATCATTGTAGAAATGAAGAAAATGATTCATTATTACCTTGTTTCAAAGCCGATAATTCCTGAAGACTGACATCCATGGCGATATTGCATGCATATTTTTTGATGAATGTGTCCATGATTTCTTGGAATGTTTTGATGCCTATAGGTAGGCGAGAGAACCATTCTATGGCATGGCCATCCAAACTCCTAGGAAATAGTTGCATCAAATAGGTATCGTCATATGTGACTTACATGCAATGAACCTGGAATTCTCTTTTATGATCTTCAAGGTTTCTCGTCCCACAATATTTGTCAAATTTGGGAATCTCAAATCCCTTTGGGAATGGTTTCATCACAGTTCTCTTGTCGAACAGATAAGGACACAAGTTGTTGGGTTTTTTCGTGGTTCACCCTGATTGGAGGTAGAGCACTTGTTGAGAGAGAAACCTGATTTGTGTTGTCACATCATTTTACGGATCACTGGGTGGGATGAAAGTGTTCTAAGGTTGTTCAACTATGGGTGGGATGGGTGGATTGGTTGGTATGTTGATAGATGATGTTTGCATGTGTTTTTGAGCCATGTGTGATTGCAATTGTTGTTGTACCTACAACGCTTGTTGTTGTTCCTTTTGTTGAGCTTGCTATTGTGCTTGTTGTTGAGCTGCTAATTGGATTACTTCATCCTATTCTTGATACTACTTTAGCACTTTTTGATATGCTTTTTGTTGTGTTGCATGTTGTTGTGCAAGATATTGTGCTTGTCCTTGTTTTGTTTGATATAAGGCTTTGGTTTGAGCATGCGCTTGAGAATGGTCCTGAGCTTGATCTTGAGCTTGTGATTGAGCTTTTATAGCTTGAGCTTGTTCTTGTTCTTGTGCAACTTTATGTTGTTGTTGTTGTTGTAATAAGATTTGGGCTTGAGCACCTTGTTGTGCTTGTTGCACTTGTTTTCCTTGTAATGTAGCTTGGGAAGCTTGAGTAGCTTGTGCGGCTTGTGGTTTTTGTACTTGCAAGAGTGCCTTTTGATAGGCAACTTGTCGAGCTACTTGCAACGTAATACTATATTGGCTTGATGTATTGGAGCTTGGTGGTGGTGGATTTGGAATGATGCTTGTTCTGGTGATGAGAGGCATTGTCATGTTGATGATTTGAGTTTGAGTGGTAGAAGGTGTAATGGATATTCTTGGTCCTTGTGAGACCATTTTTTGAGGGATGGTTGATGATGTGGTGATTTCTTGTGTAGTTTCCATATGTTTTTGTGATTTTGATGACAAGTTTTGAGAGTTTGGTGTGATGATTTGATTGATTTTTGGGATGTTGGTTTGATTTTGATTGATACTTGGTAAAGGGGGAATCCCTAAGCCAATAAGTGGTGTGGATGATAATGGAAATGGTGGAAGTGGTGAAAATGTTAGGGGTGCAATCTCTTGAGGAAATGGTGTAGTGTCTAAACATGTCACCCTCTCCTTGTGAGGTTATGGGGTGAGAGGTTTGGGGTGTTACACAGAATGATGATGATGATGGGTCATTTGGATCATGAAAGGTGAGAGGGACATATATATGTAATGGATTTTGGGGTACAGTTTGTCCCAAGATGGTGTTTGCATCCAAATCTTGATTGTTTATGAGAGGATGTGTTTGCAATGCATTGAGAAATGCAATTCCTTTGTTAACAATGGGTTGTGTTGGAGAAATGGATGATGTGATTTGCGGGATATTTTGAGTAATGCTTTGAAATGAGAGGGTAGATGAAATGGTGATGGTAGATGATATTGGAGGAATGAATCCAAAATATGGTTCCACAATAGTGCTCACATCAAAATCAGAGGGGAGTTTAGCCCCTTTCTTTGCTAATTTGAGAATGTATAGTGAGGGATTGATTCTCATCATGATGTTGATAATCTTATGATTCTCCATATTTTGAATTATTTTAATGATTTCCTCATGTGACATTCCAAAGGGATTATTGGTAAGATCCTCCACTTGGATGCCTTCCTCATGATGGTTTTGTGAAAATAGGGGAAGGTTAATCATGAGACTACCAAACCCAATGGGATTCATGCCGAGAGTGGTTTGACTTAAGTCACTCAAAGTAGATTTTTCTTTGTTGGATTCCATGTTTCTCTTATGTTGAGATCTAGTTTACACCATAAAATAGGGATCAATTTTTCAAGAATATGGGAGATGAATCTCTAATTCTTTGGATTGATATATCTTTAGGTACAAAAGGAGAAATTTTTAGGATGTTTCAAGGATCAAAGGGTGATAATGATATGGATGTAAGATGGATGTTTGATGGATGATTGGAACTCTTGAGAAAATATTGAAGGGTATGTTAAACTTCGGGACTTGATTTGGGATTGATTTTGTTTTGGATTTTGGTGGTGGACTCATAAACTCTAAGAAGTTGGATGTTGTCCTAGAGTTAAATCGTTCACAAGATGCTAATTTTTCTAGGTGTGAGGAGAAGGATTCATCTAAACACTCCTATCCAAACAAGATGATTTTGATTGGTTTGATAATGAACTCCTAAATCCCAAGATGTTGGAAGTTATTAAGGGATGAATTTGTTTACAAGGTTTGATAATTTGATCAAATATGTGGAGAAGGATGCATCTACACACATTCAATCAAAGAAGATGATTTTGGATTGGTTTCAAATGATTTTCCCAAAGTTTAACATGAAGGATTTTTCAAATATTTTAAAAGAGTTGATGATGAGATGATTTTGGTTTTGATGTTCAAAGATGGATGAAGATTTGATTTTCATCCTATGTTTACCTAAAAAAAAAACTTGCTTACTAGACCTTGGTTTTGATGAGCAAGCTTTTCTCTAAACAAAATTTTCAAACTCCCTAAAAATATTTGGGTTTTGACAATAATAGAATGAGTACAAACTAGAATTGTTTCTTGAAGCTTTTCTATAAAAGTTAAAAAGCAGTCTTCTTCTGAATTCATATAGCATTGAGAGACGCTTTTAGTGATCTTTCGAACTAATAGCTTTTACCTTTGGTTTCTTGATCTTGATCTTGTGTGAAATCATTGGAGACACATGTGTGGGGTCCAATTTTTTTTAGTCTTTTTTTAATGACTTTGTTTTACCACAAACATTTCTTGATTAGGTTTTCAAACTAGATTTCCATTGTCTCAACTTCTTCTCATTTCACAAGGTATATCATGTGAAACTTTGATGAAATTAAGGCAATGGTTACCTATTGTTAAATTTAGTGAGAAAATTGATATATAATCTAAGTGTTTCGAAACCTCTAAGGATAAAATCCCAAGGGCAAGAAATAACATATGAATTTGGTCAATTGAATTTACTTCCTAAAGGGTTGGAAGTTTTGATGACAATGTTAAATGTTTTCAAACAAGAAAAGTGTTTTGTAACCAAGAACAAGCATAATCCTATGGATATGAGAGGCTATATTTGTTGAGTCCCCACTTGGACAAGTCTAGCTACACTTATTTTTAGTGAATGGTTAGATGCTTGACCCCATTGGCTTCCCTCCATAGCACCCACTTCTTAGGGAAGTCAAGCATCAATACCCATGAAACTCCCATGGTATACTTTCCATTTCTACAAAAAATGTAAAAGTGTGGGGCGGCTTCAGAATAACCGTTCTTGCACCAACAAATAGATAGGGATTTTGGCCTTTCTACAACAAGGTTTTTAATTCGAACTTTCTATTCATAGGAGTTGACCCTACATGGTGAGAGACCATTGCTTCCCTTCTCGTCAGATCCAACCACATGATACTAGCCTTTTTTCTAGTACCCACTTTTATATCCCGACTCAAAATATTCTTGGCTTTAGAGTGTTACCGGTTGATTCATTCCCTTGGGTGAGTAGTTTTTTCCCAAGGCAGGCCCTCTAAGATAAAAAAAAAAGTGAGAAAACATATCCATAATTCAATTGATCTTTGTTGAGAAATAGAGAGAGAATACACATGATAGGTTTACTCACACTTGCAAAGTTTTTTGTTCAATTTTAACTCCCAAAATGAAGTGTGGAGGAAATTATTTTATCTCAACCGAAGACCACCAAAAATCCTTTTGATTCTCAAGATCATCTTGAGGCACGAGAGAAGCACATATGTCTTTTCAATGGTGTTACTTTGAGTAAGCAATTACAAAAACAAAGTAGCACATGTTCATTTTAAGTCCACAAAGCAATGATTTTGATTCATTTTAAAGCACCAAAATGAGATATGAAAGTTGTCTTGTTCAATTGTTAGCCTCAAACAAAATCTATTCAACTTTCCTAAAGTTCATTTTAACCCTTTGCAACAAATATTGAAAGCTTTTGTAATGTTTGTTTTAAAGCCCAAAAAACAAGTGAGATAGTCTAAAACAGAAAATTAAAGCATAGAATGGAATCTCTAAGCATTTAAAAACGCTTTATCAACTCCAAATTTAATCATCAATTTCTCCTTATCTCCAAGATTCTTCAATGATCACCTCTTGCAAGGTCCTTGTGCAAACGGAATCCCTCCTCCTATTCCATAGTGGATTGGTGTCACTTTTTTGTGAAAACTGACCCTTTCTCAACCTTTGACAAGCTAAATGATAAAATTCCTTGAAGATGAAGTGGAAAAAATTAGCTCTCAATGTGAAGAGAGTAACTTTGCATGAATTGTGGATCTATGGATAATAAGCTTGCTCAATTTGTGGATGATCAAATGCAAAGGATGAGCTCTCTATTTATAAGAGAGGATGATGGAGAGATATGCAAAATGGGTGAATGTGGGATAAAGATTCAACCAATAGGAAGTAACCGCTTGTCCAAATGTGAGTGGATGGAGGATGTGCAAGTTTTGGTCAATGTGCCAATAAATGACATTAGGTGGCCTTTTCAAATTTCAAATTTGGCTTGTTGGAGGGAGAAAAAGGGGCTTAAATGCCAAGTGGGGGACATGTAAGAGGAGAATTAATGCTATGTTGGAAGGGACAAGTCAACTTAGATTTTAATTAAAACTTGAGGGAATATTCTTTTTTTATGCCATGTTGATGGAAAATGGAGATTTAATAAATTAATTAAAATCATTTATTTGTGCAAGTGGGAAAAGCTAGAGGATGGGACTTGCATTAAGATTAGATTTAATGTTGATTTAGTTAATTTAAGATAGGATTAGCTGATTTGACCTTTTTCTATAGATTTATGGATTAAACTAAATAAAAAAGGAGATGGAAAATGATAAAGATTTAGTTAAATAAATATGTTTATTTATTTAGCTAAGGAGGATAATGATAGTGTTTATTTATTTTAAATGGAGGACTTTAGAGATAAATCAAATAAGCTTGATTTATTTAATGAATGGACTTGATTAAATGCAATATGCTAATTTTGCATGACTACACTTATAACCAAACCACATCTCAAAAGGAGTTTTACCAGAAATACCATTGAAATTTACCCGGTTAAGAGTGTACATAGTAGTGCTTATAGCTTCTCTCCAATAGATGTGAGGAAAATTTCTTTCCAATATTATTGTTCTAGCAGCATCCAAAATTGTTATGTTCTTTCTCTCTACAACTCCATTTTGTTGAGGAGTCTGGAGAGCAAATAACTATCTCTTGATTCCATGATCTTCCTAGAAATAATTGAACTCCCAGGAGGTGAACTCACCACCTTTTTCTGATCTTAAGCATTTTATCTTCAAACCTATCTCATTCTCTGCCATAGCTTTAAAAATTTTGAACTTCTCTAATGCTTCACACTATTCTCTTACGAAAGAAACCCATATCATCCTAGAGTAATCATCAATAATCAATATAAAGTACCTTTCTCGCATATTTCTGACTCTGGAGGGACCACACAAATCAATATGTACCAGCTCCAGTACTCCATAGAATGATGTTGTTTGCTCCAAAAATAAAATCTAGTTTTCTTTCCCATCTAACATTCCTTGCATACAGTGTTAGTAGGCTTCACTAGCTTAGGTAGATCTCTTACTACTTGAGTGGAGCTTACCTTGATAATGTTATCAAAATTCAAATGACACAGCCTCCTATGACATAACCATCTTTTATCTACTTGAGTAATTAAACAACTTTCATTAGTAGTATTCTGGTGAAAAATATCACCTCTTGTCTTTGTACCTAAAGCAATTACATTTTTGGAAATTTCAAGTATCATACACTTTCCATCTTTGAAATAAAGATTATAACCCTTATCGACCATCTGTCCCACACTCAATAGGTTATGCTTCAATCCTTCAACATAAAGGACATCATCAATGTTATGTTTACCACCAAGACAAATAGATGCTCTGCCATGAATCACACCAACATTGTTATCTCTAAATATTACAACCCCATCGTCATATCTCTCTAGACTTACAAATTTTCTTTTGTCACCAGTCATATGATGTGAGCATCCGCTATCAATAACCCACTCATCCTTTTCTTTAGTTTGAGCTGCAAGATCTTTCTCAACTTTAGCAGATTCACTAGCCACTAGACCATTTTCCTTGATAGCAATGAAAAAAAATTCATCCTCATTTCCATTTTCTTTATTAGATTCTTCATCAGTCACACCTTCTTTAACATAATAACATTTCTTTTGAAATCTAGGTTTGTTAGGTTTGGACCTAGGAACTCTTTTAGGAAACCTTGAAGTAAAATGACCTATTTTACTACAAGAAAAAAATTTAATAGGAAACTTTCCTTTGTACTTACCTTGTCCTCTGGCTTCTCTTTTCACAACCAGTGCTTCCAGTTCTTCTACCTCTCTTTCTTCATCTTAATTTTTTTTCGTCTCTTCCTCATACTTGAATGTCTTTCTAGAACTCTCTCCCAAATCATATCTTTGCTTGTTTCTTTTGGATACAGAGGCCTTAAATGTAGATTTAGTCTTAGGGATAGAATCACCAAATTCACTCAACGTGAAGGCATCAAGTTTACCAATTAACATATCTCTTGTCACATTTGTTATTGTTTTGA